>JAQMCX010000018.1:8724678-8748357 GCA_029814765.1 Acanthurus leucopareius | reverse complement strand
CACACACACACACACACACACACACACACACACACACACACACACACACACACACACACACACACACAGCCACACAGATGCACATGTACACTGACACGAATGAATCTCTGCCGAAAAAGAGGAGGGGGGGGATAGAACGCAGAGTAATGAGAGCTTTATGGAAATACAGCTGTGTGTGTGTGTATGTGTGTGTGTGTGTGAGTGTCTCTGTGTCTTTTAAACATAATTAGCTCCGTTGGGCAGAAATGTAAACGAGAGAAACTTTAATGAAACTCTTCTCTGATCTGCTGAAAGCACACATTCCCGTTTATCTCTCTCACTTCGTCTCTCCATTTTCTCTGTCCATCTCTCCACTCAAATGGAATTGAATGTCACGCATGAGACTTTTAAAACCCCGAAGGTTCACATTTCAGTATTGCATTATGACCACATAAGATGAACACAATTATATTGTGTTTGTAAGGTCACGTCCACAATTTCTTCCCCCTGCCTGCTTGCGTCCATTTATCTCCTCCTCTCCGCTGTCCTTGAGGTGGAATTCCCTTTGAAAACACAGTCTGGAATTTATTAGATGGTCTGAATTTTTTGGTCGATTCACATATGTTTGGTAATATTCACATGCGTTCACATATGTTTGGCTCAGAGATGAAGCTTTCCCAGGCCTACTTAACTCGAAAAACCACCATTACTCAAAGTCTGTCTCATTCCATTTATAAACTAAAACATCAACCGAGCTTTTACTTTAATTTCATCTCTAAACCTCATGCGCTTTCTAACCCTGCCTCATGCAGTCAGTCAAAACGTCTTAAAATAAAGTTTTGGGCTGAGATAATGTCCTCAATGCAATAAATTACTATGAAAAACAAAAAAGCCAATAGCAGAGCAAAGTCTCAACACTGTGCAGCAATTATAGATCAGGCCTCTCAAAGGAAAATATTCTCTCTTTTTTTTTTTTCCAAAGCAAATAGCCTGCCTTTACAGAATACTAAAAAATTTGGTTGCATGTGTGTATGTGTGCGTGCATGCTTGTAGGGGTGCTTGCGTGCACACCTGAAAGCTGTTGTGTGTGTTTGAGGTGTGTATCGATCCTTGTGTATCAGGTGAGTTGTCCTTAGAGAAAAAGGAGATGAGAAAAATGAGAAGTAAAGGAGATGAGGGGCAGACCTTTGCAGGGGAGAAGGGAAGGAGGAGGAAGAAAGGAAGAACAAGTGAGGATGAAGGAAACACTTTTGAGTGCAGAACCACACGCAGAAACAAAGAAAAGACACACACATACACACACACATGCACACACATTTTGATAAAATACTTTGGTTACTTGTTACAGCTTTTGTCTCCTTTTAATCCCTCAGTTCCTCCCTGCTAACCGCCTACATCTTTCTAACATCGCCTTTCCTCCTTCAACTCTCCCTCCATCCTTTTCTTTCCTTTCGCCATTTACAAAGAGACAATTTGTATTTTGGGCAGATTCACCTTTTATAATTCAGATCCTGCCCTGTTGCGTCAAAGGCCGCATTTAAATTGAGCTGAATGTCTGTGTGTGTGTACTAAGCTATTTCAGATGATCCTTTGCATTAGTGCCCCTCCCTTACCCTGCCCAGAGATGAGTCAATCTCAGCCTGTGAGCCTAAGTGTGTGTGTTTGTGAGTGTGTGTGTCTGTGTATGTGTGCTTGTGGTACACTTTTTTGTGTGTCAGACGTGTCAGTGCATGCCATGGAAACTGACAATAAATATGGTGTAGTGAGAGGAGAGACAGGGAGAGAGATAGCAACAGAGGTTATATCTTCTGAAGCTATAAAAGTAATAAGTCAAGTGTGGTTTCTTTCCTCTTCTTCTACTTCAAACTCTTGGTTTTAGTTATGTTTTGACGTACTAGGACTTAGTTTCAGCAGGAAGTATAGAGTTTAATTTGAGCTTCAACCCTTACTGATCCACTGTTTGGTCAACTACAACCACTATTCCAAAACATTTAGGAAACTGCCTTAAATGTGGAACTGAATACAATCCTTTGCAAATTTTTTTTTTTTTTTTTTTACAAAAATTGGCTTTAGAAGCATTCCTGAGCTTGTGTACCTTGCTTGTGAATGACTGAGCCTTTCAGGGACTCCCCTTTCTTACCTATCATGACACTGTCACCTGTTACCAATGAACTTGTTTGCCTGTAAAATGTTCCAAACAGGTGTTTTTGGAGAATTCCATAACTTTCCAAACTTTATATGCCTCAATTTCGACATGTCTGACTCGTGTTGCTGGCATCAAATGCAGAATTAGCATGTTTTCAAAACCTAATAAAACCTGATCATTTTTTTTACAGTAAATATGATGTCTTTGTACTGCTTTTCAATTGAGTTTAAGTAAAAAAGGATTAGCTTATTATCACTGCTTTACTTGTGTTTTACACAGCATCCCAACTTATGATAATCAGGATTGCATAATAAACATACGATATGCAGCCAAACTTCTGTTTAAACTCACTATTCCCCCTCATGGTAAACATCACACAGCTTTTGTCAAGAGCTTGGAACGATCTGATACAAGAACATAAATATAGGAGAACATTTTTTCCTGCATTAAAGGAATAGTTCAGCAATTTAGGAAATATGTTTCTTTGCTCTCTATCATGTCTGTGCAGGGTTACAGAACATTGTTAAGTCAGCTGGAATAAAAACCAAAAGCAGAAGGAGACAGCTAACCTGGACATGTCCACAATTAAACACTTCTTGAGTTCATTCACTCACATGGTCTAACTTGTTTGTTAGATCCACACAAACAGAAATGTAAAAACTCTTGTTACTCTTTCGGGAGTTAATGTTGGTTACTATTTCTACTTGAATACAAAAAAAGGAGGACGACTGTAATTTAAGGAGTTAACTTTTTTCAAGTGCTTTAATCTCCCTCGGCCTCTCTCTATCTTCCTCCCTTCATCTTTCTTTCTCTGACTTTCTCTCTCACGCACTTACTTGCTCACTCTATCTCACTTTCCCCTGCTCTCTCACAGACACACACTGCCCCACCCATGATAATGAGTAAACCTCTTGCTGCCCCACCCTGCCCAGCCTGCCAAGTTACTGCCAACACCTAACACACACACACCCACATACACAAAAACACACACATACACACGCAATAGACCGACCCACAACTTGTACGAAAATGTCATAGACTGAAACTTACACACTGGTTTGTGCATATACACACCACCAACACCACTCTCACACTTAATAATACCACTTACATAGACTCATGTCAGTGCCCTGACACCACACACACACACACACACACACACACACACACACACACACACACACACACACACACACACACACACACACACACACAAACACACACACACACACACACACACAGTCTATTCTGATCTAATGTGATCATAGCCAATAAGCCCTGCGGCACTAGCAAACCACAATCTGTTCCTGCCAGTCCATGACATCACTGTGAAGTGCAATGCATAGTGGGCCACAAAGTGGGATGAGGGGGCTGACTGACAGGTGGTTTCCATGGGAACTGTCAAGTTTGCCTCCCCATTACCGTGGCAACTGGCAAGTTTCTCAGTGTTGTGAGTTAAAATTTAATTGTCAAAAAAAAGATGAATATAACTTAAGGGAAAAGAAATTATGTAATGGAAACACACACACACACACACAAACACACACACAGTCAAAAGCTCACAGAGATATGAACACACCCAAGCACTTGTACACACGTTTTTAGCCAACGCCACTATGCATAAGTGCTTTAAATAAGACTTAGGAATTAAAGGTTTCATCGTTGCAGCTCTCTGCATGAGGTCTAATCCTCACATCTGATTCAAAGGAAGGAGAGATGAAGGCGTATTAATGGAAGCACTTTGACAACTAATGCTCTCAGCAGGTAGCATGCAGATCTCGCTACAAAGGTCTTCATTCAGAGAGGCAGAGCTACAAGCTAGAAACAGTGTGTAAGTGAAAGAGAAAGAAGACACAAGGAAGAAAGTCTGGGGCGAAATGACAGAAAAAATGTGAAACACAGAAATATAAAGAATGAGAACAGCAAGGGGGGGTTTATGTTCTCCGCCTCACCCGTAGAAGAGACTGGGACTCCTCTTTAGCAGCTCCTCCTTTCGTCTCCTGACCTCCACCTCCACTCCCTCCTCCTCCTCCTCCTGTGTACTGCTGAGGGGGCATCTGGATCTGTTTCTCCCCTCCCCCTCCACCTGCAGTGGCTCCTCCTGGCCTCACTCCTCCGTACAGCTTGCTATCTCCCAAAAATGACTTGGTGTCTCCCAGGTAAACCATGCCAGGTGAAGCTACGCCTCTTTTCTGCTGCGAGGCCTCGTGATTGGCTGAAACAAATGACAGTGAGAGAGGGGAGGAAAAAAGAGAAGGGCTCCCACCTCCTGGTCCTCTCTCAGGTCCCATTCGCTCCTTGGGCACCCAGAGTAAACCGTGGGCCTGCTCACTTCCTCTTTCTCCCGGTCCTCTTGTCTCCCCAAGAATCCAGCCTTTCTCCCGCTCTCTTTCTTTCTCCTCGCCTCCCTCGCTTTTTACCAACCCTCCAGCCTCTTCTCTGCCTCCCTCTGCCAACCGTCCCTCGGGTGGCGCTAGGGAGTAGAGGAGGCGAAGATCCCCCTTGCTTTCTTCTTTAATGGCCAAGGTCGAGGGAGCTGAGCAGCCATTGGCTGAGAGTGTTAATGAAGGCGTCAGTGAGGTCGTCAGTGAGGTTGGTAGGGAGGTCGTCGTCGATGAGCTTAATGAGGAAGAGGATTCATGACAGTGGGCAGAGTTAAAATGGTCGAGGAGGGCCGACGAATCAGGAGCCGTGAATTCACAGCGTCGACAACGGCAACACGCGTGGACACGCCTGCAGACAGAGAGAGCAGTGAGTGTATTATACATGTATGAGAACTCGGACTACAATTCAAAAAATTTAAAAAAAAAACAATTTAACATGCTTACTTTCATATTAAAACAGGAGAGATAAGCTTAACCATAGGTGACGCTACCTAAACGTAAACAGTGTATGTAGATTTTGCCATTAAAGGTTATTTCAGCGGCACACCAATCCACACTGATGTTAGAACTATACCACCTGCTTTTGTTTTCATTTTAAGAGTAAGTTCATCCTGTAAAAGCATTGATTTTAAACTACTTTTATTTGGCTGTATATAACAATTAATAAAATGTTTTCTATTGATCAGATTTTAAATAAAACCCCATTACAAAATTGACTAAATGTAAAGTGCTTTTGTCCCTGCGTGATTTCCTCCGTTCACTCATGTTCAGCTCTAGCGAGGCTTTGGCCAAAAAATGACTCAGTGTTCCACTATATCATGATGAATAAGGAGAAAACTGTGAGGAATGTAAATGAATCTGAATGACATGAAACAAATCACCCATCAACAAACCCCCTTCATTTCCTGTTGGCAAGGCCCCGAATGGCCGACAATATATACGATACACAACATCGAGGTTTTTCCTGGCTCAGAAATCAGTTTTGGTGCTCCTTGTGCGGCCAACGAGCAAAATCAATCGACCATCTATACAAAGAACTTGGACTCCTGTGTGCGGTGGCTCCTGGTGGGCCCACTGTGGGCAGCTGGTTTATATTTAGGTTTTTTTGGAAAAATATTAACAAGCAGCTGTCAAAATATACATAAATGTGTACATAAATATAAATCTTCTTGAAAACAAACAATATGTGACAATCAGACTTGACCTTCTGAATTAAATTAAAAAAAAGACCTGGCATGCATGTGAGTCAGGCAATTAAAAAAAAAAAAAAGCCTTGTACAAAACTTTAACACAAAAATGGAAAAAATCGAAACAGCTTAATTCACTTACAATCTAAAGCAGCAATTTTCTCGACACCAAGCTGCTGTTTTCACTTTACTTTTTCCCACTAATAACTTTTAGTTACTGCCACACTGCAATGATGGTAATTTATAACACTGGAATATTAACATGCAAAAAAATGTCAAATCTAAGAACTATCAAACTGTCATGTTTCTGTTCTTGCATCTCTCATGCCTGTGGATTCTGCTTGGGAAACTGCCACAGCAATTATCCACGCATGAATAAAGAACAAAACAGTAAGATGACATACAAAACAATGAGCAGCACGCAACCAGACAAACACAAAAGAAAACATCGAGGAATATAACTTCTAAGAACATAAACGCTCTAATTTTTTAATGCTGTTGTGTTTTGGTTTTTTTTGAATGATTGATGGAGAGTTAAATAGTGATGATCTGTAGGTTCAAACCAATAAAATGCATTTTAAATAAATGAAGTGCATGTATTTGTTTTCTTTATCTGCTCATTTTTTCTCAACCTCTATTTTGCCTGTTTTTCTTTATTAATTGATAAAGACATAGGAAAGCCATTGGTAATGACATATTCAAATGGAAGTTTTAAAGCACCCTAGGCAGATCAAAACGATCCAAATATTTTTTGAAAAATTTAAAAAAATGTGTGTGTTTGAGTAAAGTACACCTTGTACCTTGTGGATTTAAGTGTCTCCAGATGCTGAACAAAGACACAGTGGCCTCTCTGTTTGTCATCACCATACACACCACACATGCATTCACGCACACATGGACGGGTGCACTTACTGACTGATTTACTCCCTTACTTGTATTAAAGTATCAGTATTAAAGCATAAAAAGTAAAGCGGTCTGAATGAATGGGTTTTACGAGCTGTCCTTAAATGTTTAATGGGTTCGTTGTAAACTAAAAATGCATTTGTCAGATTTTTTTCCACCGAGTAAAGATATTTCTTGGAGAACATTTAGCTGGCATCACAAAAGAATGATCAGGGCTCTGGAAAATTTGCTATGTAATATTGCCCTTGGAGGTATTTTTTATAAAGCAACAAGGAGAAATGTTAAGTAATTGCAGAGGAATCATCCAAGGAATGTTGATGATAAACTCTTCAAAAAAATTGTTTCAGAATGAAGATTATTCTTTATTGATAGCTTTTTAAAAACATGTGACATCAGGGATTGTGACGCAATGTCAATCCCTGTTCCTGGGACAAAATTCTCTCTTATGATATCCTTTACAGCAAAGCTATACTATAGCCAACTGCAACTTCACAATGGTTTGCATGTAGATGCATGAATTTTATCCACAACTGGTCCAAAAATTGACAGTTTTGATGCTTTTGGTTTGTGTGCAAAGAACCTTTTGTGCACTGAAACCAACAAGTTTAACCATTAGTCTCTTCAAAACCAAAAGTATGTGTGTAAGGTCACGAGAAAGACACGCTCTCTAAGGTCAACACACACCTGCACATACTTAGTAATATTTCATATGAACCAGGTCTAGTGTTTACTCTTTAAATAAATAAATAAAATATATTATGCCAATGATTTGCTTACCCTGGTAGTCTTATCCTAAATCTTACCAATTTCACTCCTCATGCCTAAAATGTATGTAAAACACTTTTTTGCATCTTATTTTGAAGCCCTAACAGCTTTAAAACAAACAACAACAACGACAAAAACTGGTATTGTAATTAGATAATGCACATTCTCAAGGGCATTCGCTGGCAAGCTCTTATCAGTGCAGGCCAGTGCTTTACAAATGTCAGAACCTCAGTGAGGGTGTATTGGAGTAAAAGTTATAAGGGCAATTGATTAGTTTGTTTCAGCTGGTAGCTCTCTCCCCCCAAACACAATGACCTTCTGTTCTCAGCACCCTATAATTAAATCCTGAATTTTGTTTTATTAAACTTGGCCTTGGAATCTTTTTAGGTTTGGGTGATATTAGTGGTGGTGTGAAACTTTTTTTGGCTTTATTTCAGTTTTATTTAATTTGAGCTCTGAGATTCAGAGCTTAGATTTTGTTAGGGACGTGAGTGGACTGTTAAATCCCCTCCACACTCTCATTCTCTCTCTTGCTTTGTCCTTTTCTCTCCTCACTTTCCTCTCTTGCTCTTTTCTGTTTCTGCCTCTGTTTCTCTGTCATTTCGTCCCTTACGCACTCTTCCATTTCTTTTTTTACCTTTTCTTTTCTTTTCTTTCTTTCTCTCTTTCTCTATCTCTCCTTCTCTTTCTCTGCACTCACCCTGAAATGAGTATAACTTTTTAATCTTTCATTGATTTGTTACAGAAATTTTGCTAAGATGGCTCGGCTAGACTGCAATTTCATGAGTGTGAGTGTAGGAGAACAAGAAAAAAGTAACTTGTGAGTGTGTTTTCTGTCAGCATATACCAAGAAGCAATCCAGATCAGCAATCTAGATCAATACTTGTACAGCCAAAAAGATTTCATACAACTATCTTCAATCTGTGCATCTCCCTTTCTCTGAGTCGCTCTTTTTTTAGCCATAACTTTCCCATTCCAATCCTCTCTTTCTTTTGCATCCAAGCTTACACCAGCTTTTTTTAAAATCTTTTTGGCACTCTTATTGAAAACCCAGCGTGTTTGTGTTTCTGTGTATGTTTCTGTGTTTTTATTTCGGCAACAAATTGACCGTGGAGTCTAGTCAGACCTATCTCATCTATCTGTAAACTGAGCTTATGTTTTATTTAGCAGGTAAACACATACAGATACTGTACACAGACATTTGTATGTGCAAAAAAGAAAAAAAAAAGTTTTTTTGTTGAGAATCATGAAAACAAAAAAGGTTAAAAAATCTGAACTTCACAGAAAATCTGCAAGTCTATGATTCTTTATTGACAGGTTGATCCACTTTGAAGAAAACTGCCCCAGGAAGGAGAGTCAGTAAAAAAAAAAAAGTAGTAGTCAGAAATATAGGGGGAACTCCACTTGTTTTACACATCAAAGTCTGTTTACTGGTCTTGGGGAGTTTTACTGCATATGTGAAACAGTACATAAAGCTTTTTGTGGCTCCAGAGGGAGCTGTGCAAAATCTGAAAACTAAAAACTTGAATATGAGAAAAAAAAATGGGGGTATGGAGTTGGAAAGAAGTGAGTTTACCAGACTGCAGTAGCCCACTCCTCATCTCTGCTCGAGGCTCAAAGTTACATTTGTCATTGGTAGTTTAACCTAAATCTTTGATTTAACTACAGGCCAGAAATTTACACTGTGGGTACACTGCGCCTGGTCTCCAAGGAAAAAGAGTGAGTGGAATAGGAAAACTAATATATCTTGTTTTGCTGCATCAATTTTGATTATGCTTTTTTGTAAATCTGCCCACTGGGAGTCTGGCAACGTTTACGTAGGAGTGCAATTCTAAATTGGTGGAATTCTTTTATAGGCATTTTGCTTGTAGTAGATTCAAAATATGGCAACAAACTAGCAGTTTATAGCAGTGTATTTTTAGTGTAAATAGTGTAGTTTCATAGGAAAGTGATAGCTTAAAAAAGGCAGTGATAAAAAGGACACTTCCTAAAGGTTGTCAACAAAAACACACTGTCACAGTTTCATGTCTCTGAGCTGATGCCAAGATTAGATTAAGTCCTTGACAACTCAGCAGGTCAGGGGGCCTGGTGCATGTCTTGTCATAAGATAGGAATTGAAAGGTAAACTTTAATCTCTCAGTCACTTTCAAACAGACAGTGGAGCTCCAGAGGCAGAAAAAATACAAACAGAAACTGAGCTTCAATTCATCTGGACATACCGTATGTAGATGTCAATGAAACTTATCACAGAGTTGGAATAAATGGCAAAACTTACTCTGCTTCCCAGGTGCAGGAGAAGGGAAAATAGTCTAACAGTGTCTAAACTCCAGCAACACTTAAAGAAGTTAAGATATATAGAGCAACTGTGTTGTGAAATAAATGCATTTCTGCTTGTGAGTCATTATATGGCAAACTGCAAACCAAAAAGACCTGCATGAGCTGAAAACCTTTGGTCTAACAGATAAGCTACTTGTTTTATTACAAGTGCTGCTGAATTTAGGACTCTTTAATATTACCGAAGCATGCTGACGATCAAGACAACAAAGCTATGAAAATCAGTGAGGTCACTTTCAGATGTCTATTTTGAAAAGGTGTCTATGAGTCTGAAAGGTGTCTGTATGAGTCTTGAGTGTAAAATTGGTTTAATGGGTTGTTGTGGAAATGACTGTGCTCAGTCAACATTTCCTGGGTAGTAGGTAAGAGGAAACAGGATCAAAGGGGGTTTAAATCCAGCAAGAGTGATATTTGATCATCTTACTGACTTCAGAAATTTTCTTTTTTTTTTCATACTCACAGTCATCCTTTTACTGGAACATTTAATCATAGATTTTAACTGGAACACTGACTCTTTGGATAACGTTCAACTTTCTTAAAAACTTTATTGTGCTGACTAAAAGGTCTTCCTGTGTATCTAAATCTTTAAAGCTTTTAATACCCCCTCATGTCTTAGAATAAACCCTTCGAAAAAACACAAGTACATGGAATACTATATAATATCCCATAATAATAATTAGAAGTACTTAATCTAAGTTTATGATCCTGTATCTCTTACCTGTAGTGTCTAAAAATCTCCTCTTCCACTTCTGTGATGAACTGACACTTTGTACAAGAGTACTCCCTCTCCCCTCCTCCTCCTCTCCCTCCTTCTTTGTCTCCCCCAACCTCATCCTCGGCCTTGACATGTGGTGGTGCCCCCTTTAGGTTAATCAGGGTGTGGCAGCTTTCGTAGTGTTGGAGCAACACGTCTATGTCGGTGGTGGCAAACGCACACTGGTCACACAAGTGGGTGACGCCTGCGATCAGAAAAAAAAAAAGGGAAAGTCAGAAGGAAAGAAACAAAAAAAATCTATCTACAGGATATGAGTTGAAGACAATCATTAAATATACTAGATAAATGTACATTTGAATACCTTGTGTGTTAACAGGATGAGCGGTGTTTGAGGGATGGAAAGTTGCGCCAGGGTCACCTCGGGGATTAGGAGAGGTCATGCTGGGTGAGGTGGCAGGGCCCGGTTTCGAGCCGACAGCATCCTGCTGCTTGGTGGACTGAGGAAACTTGGAACAGCATTTAGGGCAGGAGGGCTTCCGACAAGCAAAGGGATGAGACACCTATTGAGAAAAATCAAAGTGCAGCGAAGCGCAGCATGGATCTTTTTTTAGTCATTACTGATTAAACTGTGCACACAGGCTGAATATAGAACCGAGCTGTTTCTTTCACTTCGCCGTTGTGATGTAACTGTGTGTTTGTTTATGCAGGTGATATCAAATGGTACCAGTATGAGCGAGCATCATTAACTGAATGATGCCACCCCCAATTTTGGCTCTAAACCTTCCTTTTTGCATTTTAAACAGCTGCAGCGGCGCTGTTTGGCAGCTGGCACAAAGGAGGATGGGGGAGTGTGTGTGGGTGGATTTGGGGGGAAAGCAAGGGAATTTTAACTAGGCTGGAAATTGGAACAATTAGCTTTACACTTGTTCATATATTACATTTTATTTTCTTGTGCTTACAGAACGGTTCATTTTTTTTCTTCTAATTGCCGAAAAACAATAAATAAACACTTCAAAAACTGTATTAATCTCACCTCCCCCAGGTGTTTGTGAGGCTGACAGAGCCCCTGTGGACAGTACATGCAGTGCTGGATGCAGCATCGGTGGATGGAGTGGTTGTGCTGGTAGTGCAGCAGTAAAGGAGCTACTACGATCACATCTGCACTGTGGGCCATTGAATACCGGAAATCACACAACTGACAGTTATAGCTGGTCACGACTGCTTCTGAATCACTGCTGTTTGGGTCTCCTGGGAAGCAAAAAACAGAGCAAAGGTCTGTTATATAAAACAGTTTAGTGTTTTGTAGTGAAAGAACAAGGGCTTGTCAACACAAGAAACAATAAAAAAACAAAGGGTCGAGCGGCATCACAGCAGTATTACTTTTGGCTGCAAATAAGTGGAGGCCAGCACAGTTTCTGAGAGAGACATCAAGAAATAATATGGAACTAGAAGAAGAAAAAATCATTAGAATTCTTTATAATTTTGCTACGCTTGATCATCAATCATGAGCTTCATTAAAGTGGCTACCTTTTCCTGTAAAGCAAAGCAACTCACCACAAAATTTCAACACACTTTCTCCCGTTTAATTACCTTGGCTGGTACAAGATGGATTGGATGACAGATCTTTGCGGCCTTTAGATGTCATGTGGTCTCTTTCTCCTCCTTCTCTTCTTCCTCCTCTCTCCCTCTCTCTGTCCACACCTCCAGGATTAGAGTTGTTGGGGCTCATGGTGCCACCCGTGCTCATTCTGTGTCTTTGTTCATAGTGCTCTAAAAGCTTTCCCGAGCCCCCTGACCACTCACAACTCCAGCTACAGAATTTGCACCAATAATATGCCTGCACAGCACCTCGACCGGACTCCCCTGACCAGCTCGACGTATCCGAACACGCCCTGACTGGGATGGAGTAACCGACCAGGGAGTCATCTTCCGCCCTCACTGCAACTCGCTCCACCCCGTCTAAAATTTGACTCCGTTCCTTCGTCTGGTTGTCGTGCGTTGCCAGGTTGTTGGTGGCCAGCAGGGGCGTGGTTGGCGGAGTTTTGACTTTATTTGGATGTGAGGACAAGAAGTGTTGTTCAAGTTCTAAGGAATTACTGCCCATGTATGTAAAGTTGCAGAATTTGCAGCGAAAGTACTTAGTATTCCCCTGGCAGTCAGACGTCTTACGGCCAATCCCGATTAGCGTGCCACCCAGTGTTACCTGTGGAGACAGAGAAAAAACAACAAGAGAAAAAGATTGAGTAACACTGACATTTTCTGTGTATCAGACAGTCCTACATATGAATCAAATTTGCAGCTTGGATGGTTCTTGCTTGTGCTACCAGAGGTGGAGTTTATTCCCAACAGCTGTTTACATTTGAATCTGTTTCCTAGTCTGCAAAATATCTTTTCCTAAACTTCAATCCAAATGAAGCTCTTGTAAAACTTTATATCTCACAAAGCAAAGAGCAATGTTGCAAAAAGTCATTTTTTGCTTAAACAGACAGCTGACTCTTTTGCCAGTATAAACGACTAACTAAAAAACTAACCAGCAGTAGATAACATCAGCTAGAGATGAGCAGATTTTATTATTCATGCAGTTCAGCATATCCAGCAATGATCTATTATTCACAAAAAAGTCAGATTCAGGAGGAGAATGCTGCTCAACTATTATGCTGATAACCTTGATTGCTTTGGAGCAAATCAACATTTCACATCTAATGTTGTTCTTAACATTTTTGGGTTGTGTACATTGATTTGCCTCTTAAATCTGTCTTATTTATGTCAACTCCGTCAACAAAGGCTGATTATAAATCTTTGGATTGTAGTTTTGTCTAACTTTACTTAACACTACCTGCAAACACTAGAAGTAGGAAAAAAATGTAGTATATCTTATTTATTTATTTATTGAATTTAATAAAAGATTTTAAGAGATTAAGATTAAAAAAATAAATCTTCTTGACCCCATCTCTATTCAGCAGTTTGAAATACTTTAAGGATTCTATCAGCGTCATCTAACAGCAGTTATGAGAAATTGGACATCAGTTCTCTGACATTAGCTCGGATCATGACTGCACACTGATGCACATACGTGGGCGTATTGTACCCAGCATGCCTTGTTGTTGTACTTCGAAAATAACACATTCATAATCATTATTGTTAAAATCAATGCAGTAGATACTCGAGGCTTTAAACACAGAGTTGCACTGCTGCAAATATGGAAAAAAGATGCCTCATTTGCTCTTAGCGCTCAGCTCACAAAAAAAAAAAAAAAAAAAGCGTAACTGTAGACAATTAAAAGGCTGCAGAAACTCTAACTAACTGACCAGGAACATATCCATCAGGCTTTACTGTAGTATCACATGTCTGCGGTCAAGATTTCGCATTACTGAGCGAGCAACCTGACACCCCTCTGTTTTATATTAGGTCAGATCCTCAACTGTAGGTGATTATAGCGCGCTGCTGGCTATACTGGTGAGTAGGCAGCTTGGCAAGTCCTATAGCGATATTAGAGTTACTACTGTACAATACACATTTGTCTCTTTATGGATTTGTGGTCTGATGCTGACTGATGGTAGTTTTGTAACACCAGTTTGACAAAAACCAGGTGAAGTTCCTTCGCTGCATTTTAGGTGAGCAAAGGTGCAGGATTTAGTTGTGTTTATGAAGGAATTTAGCTTGATTTTAACAGTGCAAAGGTTGATGGAAATGCATTTTGAATTCAGCTCTAATTGTCATGTTTACTGTAAAACTTTAAACATGGATTTCTTCTTACAATTAAGCTTGCTGTTACTTAATGAATTATTTTAATCTAGGTTATCATTTTGCACTTCACTTTGAGATTGGATTTTTTGAAAGGAACACTGCAGAACATGCTTTGTTTTACTTGAAACCTCTCATTGTCTCTCTGAGTGTAAAAAACAAAAAAAAAATATTGATAATAAATAAGAGTTACTGCTTGATCATAGAAAATTAAAACTGACAGAAAACAGGCAAAATAAAGACTAGTGACAGTAAAAATAACCATAAAATTTAAATATGAAATACTGACATTGTGGTTAAAATTGATGTGATAATATTATATAAATAATGGTAGCTCTTAAATCTTTCTGTTTTTACGGTAGAATATGGCGGTGATGCATCTTAATGCTGGCTGCAACACGCCATAAGACTGGAAATTCCTTTAGGGTACTTGTTATAACTGACACTTTGATTGTAAGTTATTTGTAAAGAAATTAAACAGAAGCCAACCGAGTTAAAGACGATTTTGACTGAAAACAATTTTTTTTTACATTTTCAACTGACAATATGTGATGAAAATCTAATTATGTGACAACCAGACAGAGAGGATTGTTGAGATGAAACACTCTTACGTGCTACAGTGTGAGACAAATAGTTTTAACCTCATTGAAGGGAGTAAATTCAGAAGGCGAAATGAGATCTATTTCAACTTGTGATCTCACAACAGCAATTATTATGTCCCACAGACCCTGCCCAGGCAATTAGTGAGATCCAAACATCAAGTAATTTTAGCAAGCAGAATGGACAGAAAGACACAAAGGGGAACATGGGAGGAGGAGAGAGACAGAAAAGAGGCAGATGACAAGAGGGACAAGTTGGGGGAAAAGTCTGTCGCTGGAGGAACAGAGGAGGGTAGAATAAAGAGGTGAGAGATGAATGAAAAGCAAATTGAGAAGCAAGAGAAAAAAAATAAGGGAATCAGAGTAAAAGAGAGTGAGCAAAGAAAAAAGGCAGAGCTGAGGGGGAAGGTGGAAGAGAGACACAGACAGATGATGAGAGAGACAAGTGGAGAGCAAAGTGAGACAAAGAAAGTTAAATGTGTCTGACAGCTGTTTCATTACACTGTCTAACAGCCGATTATAACTACTGGTTTCAAAGCCTTTCTCTCTGTTTGTCTGTCTCCTCCACTCCCTTCTCCCCTTTCCTCCTCCATCTTTCTCTCTCGCTCTTTCCTTCATTCCCCTACCCTTCTTCTGCCTGAGTCTTTTTTCCTGAAATCTCATTGGTTAAAAGGGCATCGCGTCTTAGCAAATGACAACATGGAATTTTCCAAACGTGGGCGGGAGAGAGAAAAAGCGAGCGAGTGATGGAGAGAATAGAGACCCCTTTCATTCGTTTTTTTTTAATATACTCTCACTTTTTCTTCATAATGACGACTTAAGCCCACTGGATTTTCTATTTCTGGCTGTGTGTGTGTGTGTGTGTGTCGTGTGTGTGAGTGTGTGCAAGTGTGTGTATTTCTGAGTCCATTACGTGACTTACGGCCATTACAGACTCCTGGTTTAAGTGAAATGAAACTCCTTGACTATTTCTCACACACACACACATATATATATGCATGTGCACACTCAAACACACACACACACACACACACACACACGCACACACGTGCACACACACACAAACACACACGTTTATTAGATCATCTTATTTAAAGCTTTTAGACAAAACCCTACTGTTCACACACACTCCAAGTTCTAATCCTTGACCCAATTCTCAACAAAACTGGAGTCGTACCAATGCTGAAAAAAGGCAATTACAATTTAAGAGCTTATTTTTTTTAAATTTATGAAAATATTTTGAAGAGAACCTACAACTGTAGTTAAGTATTAAAACATATACCTCTGGTATGAAATATGAAAATAAAACCATTTCTATGTATTAACTTACATTAACTTTTAGGTATATAAACCTAAAATGAATGTGAATGCGTGCATTTGCTTTAACTATGTTTGATTGCATATTGACCCCCAAAAATATGACTTTTAAAGGGATGTGACATCCTCTCAAACCAATAAAACCATGAATTCATATGGAATAAATAGCTTGAAAATTAGGCTGCAAGATAAGGGCATAATTTATGGCAATAAAATTTTAAATATCAAGGCTGCGTATTCATTAAATATAATGAGGTCAAAAATTCTTTCAGTAAGTGGACAATTTCTGAAAATGAAATCATTTGCTGCTACATTAAAGCAACTCAGTGGCATTTTAACGTCTTCTACTGAAGGCTAATAACCATCTAATTTATAAATGGTTTCAGTTCTCACCATTTTATAAAGATCATTTCAAAATGAAAACTGTCCATTCTGCCCCCTCCCAAAAAAGCTGAATACTGATATTCAAGCATGTATTCCAGTATGTGTGAAGAAGATATATGATTCTGAGTGAGAATTTTATAACTGGTCTTTTAAAAGTAGCTCAGGAAGAGCTAAATAAGCTTACATTAGACAATATGTAATATCTGTGCATGGAGAAAAATGCCAGTTTCATATCTCATATAGATTATATGAAAATACTTGTTTTTGAGGCTTTATTGTCCACAAAAACAGGGACAGTAAATGATGTATGATGTTAAGCCGGGATGCTGCAGGACTTTTTTCTAACCAAAGTTTAAACTGTCAATCTCACTGATTCACACAAGTTGTAATAATCAGTGGATTGAAATGGTAAATGTACCCAAGGCGTTTCACAGCACAATGCAATCACCCACAAACACACACACACACAGAAACTCTAAGGGCAACAGGCTTCTCTACACAGTATCAACCACCAGGAAATGATACACACACATTCACACACCAATGAAACAGCCATCGGGAGCAATTTTGGGTTCATTATTTTGCCCAAGGACACTCTGACTGCAGACTGGAGGAGGCAGGAATCGCACCACACACCGCTGCACCCTCTGAGCTGCAGCTGCCTTGATGTATGTGTGTGTATGTATAACAACAAGGTAAAATTCAATCATCTTTAAGTAGATAAGACAACATTTATCTTGAGCAAGGAACTGTGGATTGCACCTATAATTTTGCAGCATTCCTGACTTAATCCTGCAATTTCTAAGCAAAGCAGCTAAAAACAGACACTTGCCCTTTTCAAAATGTTTACAAATTATGTATTTAATATGAGGATTTAGTGCAGGATGTGAAATTATAAGCCATCATTTTAACACACTGTGACTATGATGCATACAGAGCGACTGTGTACATACTTGTGTGAGCATATACGCTGCCTATAGTTGTAATGCAGACACAATATTGAACCTGCATCTGTGTGTGCGTGTGCCTGAGCACGCACACACACACACATGTGGCCTGTCTGCCAGGTGCACTATTTGTCTCCCTTTCTGTGTCTATTTATCTGTCAGTATATAAAGTTTTATAGCTTGCAACACAATGGCTCACTGTCCAAATCACACACACACACACGCACGCACGCACAAACACACACACATGCGCACGCACTCACACACACACCATATGTCACAAATCAGTTGCAGATTGTTAAACCCAATAAATTAGTCAGTTCAGTTATGGGAATAGATTTACAGATTTATGAGAAATGCTTATATTGAATTGTTAACAGAATCAGTGTGTCACCTGTTTTGAATCAATGTTTCTTACTGATATTAAAACTTTTTTTGCATGTCAAGTAGCTTCATGTTGCATGTTAAAACCTCAACCTTTTTTTTACGAGATTTTTGAAACTAAAATTTACAATGTTATCTCCACTACTTGTTTTTTCATAAGAAGTTGGTAATATTGCTTCTATCCAGCAGATGTTAAAATTCGTGTATAAACTTTTTTTAAAAATCCTCAAATTTCATATAATGAAGAGGATGAATGTTTACTAAAAGTGAGGTGTTTTCTTGTATCTTTTTAAAAATTTTATATTGATGAAAAAAAGCTTCAGAAATAACATATATTTTCAGAATGTCCACAGGAGTGTTTGCCCTTTTTTTTGTTAATGACAAGCAGATGCAAATATGTAAAACAAATGCAAAACTACTTCAGAGGCAGTGCAGAGACAACTGTAAAAAAGCACGGCAGGATGTCTATGTATATATTCAAACAAGTGCGGATGGTTAAAAACAAACCTGCTCAAGTGCTGCCACAATTGCCATGGAAACACAAGCTTTTTTACTCTCTTAAAGATTATGAATACATCACTGTTAAATCACCTCAGCGTGTGTTTGTCGTATTCTAAAGGCCACAGTCTGTTTGTCCAAGGTATTCTTTAGGAGGGGCTGTAAGATTACATTGGTTCCTCTGACAGTCTAAACAAGAGTTTGCAATGGGCACTGAATTCCAATAAACACAGAAGCTGTTTGCAGCAACTGTAAGTGATACTGACGAGACAAGGTTCACCAGATCAGAGAACGTGAAAAAAGCTTGACAGAAAAACAAATCAGGGGACGGAAAATGCCCCGAGAAGAACACAGGAATTATGTTAAACTCTTTTATTTTTAGAGTGATAATAAAAAGGATTGTGAAACTGACTGCAGGGCTTTGACTCTAATAATGCAGGTGTTTTATTTTACTAAAGACGTAACAACAGGAGGCTTTAAATCAACGCTTAACGGAAGTCTTCCTTTCACTATTTGAATGCTTTATGTACCTTCTAATCAATTCAATGCTGTTACACCACAAGATGTACTGTGCAGCTTTTGTTCATTTATTGATCCGTGTACTCTTTGGCACTATTCCTGGATTTTTTTACTCAAACAGTCAATAGGTACATTATATTTACGTCCATGTTTTACTGTATTTGTGTTTAAATGCACAGATGCATTTATTATCCTGAAATTATCATGGGTGTTAATTGTATTTTTTTTTTCTTGCTTACCTGCACATCATACGTGCCATTCATCATAACCGTCCTGTGCTGCTGATTGTGTACATCTGGTCTTGCCTTCCCCAACTCTTTGGCTTGGTTCCTCTGTCCCGCCTGTATATCTGGAAGCAGAAAAACAAGGAGGGGTCAGACCTCTGGAAGCAGATAAACAAACAGAGGTCAGATTGGCAGGGACACAAACATTCAAGGACATGTTTCATTTCTAGGAAAAAGGAAAACTTGCAGATCAACAGTCAACAAGTTGTTGTGGCAAAAACTGCTGCAGTCTTGGCAGACTGAAATTTCACAGCAATGAAATCTCACAAAATCAAAAAATGCCTTGATGCAACAGGGATCAATAAAACAGTCTAAGTTTGCGTGCTAATTTATTTAAGGCTTGTTATGACAGGCAAATTTACTGCTTGCTTACTTACGATGGAATATGGCTTAAAGGAACAATCAAAGAAGATTTTTATTCAAATAAATGTCTGTCAAGTTACTACCCTCTGCAGAATGAAGTAGCACAATAGTGATTGAAACTCCAACTAATCAAAACAAGGCAATATTTGTATATTTGCACTACAGAGAAGTAGCATTCAGGGAAAAATGCTGTATTAATTTCCTGCTAATTCAAAACTGAGCATTTTACTGCTGCAGCTTCACATTAAAATATTTCCCAAACAAATCACAAGTTAACTTTGGTTTAGGGATGCAGGATGCTGTACCAATAAATTTTAGGGTTGGTAATGGAATTTCTGTTCCAAATAAAATCATAGCCAATATAGCCTGTAGCATGAAGCGAAATCGCCTTCACTGACTTGACAAGCGCAGCATCTACACACTGTGATACAGCAGGTGGCAGTATGAAGAAGTAAGAGAAGAACAACAAGCGCCGCACGATGATGTGAAACTGCTGCACCTGGGTGGAGCCACGCAGCACACTCGAGAGTCAAACATGTCGATGCCAGTTTTTCATAGTTTCAAAGGCAGTGACCAATTACAATTTACAGTACGTGTCCTGCAAGGTTTAAAGAGGAGGGAAAAGAGTAGGGAAGTTAGTTAGATTTGGGTTTGCCAGAGACGGATCATTAAAAATGCATCTTCGCTTACGTCATCTTAGCATGTCCGTCCTTCAGGGTGTGCACAGACGACGAGCTCTGAGCATCTTATTAATATACATAAATGTGAAATTGGTTACTTGATCTGTGCTGCTCATAAGGAACAGATAATTGTGCTTAACAGAAGTGGCTGGAAAGTATCCGTATCATGCATTGCATATTTTATTATAGAGTAGTCAAAGAAAAAAAAAGGAGATTGTTAGTGAGCTTAGAACTGACTGCTATCATTTGTCAAAAATATGTCAATAAAAAAAGACATGTTTCAGTTTTTTGGATGTGGATCGGTTCAAAATACTTCAGTGAGACATGAAACAAGATGGGGCAGCCACAGTGAGCTGTTAGCTGAGGAGCTGCAGGCGTCAGGCAGCACACCTCAGACTTTTCAGTCTGGAAATTCAACTCCGTTCGCTGCATCCCGCTGTTCACAGACTCATGCTGTCTGCAGCGTAACTCAGATCAGAGGTGCTAACATAACGATATAAAAAGGACATTTTTCTCTGATTTCTTTATTCAAAGGACAGAGGAATTACCCAGAGGTGTGTGTTGGGGAGCCATGTTGTGGAGGGCCAGGATGTGTGTGTCGAGGGCGGCGTCCTGCCGTGTGCGGTTGTGCAGACCCAGGTGATACTTCCTAAAGTGCTTCACGAGGTCAGCGGGGTCGTTGCCATAGTAGCCGTAACCACAAACGTTGCACTTGAAGTCCTGGAGTTTAGGGGAGGGGCTGGAGGAGAGCGGAGGGGTGTCGGTCGTCGACTCCTCCCCTCCTTCCTGTCTGGGGAGGAGGTGGGGAGCAGAGAGGAGAGCGGCAGTGAGATGATCTGCCTCCCCCCTGTCCCTTTTGCTCCTCTCTCCTCCCTCTACTCCCTTCTCTCCATCCTCAGCCTCCGACTGGCTCTCGGGTCTGTCAGTCAACGCCGCTCCTCCTCCCTGTTTGGCCATCGCCCCTCCTCCTCCTCCTCCTCCTCTCCTCCCCCCTCTCTCCTCGTTGCTGTAGCGGTCACCAACGGATGAAGGAGAGACAGATGAGGATACGCACTCGCTTTCTCCCTCCTCCTCTTCCTGCTCCTCATCTCCTCTGATCCGGTCGGAGGATTCCGGTTCAGAGGGTCGGTTTATTCGTTCGGCCTCTGCTCCTACTCTCCCCTCCTCCTCTCCCTCCTCTTCCTCTTCTCCTGCTGGCCTCCTCCCGTCTTCTTCCTCCTCCTCCTCACCTCCCACACTCCGGATAGGGGGATTCTTCTTCCTCACCATCTCTGATAAGAGGAACAGAGACAGCAACATAAGTTTTTTGTTACGTTGGTGGAGTGATGTGTTGACATTAAAGCATTATGGCTATGCACTCTTAATACAAACATAAAAGAGGGGTGATGAAAATCTTTATATCTAATATTTGCACAGTTTTAGAGATAGAAGGTGCCTGCAGAACTTGCATAGTTTGCACATGCACACACACAAACACAAGTTTTCTAACAATGCTGCATGTGCACAGAACTGCTTTGATTTCATTTACAAACTTCTTTGAAGGCTGAAATCTGTGACGATCCATGACCACAAACCTCGTCAAAGAAAAACAGTCCCAACAAATCAGAAACATCTAAGCCGCCAGAGATTTTTCAGGGGAGTGTGTTAAGATGTTCGTCGCATCTTTACATGCAACATCTTTGCTCTTTTTTTTTTTTTTTTGTCTGAACCAAGGAGTGAATCTTTTTATCATTATGGAAACCATCCGTGAGAATCTTCAACACATGACCACATCAAAACTCAAACCATATCAGAGAGGCCATGAGGGCGAGGGAGGGGAGGAGTGGTAGAGAAGGGGTGAGGCACGGAGGGAGGGAGAGAGAGAGAAGCAGAAGGGGGGGCGGGGAGAGAGAGAGAGAGATGGGGGGAATGGCCAACAGACAACCACATCAAACCGCACACCCCATATCAGAAAGATGGATGAGGGAGGCGGCAGTCTGCAATTCATCCCCTCCAGCCCTCCAAATTTCTCTTTCTTTCTTGCATCTCCTTCTTCGTGCCTTTCATTCATTTTATGCCTCCTAAATTCTAATCTCCCACTCTTTCTCTCCTGCTCTGTCTTTGTCACCTCCTGTCCTTCAGTTTCTCTCTCTCTCCTTTATTTCCTTTTCTTTTCTACTGCTTTACCTCATTTAAAATCCTTGCTTACTTTTAGCCCCTCTTACTTCCCTCTTCTCTCCTCCACCCTCATACACAGTCAGTGTAAAATACCTCCATCAAACCAAAAAAAACACTTATCAAGGCATTTCCCCATAATTTCAGTCATTTTTCAGACACAGGCAACAATACTTGCTGCAATAATTTAAGTAATTCCATCAATAAAAATTTTCTTTCTCTTGCTGCCCTCTTCCTCCCTCTCTCTGTCGTCCCCCTTCTCCCACCATCCCTCCCCTCCCTTCCTTATAATCACTATACAAAGCCATCAAATAACCAGCCATGTGTTTTATGTTAAACCATAATGTTCCTTTTGTTTGAAAAGAGAACAATTGTGGTCGTTCTGTTCACAACAGTCATGACGGAGAGACAGAGATATTGTGTGAGTGTGCGCGCGTGCGTGTGTTTATTTGTGGTCGTTCAGTTCATATTCAGTCGTAAACACAGTCAACCCATTAACCCATACGCTGAGTTTGCACACATGCTTGTGTTTGTGTGTGTGTGTGTGTGTCTGAGTTCGGTAATAAACACAGTGAAGCCCAACAGACGCCTGATAGACGCCAAAACTGATCACTTTTAGATCAATGCAATATGAGGGGGAAGGACACTTAGTGTGTGTGTGTGTGTGTGTGACTGTGTGTTATTGTGTGTGAGAAACGTATTCTTGATGACGTGTGTTAGAGCCAGACAGCATGAATGCAACACTGTGACTGACTCCGTGTTAGTGTGAGAGATAAATGCCTATTGTTATTTATTGATAGCAAATAGTTAAAGCATGAGGGAATCAAAACACAAACACAATCACAGAAAGGGAATGTAGCTGAAAACAGATAATCAGACAAACATAAATAAACACATGCTAATACACGTAAACACATTAAAAAGGACCATATTTTAACAAGCCTGTAATGTAATCTTGCGGATTAGGAAGAAAAGTGAAAATAAAACACACACACGAACACAGCAAAGACAGATCACAGAGCGAGGGCTTTCGTCTTTGTCGAATTTCTCCTTTTCTAGTATTTTAACATTTTTTTCTTCCCCCTTTTTTTTCTGCCATACAACTATTAAAATAAAAGCAATTTATGTCTGCAAGGGCCCACGCCTAGACCAGCCCTGGCACTCACTGTGTGTGTGTGTGTGTGTGTGTGTGTGTGTGTGTGTGTGTGTGTGTGTGTGTCTGTGTGTGCATGTGTATGTTTGTGAGAGTGAGTGAGTGCAGGGAGCAGAGGAAAATCTCATCTGATGTTCACCACACCCAGTCAGAATTCATCATTCACACACACGCACGCACGCACGCACACACACACACACACACACACACACACACACACACACACACACACACACACAC
>JAQMCX010000018.1:8713736-8724578 GCA_029814765.1 Acanthurus leucopareius | reverse complement strand
CCCCCCGATATATACACTTAGACTTACACTCTCTCGCAACACCACTCTCGCCCTATCTCACACACCCACACTCACACACACACACACACACACACACACACACACACACACACACACACACACACACACGCACACACACAGTGGAAAACTACAGATCGTTGTGGTAAAGCAATGAAGCTGAAATCCCGACCTAAGAAGCACTGACTGACCTAACTGTGTTTCCATCTGCACCGTGAGATTTCCGTGGTGATTTTAAAAGTTATTTATGAATGATTTAAGCAAAGGGTCAAATCAAAAAAAAAGAACTATTATTTGATTAAATTTACAACACATAATCATTTGCATAATTCTAATGTGCTACTTGAATGCTCCAGGATGTGGGCAAGAGGAAAAGGTGTGTGTTTAGAAGCCGTATGTTTCTGTTTCTGGGTGTAAGCATCTATGTGCGTGTGTGTGTGTGTGTGTGTCAATGTCGCAGCACAGCCTTTGTCTGCCTCAGGCTGTATACACAGACTGGAACCATTACTATCAACTACAATTAGGTACAACCCACCACAACATACCACATAACAACTACTGCTACTAGCTACAATTAGACCCTATACACCACAATGGCCTCAATACCATAGTCAGGATAAATGTGTCAGTTAATCATTTCCATCAACTACAATTAGCCCCAACGCCAATGAGGCTTTTTATGTGAAATTGTCGATAATCGCGCCCCAAGACATCTGTTGAAGGATGTGTCGAGGGGGGGTTGGCTTGTGTCTCAAGTGTATGTCTGGCTGAAGCAGGAGAAACCACGCTGCAGAATTTCATTTGTGTCATATTTGATGATTTTTTTAAATTTTTTTATGTGCAGCTTGGAGATGGAATTTTTATCACAGCTGCATTGAAAATCATCCCTGCAATTAAATTAAAAATGTGCGCAAAAAAAGTTTTAATATGACACCATGTTGCTTTCAGTTGGCCCCTGCTAAAACCAAAAGGTACTTAATGGGATTAACTGGTGCGTATAAAAACTCGGGCTGCATAAAACAGTTATGGGTTTTTCAGTCAGTTTTCAGGGAGACTGAATTTGCAATAACATTAAAACAATAAAAACTTGAATTTGAAAAGCTGTTACTAGCTCTGTCTATCTCCAGCTCTTGCTAACTATAGCTCATCACTTCATTTTACTCTCAGAGGTGCAACAGTATTGGCAAATGCAAGATAAGTTTGTTAAAGACTCTCTGGCTTTATTAGTGGAGACAGATACTCTGTTGGCAAAAATTTTAAAAAATCGACTTCTGTTCCTGGTTGAGTATTGTCAACAAAAAAAGAGCTCTGCCAAAAATGTGTAAAAATTTCTTTCATTGTTCCCTCATTTACTACATTGTTAAAATTTCTTTCATCAACCACAAGATAAAACATGCTTAAATCCTAAAAAGAGATTTTAGAAAAAATATGAGGGAAACAAAGTGCATGAAAAAAAAGTTTTTTTCATTCAGCAAAGTAGTTAGATCTTGCTAAGAGAGAAAAAAAAAGAATTACCAAAACATCTCAACTATTTTCACCCGATAACTTCAAACTTATTCTCTAAATGCATACTATTAAGCCACTGTACTGGATCTCAGTCACATACTTCTTCTGCCTTCAGATAGCTGTGTTTTTCGCCTCCCTGTGGGACATCTGCAGTTGGCATCGCCATCTTTCATAAACAAAAGGATTAATGTGCAACATATGAAGAAATAATGCTAAAGGCAATGTCTTGTTGCACAGAAAGAAGATCTTTCTCAAGCTTTTCTTTCTGTTTCTTGAAGTCTGTCTCTTTATTTTATTGTCAGTCAATGTCCTTACATTGCCGCTCCTCATCATGTGTCCTCACTTTTCTTCTGCTCTTCTTCTCTGTTTATTGGTGTCTTTTGTAGGGTTTTCTTTTAATGATAGACAGATAATGGAAAAAAGGGAGAATGGTGTGGAGGAGCACGCTTAAGAGAAGAGGGAGGACAGAAGGGGGAAAGAACATAGGGACCGTCTGTGGGAGACGTAAATGGAAGGAAGGAAAGAGGACAAGTGCTTGGAGGAGGTTTTAGACAGGAAGGAGAAAAGTTTTTTTTTTATTTTTGAAAGAAAAAAATTTCTGGGGGATTAGATAGACAAAAATAAGAGCAAAGAAGGGAAGTGCATGAGAGGAAAAAAAAGGTAGAAGAAAAAGAGCAGATGGTGAGAGGTACATATCCAATAAGCATCCTCAGAAAGTGTAGATCAAAACATCTACTTTAAAGCTTCCTCTGATCTCCAAGAGGACTTGCCAGAGAAGTTGGTGTTAATAGTGTTACTAGTGTGCAGGCAAACAGCCACTACATTACCTGCCCACCAACCTCACCTTGGTCCTGTTTTATTAATCAACAAATAGTCTGATGAGAAAGTCTAAAATGATCTGGAAGTGTCTGCACTGACAGACTGTTTTATAGATGCATTTTTGATAAACAACAGCGGTGAGTATCAAACTCACAGACATGCTGCATTCTATTAAAAGCTTCATAATTAAAGTCAACGTGTGTTTCAGCACATCAGCACTTTTAATGTGAAGCTGCTGTAATTAGAAATGTTTGGTTTGAATGGGCAATAATTTGATATAACACTCTAAATATGTCGGTTGTGGTTGGTAATTCAGGTTTTATCTCAACTTAAGTCTCTTCTCCTCCATCAAGGTTACAACACAATGACAAAAGTTACTTTAAATTTTTCAAACTTTGTAACAGATTCTAGCAACTTTAAGGTTTATTTGTCCCAAACACCAAGATGAGGCTGTCCATCAGGTCAGCCATTCAGCTGCTTGACCCTCATAATGTGCAGCCCTCAATAGAGTTCCTAGTTAATTACGACTCGTATAATAAAATAATTATTTCCAAAACATCATGTTCTAAATTCCTATTGAAAGATGTTAGGAACTGTAGAGAAAGAAAGCCATTGAGAGTGAGACACTGTGTGTGCACATGTGGGGTGAAAAGGTCCTGGCAAAATGGCACATTGAATCAATTAAATGGATTCACTACGAGCTGAAAATACTTTAATTAGCTGAATGAATGCAAGTAAAAATTGACTTCATGAAAAATTTCCTCCTCACATTCCCCTTAATGAAAAGCTTGGATGTGTGAGCAGAAAAAGCAAATTTTAGTTTAAGTTAATAAATTACTTGGAGGAAGACCATTTGTAAAGTGTATTTTCAGGACAAGTATGCAACATGTGTTTCAGCCTCTGATGATTTTGGAGACTTTTCAATTCCAAATTTTGTTCAGTAGGAAATAAAATGTGTGTGTAAGGCTCCATAATTTCTAACAGGATGACAACAATCTGCCAGTAAAAGAGAGCTGCAGCTAACAATTGTTTACATCTAGGACTATTTTCTGAACAAATCAAAAATTTATTTGGTTTACTAATAGTAAATGGAACAAAACATTCATTACAATTTTCAGAAAGCTTGAGGTCCAGGATTTGAAATGGCTTGTTTTGGCTGATCAGCAGCTCAAACTCAAAGATATTGTTTATTAAAAAAAAATTATCTAATTCTCACATTTGCACAGCTGGAAGCATCAGATGTTTGGCACTTGTGCTTTAAAAACAATGGAATGATAAATGTGTTATTGGAAATAGCTGCAGAGTAATTTTCTGTCAACTGACTAATGGATTAATGGATTAATTAACTAACTGTTTCTGCTCTACAGACAATGTGTCAAATACTTTGGCATAACGAAATATGTCATCTTCATTGTGTTTCCCAATAAAGAAGTCACTGTGTGTACATTTTTGTACCATCAGCCATGGTCTGAGGGCCACGCTCAAATATTGTTTCTTTAATCTGAATAATTGCTGAAGTTGCTGCCAGAAACCTGAAACAAATCACTTCCTGTCTGAAAAAAAAAAAGCACCTTTCCTGGAAACACCAGGCGGACACCAGCTGCTCTTGTTGTGGTCAAAGCTCTCATGACAGCGTTGCATCACTCAGCGGTCATTTATTTATTTGAAATTGTCACAGATTATTACTTCTAGGAAGGCCAATGATGCATAAAGAGGCAGTCACGCTGTAATGGCTTGTAGCTTTGGGTTAAAAGTCGGTGAATGAAAGCAGCTGAAGAAAAATATTGATCAATGTGCACACATGAGTGTGTTAGTGCCCAAACAGACAAAACAGATCACTCCGTAAAACCGAGCCTTTTCAGGGTGGTGGGATAATAATAGGAATCGGACACAAGTGCCAGCGCTATGTGGTGCTTAGTTCGAGCTCGAGAGCTGGATGGGAGCAGGAGTGTGTCTGGCCTGTTTCAGAAACCAGAGGGGATATTGGGGGGGCGAGAAACAGCCTGAAATTGATTTTGCAGAGACAGGAGTCTAATTGAAGATACGGGGGGGAGGGCGCTGGGAGAATAACAGAAGGAATAAGAGAGAGAGAGAGGGGCAGCATAAAATCATCCACCTGTCATTTTAAGACTAAAAGCTTTCAGTTGCTTGCTAGGCCCCTAATCAATGCCATAACTCTTAGTTACACACACGCACACACTTCATCTGTTGTGTAGCGGGGGCCCAATTCATTCCTGCAACAGATCAAGCAAATCTCTCCTTCTCGTACACACACACACACACACACACACACACATACACAAACACAAACACACACACACACACACAAACACACACTAGTCTCTACCAGAGTGTAGGACTCATTTGTAACGGGGTAACAGCATGCAAAATATGTCATCTTAAATGTCAAACTTAATCAGAGGTTCACATTTCAATACCTCTCTCTCGTTTATGAGAGTCCCCTCCCTCTGTTTCTGCTCCCTCGCTCCTTCTAGCTGCTCCCTTCTTCCTGTGTCGCTCTCTTTCTCGCTGGCACACACACAGAGGTGTTGTGAACACACCTTCCTGTGTCTGCTCCTCTTCCTATCTGCCCATCTTAATCTAGCTCTCTTAATTAATCTCTTGCTCTCCAAACCACCCTCATAGATTTCTCTCCCTCCTCCCTCCCTGTTGATGTGTCTGTCTAACTCGCTGTGTCTCTACTCATTCTTCTTCTGAACTATCCTTACATGAACCTTGACATGTCTATAGGGGTGTGTGAGCGTGTGTGTGTACGCAATCACGTGATGTGGCTGACAGACAGATATCTAATTATTAGACAAAGAAGACAAAGAAATGTTAGAAAATAAAAAACAGAACAAGCTCCAGCTGTGTCATTTATGTGTCTGCTTGATTTATTTGTGTATGTGTGTGTGTCATTCTCTTTATTTTCAGGTCTTCATTGCTCTTAAACAGAACATCAGTATTTTCCTTCAAATATACTTAATATCTTAAGATCTTAATCCGCAGATGCATACAACAATGTTTGATTACAGTTATTATACTCAGAACAAACAATAAAAGCAAGCAAAATCACTCTTTTTAACGACAAATAAAAGGTTTAAGTTCTTGTTTTAATTGATTTTGATCTCAGCTTTAGCACATATGGCTGTCTCTTTGCTGAGTGTTAAGTGATGTTAATTAAGATCTATACAGTGAAGACGTGAAAAAGAGAAAACAGTAGCCCTGCTTGCAAAACAGCTGGATCTCACGAGTACTCAAATGAGCTGCTGATCACTAAACCTTTTTTTATTTTAATCGGTGCTAACGCAGACACCTATTTATGAGTGTTTTCAGTCAGTAAAAGTAAATAAGGAAACGAACTGTGTGCTACAAAGTTCTCACCACTGCGCTGCAGAAAACACAGATTTATAAACAAACAGTGGAAGACACATTTATCAAAAGGCCCCAAAAGTGACTGCATCCATCCTGCACGGACAGAAATACACACATTCCCAGTCCACCACCCCCTACCACCCTCTGCCACATACACACACAAACACATACACACACACACACACACACACACAAACTTTATTAAAAGTCTATTAGAAGAGTCTGACCTCGAATAACTACATTGGATTACTGCACCACATAGAGTCTGGGAAGCACTGTACTGTGTGTTTGTGCTGTGTGTGTGTGTGTGTGTGTGTGTAATACTCTGTAGGAGGGCTGTTTACCCCTTTAGGGAGTTTAGGGCGGAACACTGGTTAACACCAGTTAAACACAGACATGAACACACAAACTGGGAGCTGTCCAGAAAAACCGTAGTCTTTTGGCCACTGAGCACTTTGGGGTTTAGACTGCTGTTTAAATGCACCTTGAAAACTACTGAGAGAAGGGAGAGTGAGAGTGGACGTTCTCCGGACAGGTCTTCAACATCTGAAGATCTGCTTTCAAGCTCAATAACCGTCCAACATTACAACACACGCAAACGACAGCGAAACAGAGAATGCTACACATGACCGAATCCCACTTCCCCAAATGTGACTTACTCAGCATGACACAAACTAGCTGTTTACATCTGCAAAGGTAAATTTGAAAGCGCTATGCTAACACCCTGGGGCCCATGGTCTATAAAACTTTATTTTGAAGTGTGTGTTGAGGCCCGCAGGTGGGTCAGAGGCGTATAAAACTGGTTACTCAGTTCCTCTGAAGGCGAAGATTTGAAGTTAATATGCTGTCCAAGTGTTCCCTGCCAAATTGGTGGAGGTTAGCAGGTTAAAACAAGGTATGTTTTCTTAGATTAGCCTACACAATAGACGTCTGTGTGCATGGTAGACTATTACAGTGAAATAGCTGCCAAGAGGTTGTTGGTTCAGTTCCCAATGGGGCTATAAATGATGCTGAAATAAATCAGTATTACAACACACACATATACAGATCCAGGCTGCTAGTTCAAATTTAGGCTTACACACTGTATCCAAATCTATCGCACACACCTGTGTTATTTCATTAAATCACAGACATTTATGCACATAAATACATACAAGTGCAGGTGTGTGTTCACATGTGTGTCTGGATTTTTCCGAGTCCTCTCGGCAATTTGTGATGTTTTAGTACAATAGTGAAACAGAAGACACACACAGGCGCAGACTATATATCTCTTCTGCTATTTCAATAATCTGTGACCTGAGAGTTTATAAGACTCAATAGTCTGGCCTCTGGAATGACTGTCTGGATTTTAACTTTACACACACACACACACACACACACACACACACACACACACACACACACACACACACACACACACACACACACACACACTAACACACACTAACACACAGGTCCCCTGCTATGGTCCTTAGAGCCTACTCTGTCTGTGTGTGAATGTGTGTGTGGAGCATACCATGTGTGTGTGGTCACGTCTAAGAAAGCTCCTTTAAAAATGGATCCTGCTGTCTGTCTTTGAGCATCGCTGATGATGTCATCTCAACCAATTTTATGCAAATTTAACAAACTGTGGTCAACCGCTATACATTGCATGTGAGTGTGTGTGAAATATCATTTATAACTCTAGTGATAAATCATATGACTGTCATGGGAAAGGACAGATTCACACGGAAAACACATACACAGACAGACTGCAAGAAGTGGGCAATTAATTATTGTTAAACTGATGGCCAGGAGACAGAGGCCAGTGGTGAGAAAAGATCCTTAAGGAACAAACACACACACACATACACACACACACACTTTTTAACATTATTTAACCAGAAAGTACCAACTTAGACAAAAAAAATATAGTCAAACAGTTAAAAACAGAACCACACGTGTTCAAGCACTCAAATAAACATGTAACAATACAATTCAGCATGTAGAGGAAACACTATAAATACACACACATTCACACAAATCTCTAGTAGGGATTGATTAACAATTATTTCTCACTGAACGCAAAAAGATTGCTATTACAGATAAAAAACAATGTAACAAGACCACATTATAAGATTAGTTCCACCATTTGCATCTGATCATTCACATTATTTAAAAATAATCCAACTTCGTTAAATTCTCCTTTAGTTTATATCTGTGCATTGACTAAGCACACACACACACACACACGCACGCACACCCACACACACACACACATCAGCTTGAAATTTACTGCTGCTTTAAACTAAACCAAATAAACAAGAAGAGACAGCAAAAGAATTACAATATGACAAAAGTATTAACTCACTGCCTTAAGACCAAAAGAGGCACCAAGACACACAATACAAACAATTCATATACACTCAAAAGAAAATCACATCAAACGCAGTGATAAATAATTGAAGGGCATCCTCCAAAGCCTCGAGATAATTTATTAAAGAGCCGCTCGCTTTAAAAAGCAGTTTTTAACTAAGAATGAAAGACACAAAGTTCTGTCTGAAACAACAGAGAGACCATGTCCATGGTGGTACCATGACTCAAAACCACAACAAACAAAGTATGTTTTTGAAAAAGAACAACTCACAATACGAATATCAAACTACAGTTACTCAGAATTGACAGGAATTACCCGTTTTTAAGTATGAATAGCAATTCAGCTTTGGACGAACACACAGATGTGATTTATCTAAAATTCCCTGAAACAGCTGTTTCAGAGGGTAGCCTGATATTTCTCAGAGTTTCAAAACAGAGGCCCTGACTTTCTATGCCTGTGTTCAAAGAAAAAAAAAGCCTGTCTCAGGATATTGATTTACTGTGAAACTCTCAGAAACAGTTTAACTCCACACACTAAGGGCACACGCGCCTAACAAACACGGACTGTTACGGTCAAAAAGCCAGAAAACAGTTTGGCGCCACACAATGAGGACACAACCACAGCACGCTGCTCCAGAGCTGCAGAGAGAAGCTTTGTTTCAAGCTAGTGTGGGTTTTCTGACCTTCAGTTGTTGGAGCTGACAAATAATCTGTGGCTCAGCTGAGGAAACGGACCTAATTTAAGCTTTTATTTTTATGATATAATTATTTGTGGTCATGGAGATGTTTCATTTCATCCCAGTGCACTGCTGTCACAGCAGTAGTTTCACTGTCCTGGTGTTCGTCTCTGTGCGGGCGTGTATGTTAAATCGTTATCGAACACACAGTATCTGTGTAGAAATGCAGCTTTGACAGCGTGTTTCTTTAAATTCCTTCCTCTGGTCTTCTTAACAAGACCAAACAAGGCCAACACACAGATTGGGCACTCTCATGCTGAAGATTGTGTTAATGTGTGTGTGTATGTAACCAGTTACCTGTGATGACAGAGAGGGATCATACAATCAGGTTAAAAAGGTATGACTGTAGCAATGTTTTTACACTAGCTGGACACTCCGGGCCAATCAGCTTGCAAGGCCATCAGGACTTTATCTCCTGTGCTCCTGATGGCAGGTCTAGATCTGATAGAGTTTTTTGGTCTGTGTTTTTGTTTTGTTTGGTTTTGTTTTTTAACCACAGAATAATTTTTAAGGCAGATGTAGTCGAAACTGTTAAAACTATGGTGGCAGAGCTGGTAAGACCGATGTGTATTTTGGTCCTGTGTCCGCGCTGTAGTGCCGCTGAGCATCATATAAATCTGTGTAGCTCAGCGGGCAGCACTAAGCTGCAACATCAGGTCCCGTTTACAATGAGTAGCAGCCTGTTGCTCTCCAAGCCTTTGAGTCAGTGCATGTGAATGTCCTGTCATTTTGTGAAGGAGGCAGATGCCTCACAGACAGAGAGAGAGAGAGAGAGAGAGAGAGAGAGAGAGAGAGAGAGAGAGAGAGAGAGAGGCTGTTCACACCTGGTATCAGCACCAGACCTGAGTCATCCGATCACAAGTGGACAACCTTTAGCATGAGTGAGAATGCTCCTAACGTGTCTTAACCTTTGTGTATCTTGAGCTTTGTCCACTGAAACACTTTCAGAGGGGGTTTGAGATGCATGTGGCCACATTCCCTCACACTGTGTGCACAATTGTGGCCGAGGCCACACTGAACGACCAACTACTTTAAGTTCCTGAAAGTACACAGGAAGCATGCTGTCTGATGTTTATGATGAAGTTTCTGTTTCAACTGATTTTACTAACGTCCCCCTACTCGTCTGAAAGCCACTCATACTTGTGTATACCTAACAGCTGACAGAAAGAAAGATTTCAACTATTTTAAGCATTTGAACTAAATTTATTCAACAGAACAACATTTTATTCATGTTAAACCTGTCAAAAAAGTAAATACAGTGAACATTTACCAAATAAGGAAAATTCTTTGTCTCCTCTGACTCCCTCAAACAACTGTGAATATTATGCATTAGGAGATAATAATAAATTTAATTAATGCCATCTGCAACAAATAAGTAATTGTTTGGGCCTTTATATAAATATGGCTAATGTTACACATTAAGTTAAATTTCTGTGTGAAAAACCTGTCTATTTGTCCTGTTCGTGTTGACTACTGCTGTTATTTCGCTGCTTAAATAACAACAACGCACTTTCTCTGTGCCAGTGGAGAAATGTGGGTGATAACTTGCATACAGAGCAGAAAAGTGAGACTTGTTCACATGTGGTCAGTGGAGACACATGCTGCAGCACTCTGATGCCAGGTGAGAACCAGCACACTCTGAGCTCTTCGTATGTGATCAGATCACCCAGAACGGAGGTTATTACCAGGTGTGTCCAGCCACAGAGAAGGAAAAGGGGCTAAATGTAGAGGATGAGAGAGTGAGAGATGGTGGCGTAGAAATGCTTTTTACACAGGACAAAGAAAGAGAGCACCACATGAAAAAAAGACGATCACACCTGAACTCTGTCCCCTCCCCTCTCCCCCGTCTCTCTTGCTCACTCTACACTCTTTTATTCGCTCGCCACTACCATTTCTCCTACGAGTGTGAAAGAGTGGGAGGAGGCAGAAGTGCATATGTGTGTGTGTGTGTGTGTGTGTGTGTGTGTGTGTGTGTGTGTGAATCGGAGAGGTGGCAAATTCCTGTCGACGGGCTGTGGTGTGAGCGCGGGGG
>JAQMCX010000018.1:8637503-8703602 GCA_029814765.1 Acanthurus leucopareius | reverse complement strand
CACACACACACACACACACACACACACACACACACACACACACACACACACACACACACACACACACACACTCACACCAGTCAGTTAAACCTGCTGAATGAATTGCTGCCTTGTTCAGCAGTGCGCTAATGGCAAGGAACCTGTCATGGAGATTACCACACACACATACACACGCGTTCAAACACACACGCAGAGGCTCAGCATTAAGCATTCTGGGGCACTTATCCATTAGAGAGGTTGGTTATATTCCCCGGTCTAAGAGTAGGTATTCAACTTAATATTCCAACAGATGAGGTTGTAAATCTGCTCAGTTAAGCAGCTGGGGCAGACACCGCTGGAACTCTGAGGACCTCCGAACAGAGCCCGAGCAGCCATACTGGCTAATATAACGGCCACCATTCGACTTACTTGGCATCAGACCACAATGCTATCAAAAATAACAATAAGAACTAAGTTGAACGGTGTGTCTATTAACACCAGAGTGCTGTGCTTCAATGCTCTAGACTGCCATGAAATATCTGAGCCCGAGATCTTATTTCCAGCTGATCTGACTTCTGTCAGGGTACAGTAGGTAAGAAAGTGTACCTTAGATTAGGGATCTGCAGTAATTCGCTGTAGTCTGGTTGAAGCATGAGGTTGTAAAAGGTAAAAAATATTACGATGGACTGGCATCACCACCTTCAGATTTTTAACAGTTATTAACCTGAGTACAACAGTAAGGAATATTTGAGAAAAACTACTATTTTACAACAAGAAACAATATAAACATACATCAAAAAATGCAAAGACTTCAGTCAAGTATTTTTGCTACAGGAAGACTGAGCCGAAAGCATTTCTAAGGCAGAATCACATGCCAAACTTAAGCCAATCTTAACTAAACAAAGCACAGACGCCTCCTTATTAAGTCTGCCTAGAGATCATCACAGCATTAATCTCATGGTGATTCATTCAGTCTTGCATTGCTCTCCCTGTCTCTGTCTCCCAAATCAATTTATTGGTTCCTCTCTAAGCGTTTCCATCAATGTGGTATGCTGCCAGTGCTTTGGAAGCAATTAGTGGTAATAATGTTTTACAAAAGTTTTCTCAGTCAAAGCTTTATTTTCTGTAAAGGTATTTGAATCAAATTCTCTGCCGGCGTCCCCTTTTACTTTTTTCCTCTCGTAGTCAAAGACACAGCAGGCCCTTCAATATTCTCAACAATATGGAACGTTTCATGTTCCATTAGTGACAATTGGCTCTGAGAGGATTCAGGAGTCAAATTCAACAGTGTTTGTTATTTTGTCAAACATATCCGAGGAACTCACAGCAGCTGGAGTCAAAAATATCTGATTTTCCGCAGGTCGACTTACTGAGCACCGATGAGTCAAAACCAAATAAGATACTTCTCTGAGATAGGATGCAGAGAGAGAAAAACAACATTGAGTCACCTTATAAAAGGAAAACTTTCTTTCTTAGGAGGGAAAAAAACTACATAAAAGTACTTTAAGTATTAAGCATATAAACTATATTAAGTATAACAAACTGTAAGAATTACTATAATTTTTAGTTTTTATCCTGTTTTAACTTGTGAAGCACTTTGAGTTGCATTTTATTTTGTATGAAAAGTGCTATATAAATAAAGTTTGATTTGATTTGATTTGATTTGATATAATTTTTAGTCACTCTGTTCATCTGTTATTCTTTTAGATGTACAACTAGTCATGATCATGAGCTGCGAGTACTAAAACACAAAACATGCTGGAGCACCTACGACAAGTCAAATGGCTGCTGTGAAAAGCCTTATGTTTAAATAAAGTGAGTAGTAAGCAAAACCTCCTATTTTGCCCACTCCATTCTGCCCCCAAGTGCTACATTCATTCCCATGAATTGCAAAGAACATTCAGCATTAGCAATCAGTTCCTCAACATATAACATGTTGCTGGACATAAAAAACACTACAGGTATATATGGAAATACTCCATCATCATCTCTCCTGTTCTTGTTGGCGATGATTGTTTCTTCCTGTTTACCTTCGATGACAATTTTGTGCCCACATTGATCCATGAACCGGCACTTCCTCTGCACTGGCGCTGGCAACACAGTCAAACAAACACAGCAGTCTACTGTGAAACTCACTGCGGCATGGTGACTGCCTCACTTGTATTTGGCTTTGAAGGGCACCTGGACCTGGAAAAAAAACTACCATTTGGAACTATCTGTCAGCCCCAAGCTACTCTGTTTTTATTGTTCTGGTAAGTTGTTCTGCTGCTGCCAGGCGGCCTGGCTGATTTAGCTGGTTGAGCTGGCTGCTAGCTGCAACACCACAGCTAGCCACTAGCCTGTCAGCTCCCAGCAGCTCTGTCTTTATCGTCTCGGGTAGCGGAGCCCGTGCTGCCGAACTGGCAGCAGCACTATCAGCAACAGCCTGAGCCTCTCCCTGTCTTTGTTACATTTCCTCGCAGTGGACTCTGGCTCACACAAATCTGCGTCGGTACTGACAACATGTTATAAAAAGTGAAGTAATCCATAAATCCACTGTGCATGAATAGCTGGAATTTTGGCTGATCTCAAACAAACGCCTATGATGTCAAATGAACAGTGAGGACACGGTGACAGAACATACACAGCAGCCAGTACTGCTGGTAAAGGCATGTCACTCCCATGACTAATATATGGTAAAAGTAAAGCGCTCCTTTAAGCAAAAAAGTTAAGTTTTTGTCAATATAAGCAGCCACATTCGAGCTGACTTGGCAACAAAGTCTTTGCCTCAGACAAGGCCGCGACTGCAGGGAGATTTTTCCTTCCAGACATACCAGGAGCAGCACACAGCTGTATAGTTCTCTAGCATATGGATTAAATAAATACAGTCTGCACAGAGCTTGTTAACACTTGTTCACTTGGCTACAGCACACTGTTGTAGCCAAACTGAACAAAAAACACACACCCACATCTGTGCACACCCAAATGAAGGCACACACGCAAACTGCACGCACACACACAAACACAAACAGGTAGCTTCACACACAAGCAAACACTGTTAAAGGGTTAATTTATGGGTGAATGGGTGTAGTGCGGATTATTGGAAGCAAGTAGTGACACATGCAGATCCAATTGCTTGGGAAGCACTCATACAAACATGCGATCAGACAACAGATATAGATAAAGGAAAAAGCTTTAGTACACAATAAGTAGGGTGTGTGTTAGTCATTAACAAATGCACAAGACCTGTGTCTCGTTTCCCTAACCTTGTAAGGACCGTCACAGACATATTGTATTCCTTAACCTAACTTTAACCATCAAAACCGACTGCCTGACTCTACCCCCCACCTTTACTTGATTCTAACTCTGACTATTAAACCAAGTTTTAACCCTCGGATATTCCTTGTGAGGACTGAGACAACGTCCTCACAAAACATAAATGTCCTCAAAACACTGGTTTGATGCTTAAATTAGTCTGCACAAAACAGCAATTCAGGTACACACACACATACAGACAGACACACGCGCACACACACACACAAGAGGAGCGTATTTCCGCGGTGCAATATCACTGAAATACTGAACCGCTAGTTGGGGTCTGGTCTCCCTCTAGCTATGTGGTCAGTTGCAAACCTAATCTGATTAATGGATTTCAACCCCAAACTCTGCTACAAACACAGACAGAGAGGAAGACAAATTGGTAGAAGCTATAAAAACTAGGTTGGGTCCATTCCCCCCTGCTTTGCCTGGTTATCGTTCTTAATCTGATTAATGGATTTTTTTCCCCCGGAAAAAGCTGGACTAAAAAAAGCACCTTAGAAATCAGCGGTGGAAAATTAACTCACAAAGCAGCAAAAACATGCCCGTCAGATTTGGTTGCGTGTCGTTGGCCCTTAAGAAAATGTGCACTGACAAGTTGAGAGTGAATTTCGGGGGTGTTTAAGGTACACACAGCTGAGGCCCAAAATCTGGTTTAGCATTTTCCCACAGTTTTATGTGAGAAGGCAACTTCCCTAAAAATAAGGACAGAGTTTATGTTTTGCTGTAAAAGCAAATACATGAGCTGGTATTTTATTTTTTTCATGATTACTTTTACTGTTCACTCACTGCGTGTCTGGAAATGAATTGTGTGGTATGTTCAATTTCGCTTGCATTAGTATTGACATCTTATCAAGCCAACAAAGTAAGCTTTAAGGCATACTGTAAGCTCAAGGCTAACATTGGCAACAAGTAACTGCAACATTACAGAGGCTGACTATCAATCACAGAGCTAATCAGAGGCCAAGTCGGGCTGACTGTGCTGAGTGTTAGCACAGTCAGCCCAAGTCGACTGTTCTCTCCAAATATGAGGCAGACTTTGTTCATATTTGGCTGCCAGATTTGAAAAGGTTTAAGGGCTACAAACTTGGGGCTGAGAATCAGCTCCAGTTAGCAATACTTGGGCTAGCTGTTGGACTTGAGCACCCAGTGGAAGAAGAGGCATGCATGTACGTAGAGCGAGGTAAAGTCATTAATCATGAATTTGGTTTGGGAACTTGACATGCCAAAGCCAAGTCATCATTGAGCAAAGCGTATTTTACTACCTTGAAAAACTACTTAAAATTTAATGAAAAGCTGATCATTAAATAGTGCTTCTAGTATTCACAGAAATAAAATGTGGCATACTGTAACAGACACCTTGTAGTGATGAACATGATGCATTAAGTTTGTTATAGTTAAGTAACTTGCGTCGAGTCCTGACAGCAGTACAACTATGTTTGTTGTAAACACATGCCAGGTTTGGATGCTGGCTAATTAAATATCTGGGTGATCATTCCAAATATAATCAATATATTAGAGACAATACAAACCAAAACAAGATAAGAGTAACTCAAGAATAAGACACACACACACACTGTCACTTTGATTTTTGATTAATTCTGTGCTGTTTGAACAAGTCGATCATTAACAAACCAACAAATTAAGTCATTAATTGTCAGGACAGCTGGTGAAGCCTCCCTTATTCATCTCTGTCTGCATCATTAATAAAGCTATATTTGAATTAATTAGGGGTAACTGTTGCTTGGATTTTGGTGGGCATGGACAAGAACCTGCCCTGTGTGTGTATGTGTGTGTGTGGGAAGGGCAAAGGATTAATGCCCTTTGTACAGCATGATGAATGGGTATGTGTTCCTGTCTCACACACTTACAGAATGAAACACTGACATGAAAACCTTCCTCTGTGTCTATGTGTGGTAACTAAAAGCTAAACATCCTGCTGTAACACTCTGAGAAGATGAGATCATCAGACACACAATGAAGAACGTGTTGACCCATTTCGTGCAAATAGGTCAACAGGTAGCTTATATACACACCAGAGTTCACACATTTGCTACTGAACCTGGTTCTAACTTTTGGTGTTTATGTTTGAGGACGAGCCAAGACGACACGCGGAGACAGACAGGGAGAGGATGACACAGAAAAGAAAGAGAAAGAGATCTACTGACAGACGAGAAGAAGAAAATGCATGGGGGATCACTGCCTCAGAGAAGTAAAACTCATTTGTGGGGCACTGCATTGCAGAAATAAACTCTTAGTAGTGTGTGTGTGTGTGTGTGTGTGTGTGTGTGTGTGTGTGTGTGTGTGTTTGTGTGTTACTGTGCAGCACGAGAGTCAAACTTGCTTGTGGGCCTGACTGAATTGTCTCTACTCAACATTCCACAGTTTTCTAAAACTCTGAAAAAAAAGCTGCCAATTCTGACTTGTACAAGCACATCAAAGACAACATATGACCACAACACACACACACACAGAGACACACACACAGACACACAAGCATGCATGCTTGCACATGTATGTGTACACAGTTGAAGGCATGCAAACATACACATGCTCACATTTGGACACACGCACACTGACACAGACCACAGCTAAAAGCATCAAACAGCTCAAAGCAATCCACCCTGCTGAATAACATCACCAAGCAAAGCCACCATACCACATAATGAAAAACACACACAAACACACACACATACAAACATGCATAAACACATACACTCGTGCGCAAAAGGGCCTCATGCATATGTTCCAACAGACATACACTCAGGCTCGCACTAATCATTCATCTATACAAACACAATAAAATAACAGACATCCATAAAAAAAAAACAGCATGAACACAGATAAATAGATGAAAAAAGCCAATGAACCTCTCTGCATTTGCCAATTAAGGGTCAGTTCATGCAAATGACAAGCGCACACACACACACACACACACCGAAAAACAAATGATTTTCCCACTGTGCCTTAATGGTGTTTTGGATCTAAGATAATTTAAGTTTAATTTAAGAAGTTTTTGGGAAATTCTGACGCCACCCCATTATAATTGGAGTGAGTAGAATTAAATTTCAAAGTGCTGAAAAAATGACATTTGCAAAACTTAACAGTCTCTTTCCAGCAATAATATCCCAGTTATTTAGGATAATACAGACAAATCATTGTGGACAGTTTTCACATTTTTAATATTTCCACAAAAACTGTTCACAATGAACGCTGTCAGCAGAGCAGGAAAAAAACATGACTGTGTGCGAGAAAGAGAAAGGAAACACAGAGGAGCTCGTCAGCATGTGTGGTGACACAGGTTTTCTATGTGTGTGTAGACACTTGTGTATGACTGATGAGTTAAGACAAAAAATGAAGCAGACCTGAACAAATTGTCTGTTTATGAATGTGTGTCTGTGTGTGTGTGTATGTTGGTTGCTTGCCTTTTTACAATAGTCCAGAAAAATATGGTGGAGAAAAGTGGGTCGTGCTACACATCACTGAGGTGTATTAACAAACACCAACTGCTTGCTGTACTACAATTTAATGCTTTGACTCTTAAACATACAGACACACAAAGGTAAGAGATATTATACTGCATGAAACTTGTACACACAGACAATCGAACAAATACAGTATTTCAGTTGAAGCAGTAGAACTTCTTCACAGCTATTATTGTATTGTACCTTTCACCACAAACCACTACAACTTTATACGCACACTTACATAATAACCTCAACTGTATGCATTCACATTTCCTGTAGTACAATAAGCTGTGTGTCTATATAAATGCCTGAGAGTGTGCAGCAACAGCAGACACACTGGCCTGTTCAATTCAAACACTTAAGACATCTTAAACAAATTGGCTGTTTTGTGATCTTTAGTTCAAATAAAGCTTTACATGCAGTTAACAGGCTCACAGACGTCCAGTTAAACAGGGCCGAAAACGTCCAGTTATACGTCGTCATCCCATAATTACAGGCTCACTTTCACTACCACAAATCTAGCAGATCGGCCTCTGCGATGCTTTTTTTTTGATACACCACTGGTATTTATCAACATTACTAGCACTGCGGAGTAGAAGTTTGCAGTATTTGCAAAATAAAATCAACAGTTATGTCAGAGGTTCAGTTTACAAGGTTCGGCTGGGAACAATTACTTACATATCATGCCCTTCAAACAACTAACCAAGTTGCCTCAACTAAATTTTACTGAATCTATGGGACTAATGAGCTCTGTTCATAATGAAGTTAACTGAACCTGGGTGCAACGAGGGACACGTAATTGCTCGTCAATCGCTCTGTAATGTCAAAAACAGTCTTCAGCTTCTCTCAGTGTGGATAATAGTCATACAAACTGTTTTCCGCCCTCACGAGTACAGCAGTTAAACCTGAAGACCACAGCATATGGGGAGCATTTTGAGGCAACACACACAGTCACTTCCTCCAACAGTGATGACTAAGAGCAGTTTTTCATAATACTTCTCAGAATAGCTCTGCATAAACGCCATTTTATCAGCCAGTCATTTAGTCTCACTAAACCATCTCTTGCAATTTAAGTCAAGGCAACAACGCTGATCCGTTGAGCCCCACCAGCTCGTCCAGCTCTGAGATGACGGTCACAACCTTTTTCTCTCATCAAATTAAATGACGCCTGTAGTTTTCTGTTTACTTGTTTTTTTAAAGTTTAAACAAAAAAAAAAAAAAAACCATGACTCATTGTGCTTAAAATCATGCTCTCAAGCACGCCCACACAAAAATGCACACACACGCACACATACAAACGCACACACACTTGCACACCACAAACTTTGCCTATTTCAGCTGTAATGCGTTTTTACAGAAATGAGAAATGAGGGGTAATTCTATAGGACGAATACATATGTTTATGAGGTGAAAAGAAAAATATTAAGATATACTACTTTGATTGCCTGAATGAAGATCAATTAATAATAAGGATGACACTTGATAAAATAATCAAATATTTTAAAAAAATACACTATAAGGTATATGATTACCACTTTAATAATAATAAAATTTACTGAAACATGCATATAATTAATTTTAACACTCTTGATAAAAAACTATTCACTTGCACTTTACAGTATTTTATTTTGTCAAATTATTTATAGTTATATCATTCTGGTGACAAAGGTAGTATAAAGTTATAAAATTAACCATAAAACTGAGGAGTTATTGGTTTTTAAAAAAAAATATGTACGGATTAAAACATATGTCCTACCTCTGCTATTCATCAGGTTATAAAAACATCATGGCTGACCCCTGGCCTTGGCATCAGCTCTGTTGAAGCGACTCGACCCGACTCGGTGCTGTAACAGTCCGTCCACAGTTCGGCTGCTGGTCCTCTGTACTCCAACCGAAGCCCAAACTAATATCCCACCATTTCTTTATCAGGTCCACGTTAACTCCACACAGGTCCGTGAACGTCAAGAGCAGAAACTTTTGCTTCAGAAGAATCTTAAGCTCCAAGTAACATCAGCTAGCTTTGGTCCAGGGCTGTTGCTCCTCTTATGCTCAGCAGCTGGGCAATGGAAGCTTTGAGTTTGATCAAGTGTGTTGTAGATCCGTGAGAGAAGTATTATGCAGGCTCCCCTTCTTTGCAGTCCAGTCTTTTTCTTTTTCTTTTTCTTTTTTTTGGTTCAGGTTTAGGTTCTCAGTCACGGTTGTCAGAGCCCACCATCACCTTAACAACCTGGAAAATGACAGAAGGACAAATAACGTTAAAAAATGAGAACATTCTGCAGCTTTTACTGGAACCTATTTGAGCCAGTTTTCAGACATTTACCCAATTTCCCATTCACAGAAAACTATTCTGACCAGACTTCAGACATCCACACTGACTGTTTGATCAAAGGTGCAAAATAGACCGAAATATTTGGTGGCCTGCTGAGACCCCAGCCAGTCAAACTCTTTAATTGTACCAATTTTGTTTTTATCACCATATTTGACAGCTGACAACACTTTCCACATGTGAAGTTTGTTTTAGGGCCCCGGGATAAAGCCAAGCCACTGATAATGTCTTCCACACAAATGTCAAAAAATATGTGTGCTAAAGACGCAGCGGTGAGAAAACTTTCCCTCAACAAGTTCACTGACTCACAACAACTACAGTACTACAGATTACACTGGATGTGATCTGTGGAGTACTGTCTAAAGATACTACTGTGAACTAAACATGTGCTGCAGCAGCCTTACACTGAAAATCTTAACTGACGACTGAAGTACTCACAGAAAATGCAACAGGTCAGTGAGTTTAGCACTTATCACTGCTGTTCATCAGAAAATCCGAAGACAAAACAATGTTCAATTGCTGCATTTTAGACAACCAATCGGTGTGAAACTAACTCCATGTCCCTCATTGACAGTATCAGGTTTCCTGTTAGCACTGAGTGAGCAAGGCACTTTGACTGACACCAAATCTCCCGCCACTGTCTCATCAGTCAACTCCCTTACTCGCCACATGAAAAGTGAAATTTGAGTCCTCTGCTGCAACTTTGCTGCTGCCGTTGTATAAAACAGGCCCTTTTATTTAACAATTGTAGCGTCTGTCAACTATGTATCGATAAAAAAAGCAGTGGGGGCAGCGGGCAGCGTATGCCTGCACACAACAACGATTATCATGGCAAGCAAAATATGTGCCAGAGACAAAAGACAACGTAAACCAGAATCTTTCAGCTCAGAAAAGTGTCATTTTTCATCTTTATATTTTTTTTCTACAATCTGTGTGCCATGTGCCTGTTAAAAAAGTTTGCAGTCACATTCAATCTGTAGCCAAAACTTCTTTTTTTGTGTGTTAAGAGAGAAAGGTGGTGCAGTATAATGACAGCCATATATTAAACAAAAGCCCTGCTGGTAAAACACAGCGTCAGCTAAAAATACTTTGAATAGCACAGTGTGCTGCCAATAAACTGGTGACAAAAAGCCACTAACAATACCACCAGGGATTAATTCAAATTAGAAAAAAATTAAAGGTTGCGGCGGCAATCGGTGGCACCAGCAGACAACTTCCCTCTCCGTCCTTCTCTTTCTCTCTCTTTCTGAAACTATTATTTACTCCATATTAATATTGATTCCTTTATTACTCTGAACAAGCAGTCATCAATGAGCAATTTCCAGGGATTAATAAATAAATCCATTGTCGCTTATTAAATTTCCAGTGGCCGCGACCGTTGACAATAGTATTTTCTTTATTTGGTAATTCTAGTGTTAAATGTCAGACTCTCCAGTTCTCAGTTCCCCCTTTTGTTGCCCCAACCACAAAAATCACCCCACCCTCTCTGTCTGTACCACTCCTCTCTCTCTCTCTCTCTCTGTGCCACCCCTTCTTCTTCTTTCCATCCGTCTTGCCTCTTTCTCCCTCTCACCGCAAATCTAAAACTGAGTCTGTATTTATACAAAGCCAGTTTCCTTGGGTCAGTCTGAGTAGTTGGTGTGTGTGTGTGTGCACGTGCGTGTGTGGGTGTGTGTGTATCAATGGTGGATAAGAGACAAGTCTTCACACATACACACACTCACTTCAGAACAGAGTCTATATTTGGAACCTGTTTCTTGGTTGCTTATAAAGCCACTGGTTTATCTTCTGCACATATTAGATCATATTTCTTAGGAAACAACAGAACTATTAAGTTTAAATTTTCACTAGAAGTTGCACCACATCACTTAAAGTTGAAAAACAAGCAAAAGACAGCAAAAGATCTAGAGTGAGTGCAAAGAAAGGGCTTTCATACATCAGGATACCTGCTCAGGGGTTCACCTGGTTCAGGTCCTGATGACATTCACATGCAGTTTTGACTCTGAGTAGACTATAAAATAAAAAAAAACTCTCTAGCCATTTAAGAGCTGGAGTGTGACATTATCAGAAAATGAGATATCTGCTGTTTGAAAAGAAACAAAAGGATTGCTGGCGTGAAAAGTAAAAAGACATTATGAGTCATTACTGAAATTCTGAGTCATTTTACGACCCTCCCATCTTAAAACAGTGATGTTTTACAAGATTTTAAGTAGGTACACTTGAGGTGAAACCCATGTTACATTAGAAGTGTCCTTAAAGATAACGTCTGATACTAAATATATCTATAAATACAGAAAATAGATCATTTACACAATGGGAGGGCTGTTTGGAACACAGAGACATATACAAATGCAAAGATCGCACACTCACTGTGACATTTTCACTAGGCAGTAAAATCCTAACTGTGAAATTACAATGAGCTCACACACACACACACACACACAAAAACACACACACACATACGCGCACGCACACACACGCACATGCTTCCGGTTATTACATGATTGACCACATAATAGCATTAGCCATTAGAGCTGGAAGAAGAGAAAGACTGTTTACTTCAAGAACAAAAGAAAAAAGAATAAACCAGAGGGGGACTTACTGACTGATAGTAGTCGCGACAGGAAAAGAAGAGGGAGAGAAAAGTTTTCTTTTTCTTAAAGAGTGAGTGTGACTCTAAATATTTTCCCTGTGGAACTCTGACTCAGTCGAGCTGCTGCTTACTCATTTACTTGATTCGCAGTCTTCCCCTGCCCCTCTGTTTTTCTCCTCTTCCACGTAATTTTTCGTTATTTCTGCGTCATGACTTATCTCATTCTCTCACTGCCGTCTCACACTGTTAACACTCCCATTTTAACATCTCGTGTCCATCAACTCATGTCAAACAACTTCCCGTCTCACTTTTCCTCCTGCGCCCCCCCCCATCCGTCTTTCCCATCAATCCATCACTGAGCCCTCTGTGTCATTTTCATGTGCTTCTTCTGTCTGTTTTTTTTCTTTATACTTCTTCTGTCTGTTTTTCCAACTGTCATTGTGGCTGAGACACCCCCCCCCCCCACATACACACACGCAACTCTCCACACCACCACAGTCGCCTCCTCAGGCGCTCAAGTCCCCCCCCCCAACTCTATGAATGTGTGTGGTCCGGTCCGACTATAGACCGTTACATTGTCCCAGACAGGTTGGACTGCACCACTAGCCGGCAGACGAGGGTGAGGGTGGGAGGGAGGTGTGGGTGGTGGGGGAGGCGGGGAGAGCGGGGGTTCCTAGGGAATGTTTGTTTTTCTGTTTCCAATTTGGTCCAGCCCGAGGAACTCCACACTCCGCTCTGTCTCAAACACACCATTCATGACGGCCTGACGTACATGATTACACACAAATACCCACTCACTAACTCTCCCCTGCTCATTGCACACACACCCACACGCATGCACGCATGTGCCCATAGACACATGCGTAGCTCTGTGACTGCCAACAAAACACTCACACACACACACTCGCACACTCAAACAGACATACTGTATAAGCACAGAGTGACAACCACTTAAATTCATTTTCAATCAATTTTTTTTTTTACCATGAAAAACAATCCCCTCAGTTCATCCACATTCTCATCTTTTATTGTTTTTTGATTTGTTTTTGCTAATGTTGTTTCAAGTGACATGGCGGTCAAACTAATTATGCCTGTTCCTTCCTCGTCTTTCAGTGATTTTTCCTCTCTGTCCCCGCAAAAATGATTGTCTTTGAAAGGTCTTTTTGATGTGTCTCATTGCGTTTTTAGATGTTATGTAGACAGAGTTAAGCTCCATGTTCCACCAATTAGAGCACAGAGAGCACATTGTTTCATATTCAGCTCAACTGTTCCATCTGAAATGGATCATTTTGGTCGGATTTGTTGTTTGGCTCGCAAATAGACAATGCTGATCTTTGCATGTACCAACAACACTTTATCTTGTATCAGCGCAAACTAATGGACCGACTGACAGACAAACAGATAGAAGGGTTTTCCTTTGCTGACGCATGTTGGTTTGTTTTTAAATGTCATGTACACTGAGTTTAGTCCCACATTTCACCAATTACTCACTGGACAGACAGGAAACCACACAGTATTTCATGCAAACGCCACATATGAAATTTATATTCATTCAGTTGTTTGAATTGTTTGTCTTTAAAATTCACAGAGCGTGATGTTTAAAAGTTCTGAGAAATATTTAAGACGGACAGAAAATCAGATATCACAAACAGGCAAACGGGATTGGCAGGCAGATTTTTTAAAAAGCTACATAATTATGGGTTTACCTTCAACCAATCGCAGCACAGAAATAAAATATTTAACTGTACAGCAAAGCTCCATCTGAAAATAACAAGATTTCTCTAGTTTATCCCCACATCTGAAAGTTATTGTTGTTTTGGGTGTGCCTACTTTGCCTCTCTTCCAATACACAGTACATTTGCATATATTTATTTTGTCTGAATAATGGCTGAAAGCTCTTTATCGGTTGTTACTGTAATTTAGATTTTAAATGTTAAAAAACAGGGCAGCTAAATTGAAGTTACAGCACAACTATGTTTGCCCTGAAAGCACAGACGGCCTGAAAAGTAGGTCTCTTTTTTTTTCTGCAGCTGTTGACTCATCACTACTGAAACATGGATTTAACATCAAAAGCTGAATGAGAGGCAAATGAGCAGGCAAACACAACAGGAAAAGGAGATAACATCTGTTCTTCATTTTAACTTTAAGCACACTATGAAATTACCAGGAAACTCAAAAATGTTCCAAAAATTTGCTTGAAATTTACAGGAAGAGCTAAAAAAAAAGGATTAAAAAAAAGGTTATATTTGTTAAAATGATCAAAATAAATCAGGAAGATACATATAAAATCTTTCCCCTGCTCTAACAACAGCTACAGCCAGCACAGTTACCCCCAAGAGTCAACTTAAGTCGGCTAGTCACCACTCTGATGGAAGAGAAATAATGATACAATACGGTTTTCAGGCCTTGGCTAGAAAATCCTAACGTGATAGCTCCCAGTGGAGGACTTGTCAAAAAACAGACCCAAGTATGAGCAGTTGAGGAGGAGCTGACATGACTGCTGACGTCCGCATCCAAATGGTTTACTGATATATAGACTGTATATGGTGTTTCACTGTTCCTAATGAAATCTTTTTGGTCTGCAACTAAAAAAATCTGAGTTTAAATGATGGTTTGGACACAATAATTAATAAGTTAGTTAATTAGCAGATCAAAGACTGTATCTACAACAAGATTTTTTTAAGAAGAAAGCCAAAAAAATCCTTGTTTTCAGTTTCTCCAATGCGAGGTTTTACTGCTTTTCTCTTTGAATGGGACATTAAATATTTGGGGGTTTTGGATGGTTTTCAAACAAAACAAACAATCCGAGGAAGAATTGTAAAAGAGATTTTTCACCATTTTCTGACGTGGACCAAATGTTGAATCAATTAAGCGAGAAAATAATCAGCAGCTTAGTCAATAATAAAAAATAATCCTGCTATTCAGACCTAAATTAAAGCTAATTTAGTAGTTTAAATGCAGCAAAGAACATAATCACAATATTTTTTTTACATAAAGCGAATCCGTGCCGTGCACTACATGTGAAATGATGTCATTTTCTAAATATTCAATCAAATTCACACCTTTTCTGCACAGATTTAAGCTGCTTGCCCAAAAACATAGGCAGCTTCTATCTGTGGATCAGTACAGACAAACAACAGAGCAAAGCACACACTCCTTCATCGATTTGGTTTTGATACTATGATGCATTGTGTTCATGCTATGAATACAGGCCAACGATTTTAACATCAATCAGTAACCTTGATCAACCAGATCTCTTCAGCTGTTGAGGTTGAAGCTGAGGGTGTGGTCTGTCTTTGCTTTACAGCAAGCAACGCCCAAAGCTTTCAAGTTTTGCTCTGACACAGATGCGAGAGCATGTTACTGACACACTGTTTACTGACACACTGCCACTTCCCTGTAACAGATATGTTCCTCTTAGTGCCTCTTAGCTCCTATTAAACAATCGAACGAATGGTATCAGCCCACTACTTCCTGCAGAGTTGTGAATTTAAGACTATTATTGGATAAAGCGGTTCTCAAGGGCACAGAGTTGTTCACAACATGTAAACATGTCAGAGTGCAGCCGTCAGACTCTGACTTATGAATCTTGTTAATTGTCTTGACACAATTTTTTGGATACAGTAAATGTCATGGGGAGTGGGGGGACTGACATGTAACAAAGATCCCAAAGCAGACGTGGCAAAACGTGGTGTGCACCTTAGATCACTGGGTATGACATATTACACCCTAGAAAATATGCGTTTCACAGATCATTTCTAGAATTAATCAGCCAGATTAACAATTTCAATAACAGCAAAACTTATTAGCTTCTGAAAATTCTAAAAATTCACAGAAATAAAATGATTTTACTTGTCATGAAAAATTGAGAAAATAAAAAAAAGATTCACCTTTAAAATAGATGTGTGCACCCTGATTTTCCAGTATATTTACTAAAATGAACAGAAAGTTGAAAAAGGAATTTAAAAAATGACTGGAGGATTTAAAAGGCTTGTGAACAGGAAAGAAAAAGTTTCTGGTGTTCTGGCCGAAGCAGCAGCAGAAACTGCCACTGGCTTAACTGCTGCTGCTGCTTCTGCTGTGGCTGGTGGAGGAGACAAACCTACCAACCACAGTCGAGGCAGAGTCGCATTTGCCTGGATGGACGGTGTTAACGTCCCGCCTTGATGTACGATAGTAGCAGGGAACCGGGAGCTGCATAAATCAACGCGGGACTGTTGATTTTGACCTTGCTCTCCACAGCTAAGACTCTCATACATCAAAAATAATGGAGAACAAACTCTGCTTCAGTGGTAGTTGTAGGCGTAATGGAAGGAACTAGTAGCTGCATAAATCAACATGCTGATTGTTGACGCTTGCCGAGCTGTCTTTCCCCCAAAAATACCGAAAACAAACTGCAGCTCTGCCAGAAACACACACCTTACACACATACATCTCACCAGCCTGTGCTAGGCTGCCAGGCATATCTGATGACACACACCCCTGTACATATGCATATATGTATGTGTGTGTGTGTGTGTGTGCATGTGGTGCGTGTGTGTCATGGTTTTGGGTTGTCTCTGTCTGGGTAAGCTCAAACATTACGTCAGTCACACACACGCAAATCCACAGACAGAAACACTCTAATAGCCTACATCGTGCACGTACTGCTACACACTCGCAACTCAACACAACTTTCTCTGTCATGTAGACACACGCGCGCACGTACACACACACACACACACTTTCCACTTCTGGAGAATCGGACGTTTCCTGTGAGCGGCCGACCCGACGGGAAAAATGTCTGGACAAACTTAAAACGCACACACACATACACACACACTGACACACACACACACACACACGGACACACAACGGAACATTTTCAACCCACAATGTTGACTTTATATTCCTTTCCAGAGCCCTTCTATCTGCACGCTGGCCAAGTGAAGCAGCGTTTCCCTGTCGAACACCATCGGGAAGCAAGACCAGGAGGTTCCAGGGCCGCAGTGATGTCAATGCAGAGCTGGATTTCATTCAAAAAATGGACTTTAATCAAAATTCAAAGCCAAATATGATACTATCACAGTTAGTCACAGCAATTTCTTTCATGCTCACTTTCCACAGCAGTGAAAACATTTTATAATATTTTCATTTCTCAGACAAAGACACTTGTTGTGCCTAAAAAACACTAACTTGCCTTTATCTGATCTAGTGACTAAATGCCAAAGCATCTTTCACTTTCGCTTTCCTAGACTGTAATGAGGGATATTTTCCGTAATGCATAATTTTCCAAAAAGATGAAGCAACTGATTTGATGAATCATATGAAAAAAAACACCTGCGATAAATGTATGAAATCTCATGAAAACTCTAATTTTTAGACTTCAACAAACCCAAGCAATAAATTCCCTGATCGTTCAGCAGGTTTAGAAGTTCATTCAACTGATCAATCAGAGTTATTTAATCATACACTGACGGTATAACTTTAATCAAAAGTCATCTAATATCGCTTGTTGGTCACATCACCACATACAGAGCAGATAAGTAAATGGTGGAATAATGTACTCTCCCTGACAACTTTTCTATGTACACCTACAAAATCCAAATGCAAACAAGTTAATCAGCTTTCCAAAGCTTATAATGGCCAGTTTTTGATAACATGGTTTACGGAGGTTGTTGTTTGTGGTGAGGTTGAACTGGGCCGCATTTAAGTGAAAAGTGTCTCTAATACTCTTGCCCTCTTATTTTAAACAAGGTGGATGCAACATAATGAAACACCTCTCAATAATTTAATGCAGAGAAGTTCAAAACCGCTGCAACCTCAATAATAAACATGCAGTTAAATTAATAACTCTCCAAAAGTGTGAATCAAAACTGAGCATTACCTTTTACAAGGTAAAAAATATGGTTAAGCTGTTGCTGTTGTATTGGACTTTAGTGTACCTAATAAACTGGCCAATGTGTTTACACTATTTAAATGTACAGTCTTCATGATGAGGTCTGGAGCACACAGCTTTTCAAAAAGGTGTGATTATTGCTAAATACCATGTCAAATAGCTCCAGGAATCATCAGTCCACATCCCGTCTGAGTGTTTCTGTCTTTTATAACAGTGATTTTTTTCAATTAGATGCACTAAACATTTGTGTTTCACCTTTTAAACCACTGCTACTACCCCATCTGCAAAGATCTGTTACTTATCACTCCACATGCTGCTTCTCTTCACTCTTTTTTTTTCCCATAATTCCATCCTTCTCATCTCCTCTGTTTTCATTTATAAAGTCGAGCACTGTCAAAGCCGCCTAGCTCTTAAATATTATTCAGGAAAGGCAACACTTTGAGACTCTTCGCTTCATAACCCTCACATGTAAAGTCTGAGTGAAGTTGTTGCCTTGTGGTTCGATATTACAAGAATACATTCTGAAAACAAAGCAATAAACACTTGTTTCATCTTATCCCTCATTCCTCAAGACATGAATCCAAATTTAAAGCTGCTTTGAGTATCAGGCGAGATAAATCCAGAGTATTCCCCACTTCACACCTTGCAAAACTAATCCTAAAGAGATTTACATTATTTGAAAACAAAAACATGAAGGAGCGCTTGATTTATCTTATCTCACAACAGACACATCCCCTGAGGTTTTATTAACTCTGGTAAAGAGGCATAAAGTGCAGCTCAAGTATGGTAAAGCTCACATTTCTCGTGTTTTTACACAGGTATGAAAGTTGTAGATGTCTGTGTAACTGAAAGAAGACAATTAAAGGGAGTGGTCGATTGAGGAGATCACAAAAGGTTGCCGTCCGACTGTCAAGGCACGTCATCTGTCGTGGTTTCTGAACCTCCTCCCAACTAATGTAGTTCGGACACTAAAGTGACATTTTTATGTGTGTGGGGAATTTAATTTAGCTTGCTTCCTGAGTTGTCTCACAGAGCTAAAGAGCGAGAGGGGGGAAAAGAGAGAGAGAGAGAGAGAGAGAGAGAGAGAGAGAGAGAGAGAGAGAGAGAGAAAGCAAGAATTTAAGAGAAAAAGATTCTCACAGCTAGGTGAAATCAGCCTCTAAAGAAAAAAGCGGGAGGACAACTTGTGTGTGAAGCACTAAAAAGCCCAAAAGCCATGTTGCAGAACAAACGCCATGCCCCCCACTGTGCCTTTCCACCCACCCCAACACACACAACCACACAACCACACTCACACTCACAGCCCGGAGTAAATTTAACTGTCAGCCGTAAAGATTTCTACTATAGCGAGTGATCTTTTGCCCCCTTTTCTCTCCCCACTTTTCCTCCTCCCACTCCTCTGTCTATGCAAATGAGTTCCTCAACTGTCCTTCTGTCCATCCTTCCCTCTTTTTTCTTTATTGTTCTAAACATTTCCTTTTCCCCTCTCTGCTCATGTCAAACTCTCACTGGATTTCTTCATCCTTTTTTCTCCTCTCCTTTCTCTTTCCTTCTCTCCTTCTATTAATCTCTTTGTCCATCCATTAATCTGTCAATCCATCTCTCTGTATCCACAGGCCAACACTGACCAAAGACGCCCCTCTTCATCCCATTTCCCTTATCTTATACCTCCTGCCTCCCCAGAAATGAGAAACTACTCTTTCCTCTTCCCTCTTTTTCCTCCACTCTTCCTTAACCCCCACCCCCTACTAACCACACACACATACACACTTGTGACTGTGGGCCTCTGACCCCCCCCACCTCAAAAAAGTCTCAAAGACCCCCAGATGTGTGCCCCCTGAATTTCCATTTCAAAAAAGAACCACCTCCCTCTCCCCATCATCAATCTATGCATGCATCCACTCCTTCACACACACACACACACACACACACACTGCAGACACTTCAAAAACACACTGTTACACATTCACACATGCGCACCTATCAGCAGGTCGACTTTTCCTCTTTTTTCATGGAGACAAAATAAAAAGAAGATGTGCTGACTATGACAAATATCACTTATCAGATCCTTTTGAGTGCCAGAGTGGTGAACACAGTCTATACCAACAGCAGACTTCCCCTTTCACGGAGGTTTTTTTAAAACATGCTGACCATCAAAATTACTTTCTATCCATAAGAAGGAACATGCTGATTGTAACATAATTCATGAATCTCTGTGGTCTTAAACTGCTGGTTCAGAGCCCAAAGGTGAGTCTTGAGGAGATTATCCCCTCGAGGCTGTTGTGATTTTGTTTTACAAATGATGTGGCTTTGATGTGCAAAACTTAGGTTTGACCACAGCCTCGTCGTTGCAGTTAGGACTGTGCAATTAATCTAAAAATAACCCGAACCGACAAAAACCAATCGAAGTCAGGTTGGTTCATTCGACCACAGAAATCGAGCTCATTATACTTGATTCTCCTGCAAGAGAATACCTGTAAGTACTGTTAACTTCTGAACACTTTACATAAATACTATGCAGTCACAGTCCATGGTTTTCAGATTATTTTTCAGATCATCAGTGGGGAGAGAGATGATTATCATTATCAATTAATCATCAGTTCTCTCGAATCGAGATTATTTGGTTTTTCTGTAGAATGTCAAAAAAAAACAATTCATCACAGCTTCAAAAAGTTGAAGTAAAGCCTTAAAAAGTTTATTTTGTTTAAAGATGTTCAGTTCACAATCATATTGGGCTAACCAGCCCAGCAAATATTAACACGTCATAGTTTGGGGAGGAAATTTTATTTCAAATAACACATTATGTTTAGTCAATAAGTGGGGCCCTGATCATTTTCCATTATTGTCTAGCTGTTCAGTTCTAAACAAGATGTTGTTTCAATAATAGAAACTACAGTATATGTGATAACTAATAACATTGTTTTCAGGGTATACTGCAATGAAGGATATCCTCTGCAACTGCTGTTTTGTAAAACAACTGACCTGCAGAGCTTACCAAGCAGCCGTGGCTTACTTGCAACTGTGTCATTCTACATCAATAATGCGCTACATTATATATAATACACGCATTACTCTCAAGTTTTTGTAGCAGGATGAGATGCTACGCCATCAAATATGCCGATTAGGCACTCTTGACGGCTGTAAGAGAAGATGAATCACTGCTTCTTTTAAAGTTTATGTGGTTTGAAGCGAAGCCCTGAGGGCATCAGCTCAAACTGTCTGCAGGGCTATAACCTCTAAAGCCCAAAGCTGCTACTGCAGGATTATTTAACAGCATCAGAAAAGCAAGCCCTGCCCCCTCCTGCAGAGAACAGGTGAGGCTGTTAGCTGTATCTAACTACATTTCTCCGGTTCTTTCACAGTTGGGCGAAAATGTCAAGCTGGACCAGAGGCAAGTCGGGATGGTGTCATATCTCCCTGTGCTTTCTTCCCGCTGTCTCTCTGCTATGGAGCAGCCAGAGTGGTATGAATAAAATAACACAACAGGCAAGACTGACCATTCATGAATCACAGTTACTAGATCCCTCGTTTAAATTTTTTTTTTTTTTTTTTTTCTACAGTGCAAACAGTGCACACTGCCAGAAGCATGTGCAAAAGATCTGCAGAGGCTTATATGTGGCCATTGGCTTTAATGAAAAAAAAAAAAAAGCACTAGTTAGTCGTTTAAATCATAGTTTTAATTTGACGGGATGCCATAAAAAAGTCTGCCCCTTATTACAGACACACAAATGCACACACACACACACACACACTTCCAAACGCTCACATTGACAGACACACACATGCATACACACAGTCTGAGGACAAAGACTACTTTGAAAAGTTACTTAGCCACCAGATGTTTTAGCCAGATCCCAGACTACAATACTAATGGGGCTGTACTTGCATGTTTGTGTATGAGCCGCACAGAAAGAGGCAAAAAATGAGTCCCCTTCCTCTAATTCCAACAAGCCTACGTGCACTTTCAGAAATGATACAAATCGCCTAATATTTCACATGTGTGCAGATGCACGTTTAAAATTTCAATACTCTGAAATACTGTTATAAGACATCATAACTGACAGGTTTAATATTGTGTCTGCATATACACAAACGTACCCACACACGAAATAAAGTGGCAGTAGCTGGCGATAATGCTATATGACTGCTAAGACATGTGATGGAGAAAAAGTATTTTTGCCATAAAGGAGGCTGCCACATCAAATCTTGGAAGGAATCTTATTGTGACCGTGAAAGATCACAATGGCAAACAAATGTCAGCGTGTATTTACAATAGGAAAGAAAGTTAATTGTAATCTCAGAGAAAAAGACAATGGTAGAGCAGGATCTGACACACGTGACAACAACTGCCGTCCTCGTTTTGCTGTACACTAAAAATAAGAGAAACAGATTTAGAGATAAAGAAACAGAAAGAGTGAAAGAGGCACTTACAGAGAAAAAGGAGAGAAAAAAGAGTGTATATGTGTGCGTGCATGTTTTTGGTTTGACTGTTGACAGAACAGACAGTTAACCTTCAGTACAGAAATAAACAATCAGTGAGTCAGTTCAATCATAAGCCAGCAGTGAATGAGACAGATTTGACCTCAGTAGAGGGAGATAAGTGCTCATAGACTGTTACGATAACTGATAACCATCTATCAACGATACTGATCTGTGTGGAGATGAATGTTCTCCCATACTGCACGCTTGCAATGAGAAGTTGTGCTTTACTGATTTTAAAAGATATCCAGAGCAGGAACGGATGCCATATTAATGAAACATACAAAACTACAGAGACTTAAAATCACATACAGACATTAAACAACCACATCAAAAACACTCTTAACTCAGATTTGGCTTGAAAGTTATTTTTAAAAAGGTGTTATGATAAACTGTTTTTAACTCTCATCCGTCAAACATATTACAACTTGTTAATAAAATACAGATTTTAAACCCGCAATTGTGTGAAATACTTAATGTTACAGTTACAGAGCGACAGGTGGATGTGTCGGTTCACAGTGGTTGGTGTTGCTCTGTGCATAAAACCGAAAGGCTTTCCTTTACCCATGAATCAACTGTGTCTTTACTTCAGGGTGATACAACTTTTAACCAAGTTGCTTCCTCAATACAAAAAAAAAAAAAATACACTCTGCCACTTCAACTTGAGAAAAGTCTCACTGAATTAAGCATACAGTACTTGAGGAAAATGGTTCAACACTCCCTCCATCTGCTTGTTGCACAGGCTTTTTCGCCTCCAACACAAGGCGCTGTGACATAAATCCCATACAAATTCATGCCACTTATGCCACTGTCACATTTTCCGTAGATAATTTTTGCTGTCTGTCTGCTGGGTGCTTTGTGAAGACTGTGCTTACGGGAACACTCGAGCAGGGTATACAAAATGTACTCATAATCCCACAAGTTTAAATGCATGTTGCAATCAGCCTCTATAAACTCTTCTCATTATGCTTTAATGTGGGATATACCACAGACATACTGAAACTGTGTAAATGTATGTGCCTGCACCGGGTTCTGAAAGTGAATATAACATTTTCAATAGAAAATCATTATTCCAACGCAAGTCATGCTGTGAATAGGCCCGTCTCCATTATTACATAATGACCTGATCTCAATCATGGCAGCTTAATGCGATCAACATGCAAAATGGTTCGAATGGTTTCCATTCACCTGTATAAAATCAACTGGATGAAACAGAAATGTCAAATTTTCCATCACTGATTTTTTTCCACCATTTGGGGTTTGACTGGTGCTCTGTAATGATGTCATCTTATTGCACCCACTTTTTCTGCTAAAGTTTGACGGCAAAACAGTGTAGATTTAGCAGATAAAACTGTTTATCTTCAGGTGCTGACTAATATTGAAAAAGTGGCAGTGGAAAGAAAACATATTGTTTTTTTCAGTTTCTTCTGATGATTTTCTGTAAATTTAGTGAAGTTTTGAACATGTGCATGAGAAACTGGCCAATTTCAGAAATGTTGCCACATTTTGAAGGTGATTTAGGTGTGTTTCCACCAGCTGGTTGAAAATAATCTGTCTGAGATGAGAGAAAAAGCTTGACTGTCTAGATCTCACTGCTGCTGGACAGCTTCTCTTTTTTTTGTTCACATGGGACCATATTTTTTGCTTTATAGTGGCATAAAATGAACTAATAAAGATGATTAAATTGCTAAACACTATTATTTTTTACAACACACAAAACATATCATGATCATGACAGTTCCAACAAACATAATCACTTAATTATATTGTCTACTTTTTCCTGTCTTTTCCTGTCTGCAGCTTGTTTATTTCTCCTGGCCACTTTAAAATGCAAACATTTCTGTTCTATTTCTCAACATAAAAATTAAGGGTTGCAAAAACAAATCTGAAACACTTTTGACAATGACATTCTGAATGCAAAGAAAAAGTTTGTTGTAAGTTTATATCCTGGAAACATATCTCTCCGTAACTGGAAACAGGCAAAGCTTTCTGCAACACAGTATGTCTTCTGACAGGTAAACACAAAACACTAAAAAGAAAAAAAAAACAAATACAAAGTCAAAATAAATGTTTACTGTGATGCTTTATCTCACTCTTGGCTCTTTTTAAGTCATTTTGAGTTGTTTGTGTTTTTTAACCGAAAACAAATTTGTTTTCTGAAGGCAGCAGAACAAGCTGTAAGATCTACACTGAAACCATCGGGAATATTGCAAAAGAAGGCAGAAATCTATATAAGAACGACAAATAACAAACGAAAAAATCTGCCTACTATGAAAGTAGTGACACAAGAATAAATAGCATAAAATAATCACGGATGACGAAAAAAAAGTCAAAATGAAAAATGTAGCTGAATACCATGAGGGTCGATGTAACAGCCACAAGTATAAATGATTCACTCCACCAACCGCAACCTCCTCAATCTTAGTCAAAACCGTTATGTAAAGATTGAAAATTTAAAAATGGTCATTTCGAATGCAAAACCAGAAAGATTAAGCTTTTATTGACTACAATCAGAACTACACTTATGTGCCAACGGACAACATTAATAAAATATACTTTTAACTTTTATACCCCAGAGTGTAAATGTCTGACGGATTTTATTTACAAGTCTCAATAAAAAACACAGAGCAAATAAAAATGAACCAGGGCTTTTTCAAGCATTTCTTATTCAAATCTCTGAGACTTTAACATTTAAAACACATGTAGGTTTGTTTTTGTTTTGTTCACACAAATCTGATCATACTCCGAAGACAAAACACACTGCCCATTAAGAAAGTTACTGACAACTGTTTCGCAAGACAGCTCCATTTTTCTTCTAATTACTCTTAGTACTATTTACAAAACTCTTCGAACCCAACACAAATGCCTGCAGCACAGTTTGGAGAAAGGCAGAAGCTGAAGACGAGCAGCAGCTCAGAAGGCACACCAAGTTTGTGGAAAATGTGCAACTTCTGTCCGTGCGATTAAGGCAAAGAGTCAAACGTGCAACATATGGAGCGTACGGAAAAACTCCTATTGTGTAGTAAACTCTCATATTGGAAATGGCACTTGATCTGCTCATGATTAAGGACATGAGCACTGATTCATTTTCAATTAGACCTTGATTTATTTGGAAGTTAATTGAACGCAACCTCGGAACAAATCATCTGCTCGTGTTTTACACAAGGTCAAAACTCATATGAACAGTGATTGATAACTGAACGTCTGGGTGCACAGGAAGCATGAGCATGCCAAGTACAAAGCTGAGTCAAAACAGTCAGAACTCGCAACTCATAACACATCACATGACAGGCCAGCAGGTTTCTCAGACAATTGAGGCTTTTGTTAACTACCTCAGGAGCCAAAGTTTTATTGAGCGGGGGATTAAAAATAGTTTCAAGATCTTTCTGGTTTCATAAAACACAGCATATATCCTGTCAGAACGAATGTCATCTGCTGCATATTTTAGAGATTAAACTGATGCTTATAGACATTACGTTGCATAAGAAAGCAGGTGGCGGGGTATGAGCATAAACAGCATTGTCTCTGTGTCCAGAAGACCATACCGCTGTTTGTGTCATCACCCTCTACTGGTATCTGCCTAAATCAAACACCAAACACCATTTTTATCAGTCTCGCCTGTATTGTGACAGAAGGATCGTTTACTCTCTCAGATCAAAGGGAGGAAAAATTGTCCCATTTTTAGGATTTGTCTGTCCCCAAAAAAAAAAAAAAACCTAAAAAAAACAAGGGGAAAAAAGAATCAGTTCACCCTAAACTAAGACCATGTGCTCGTTATCTGAAGCAGGCCGTCTAAAAGACAGACTTAAAAGTCTAAAATAAGACCAAAGACATTAGAGACAAACTCAAGCCTAAACAAGGCTGTACTAACCACAGACGGAGTGGGGATGACATTTTGGGCATTTAGCAGACACTCTTTTCCAGAGCGACTTCCAGTAAATGCATGAGCTCAAATCCCTGTATCACAGACGTTACAAGCAGCTAATATAGAGCGATGAAAGAGCCAAAACAACGTGCCCACACAGTTAAATAAGTTAAAAACAATTGTGTCCTTGGGTTATGAGCAAAACAAGAGACTGGGTAATAAAAAAGTGCGAGTTACGGAGTTTTGAGCCAAAAGAGCCAAAAGCCTTGTGAAAAGGTTTGTTCTTTAAATAAACTATCCGTGACAAATGAAGGTTTTCCTTTATCTGAACTGCAAGCAGGGCTGAGATGAAAAAAAAGGCTGATTGCTCTAATAGATGCTATCTTTTCCTGCTAATTTAAAACTGTGAGAGTTGAGACAGCTCACCATCCTAAATAAATGCAATCAGAAATTAGAAATAAATGAGATTTGTGCGTCCACAGGAAGATTTCTGATCTTGATTTGTTTAAAAATTACTGTGTCTGTTGCCAAGATTGACTGCAGGAGGTATGGAGATGACCAGATAATGTCCACATTTTTGCTACATTATTTGAGTGAGGCTTATCATGCATTTATTCATCAAGAAAAAAGTCAAAGTGAAACACAAAGCATTTAAGTTTTTAAAACTGGTGTGACTGGTGCTACCTCAGTCACTCCAGTAGCAGCTAACAGTTTAGTTAAATCCTAAACTGTCTCAACAATGCAAAATATTTAGCTCAACTAATTTTAGCGGGCTGTTCTCTCCTCACACGAGAAGGAATTTTTTTTACATCCCCACACTCTTTTGATGTGGGCAACAAGTCTGTTAATGGGATTACCTTATTTGCTCGCATGTTAATATGCCATCTACAACCAGAATACCAGTTCACAGTAACAGTGATAATAACACTGGATAATAAGCTGAAATTCATTATGACGAGGTAAAACAGAACACAACACTGTGAGAGAGTACAGGCGTCATTCCGGACCAGAAGAAGAGCGACAGCAGCAAAAGAAAGACTGAAGTCATGACTGACAGGAGTTTTAACACACATTCTCTAATAATGTTTTACAAATAAAATACTTAAGCATGCCACAGAACTTCTACTGCACCATGAAGAAGAGATACACAAGAAGTCTGGCTTAAGCCTGACAAAACCTGCATTAATCCTTTAAACATTTACATTTTAATGATTCATATCTAGCATAGATGAAGTTATGTATTTTTTTAGCACAAGTTCCTAACCCACTACTCCTACATAATGTCCATATTACAATCGTTTTCAGACACTTTGGCTCCTACTTAAAAATAGCACTGTTTTATTTCTTGCTTTTTTTATTCTTCAAATTGCAGGATTTTTCTCCTTTTAAGAAATACACTGATATTACACATTTATACATAACTTTCATAGACAAAAAGAAAATAATTTCTTGCATAACATTTCACAATTATTACGACTATGATCAAAATGAAGCCAAAGAAATATTTCCTTGTTTTTAACATCCTGCCGTCTGGCCTTTTACACTCCATCTCAAACTTTTCCCCCTGTAATGCAGCACTGCTTTGAAACGACCAAAGAAAAATGCATGGCAGCCCGCAAAATCACTACAGTTGTTCCTCTTGTCTTACAGAACATCAAACCATCAATAAAACACAGGAGATACATTCCAGCTAGTTGAACAGGACGTTTCTGACTTCCCTCACTCCATGTGCGCTCGCTCGCTCTCTCTCTCGCTCTCTCCGTCTCTGTCTTTCTCTCTCAAAACTTTCTCTCTTTCCAGTTTCACCGCAGAGACTTCACATATTGCAGCCATATGAGTTAGCCATGGCTGTCTCCATGCACACATACACACACACACACACACGCGTACACACACACACATACACAGGAAAAAGTGCTGCGCTCTCTCTCACTCTGTCTCACACATACATAGGGGAAAGAGTTTTACAAGCAGAGGTTCTCTTTAGGAAGTCGTCAACTGTTTTGACGTTTAATAGCAGCTACGAACAAGGCTGTAAGATACAATAATATCCAGTGTCTGGAAAGAGGGACATTTTTAAAAGCTACAGACCGATGGATTGCTAAAATTACACGTTTCTGAACTTGTTAAATGTTTTTTTTTTTTAAAAGTGCAACAAAGGTATACAACATGCAAAACAGCTGTCGATGTGAGATGAACTTAATTGGCCATACAACTATTCAAAGTTAACAGCGACTGTATGCGAGGCTGGAGTGTGTGTCCTGTGTGGGAACAAGGGGGAAGCATTCACACACAAGAACAGGACAAAAAGAAAAAAAAAAACAGCTTTTCCAAACTAAATTAAAAGTTGAAAAGTCACGTACAAGCCCTTGAGTTGCTTACAAAATGCTTTCGGGTGTGATTGTGATTATTAAACTACTGAGTCATTATCATCCATGTCAGGTAACAAAGACGATTTGAAAAGCAGCTGAGAAACTTGTTAGAAATAGTCACACACCGAGCTGCACGAGGTCACATCAATTTACTGGATATTTAACTTTTACCACGACAGAAATATCTATTTTATGTATTTTGTTTTGTGTCAAGAAATAAACAAGCATTTGTCATGATCCTAAAGATCCTGGAAGAAGTGTGTCTTCCACTCTGCCCTTCTGTCAAAACTTGTGTGCTTAAAGAATTGAAACAAACACTCAGCGTTCACAGCTTTTCAATTGGAGTTGAGATGAAACTGCAAAGCAAACTAGACCTCGAAAGTTGTCTAAGTCATTTTGTCCCTTTTGTATTTTTCCTCAAGTGGTCCCGGCAGCTTTATGATTTGAAGACATGTGTGTGTAACCTTTCCCTGCTGTTGTGGGCGACAGTACAAAACCTGCAAAAGTTATTTTTTGCCACTGAAGTTTTAAGACAATGCTGGAAGTCAGGATTTTAAACTGTTTAAGATACGAATTTCAGACTTAATTTTAATTGAACTTTTCAAAGCAATTTAAAATCTAATCAGTGTGACATTTCATCAGAATTTCTACTTGACACTGAAATGCCGTAAAGTTACAGATGCAGACAGACATGCTTTAAATTTAAAGGGCTGTGGCGACTGAGCCGACAAAAGTTTTGCAACTTCACAGGGCAATGAATTAATTAATCACTTAATAAAACACAAACTGTCCCTCTTTTCAAAGCGCGGTGAACAAGTGAGGTGTCAGCGTTCAGTCTCGCGGGCCTGCTCTGGTTTTTATAAAAAAAAAAAAAAAAAAAATTACCGAGGTTATCTGTTGAATAAAAGTCGGTCCACACATAGGCAGCTCTTTGGGGGCCAGATTTGGAGAACTGTGAAGGACTATGTAAAAAGCTTCCTTGCAGTGTGTGCCTCATTGTACTGGCTTCACATACTCTGCTCTCCCCACAGAGTTGTCATGCCTACCCAGCTCCCTTATCTCAAAGGAACATCACAGTTTCTTACAAGGAGGGGGTGGTGGTGGTGGTGGTGGGGAGGTTGGGGAGGTTGGGGGGGGGGGACAACTTTTTCAAAGTTGAGTGAAAATGCAACTCAGGCTTCCCGGCATCACTCGTGAAAAAAAAAAAAAAAAGGTTTCAACAACAACATCAACAACAACAAAATAAATAAATAATAAATAAATAAATAAATAAATAAACGCGCCATATTTGAGCTAACAAGTACTTGTTCTTTTAAGTTGATAAGACAGGATGTTTGGGGATGTTTTACGACATCCACCATGCGCTCTCGAGCTTCCTAACAATGAAAGAGGTGCAAAAAACAGCGCCATATCGGCTGTAAAGCCCTTGATAAACACAATCTCTTTGATCTAGAGTTGCACTACCTCTCCGCTTTTTAGCCCCCACAAAAACTGCAAGCATGTTAAACTGTGTTCATCTTTTCGGCACAAAACTCTTTCTCTCCCTCTTTCTCTACGACGTGCGTCACTCCGAGGACCAAGGAATCTGAACTTGAGTATCAAGTTTGCAAGTCACAATACTAATGAAAAAGTTATCAATGAAAATGAGTGAAAAAAAGTAACACACAGTAGTTACACAAGAGATACTTTTGAAGTGACAAAAATCACCCTGAATCACCGGCTTCCAGCGGCTCAGTCGGGATGCCACTTCTCGTGAATTAATGTCAAAAAAAAAGAAGAAAAAAATTAACAAGAAACAAAACTTACAAAAAAAAAAACCACACAAACCTACTTGAGGCGACTAAGTCAGTCCACGTCCCCTTGGTGCTGGGCTTCAAACTCAGTCTTAAATCAAAGCAGTAGCCGTCCCCAGTAGCCCCCCAATTTGTATTTGTGTAGCGTTTGGGTGTCCTAACCTAAATGTAAATTGCCATGTGAATTCAAAGCGGTGCTGCTCTTTTTCCTCTCTCTCATTCAGCAGATCCCTCTTTCCTTACCGACGCTGCTCAGGCCGTTAGTTACATAAGACGCAAACCGACTGCTGCCCGTCGTAAAACTACTAACGGCTAACAGAGCAATATTTTGTCTCCTAAGCGCACCATTGATAGCTCGGCTCCCCCTTTAAGACGAACAAACCTCATTTTCCCACTTATCCGAGAGCATGCATTTCGCCATCTACAACTCCAACCGTGCACCGCCGATGCGTTTTTTTTTTTTTCCTCTTCCACCGTTTACAATGTCACTGCACCAACTAGTAGAGAGGGGCACAGTGTATGCATGGTGTGCGTTTGTGTGTTGGTAGTGTTTCTTTTGGTGCTGCTTACCTGTTGATCAAAATAAGCATTAGCCTCTTTTCTCTCTCAGTGTGTGTCTCTTTCAGCAGCCTGTTAAGATGGTGGCTGGCTGGCTGGTTGGCTGGCTGGTTCGTCTCTTTGTGGGGTTTTTGTTTGTTGATGATGTCGGACGGGGTGACTGTGTCTTGGCTGTCTCTGTTTTTTTCTTTGGTCTGAGAGGGAAAGAGAGATAGTTAAGGCTTCGCGGCAGCACTGATACCGACAGATTAGTGAGTTAGGCTAAGGTTGGCTCTGGTGGTGTAATATTCCGATGTTATAATATGTCATTTAGCCGCCCAGAGCCCGGATTTGCTGGCCACAGCAAACCAAAGCAGAGCAGCTCGTTATCTGTAATTTTTAGTTCAGACTAGTGTTATCGCTTTGCTGTGACAGGACCTCTCTGCCTGTCTCTCTGTAGGCTGTGGGCATTACGTCAGAGGAGGAAGACACAGCAGCTCTATTAATATCAAGAAGCCACCCGAAGACTGACTCTTAAAGTGACACACACTGTAATCTCACTTATTTACACAGTTAATACTAAACCAAATCAACTGCTCACCCAAAATAAAGAACACCGACTCTTAAAGCGGCACACACTCACAAATCACTTGTTGTGTTGTTATCGGCAAATCATTCATGATAAAGAACGCGTGCATTTATGGTGGCACACATTATAGTGTTTGTGTGTGTTGATGAACCGGATCGACTGCTCAAATAAAAATCGAGATAATAGAATCGAAGTGACACACCTGCAGTCATAATTGCACTCTTAATACCAAACCACATCAGCTGTTTCACTAAAATTGAGGGCATTGACACGTAAATTGACAGCCCTTGCATTTTCGCTTATTTACACAAAAACAAAATGAAATCAACTACTCATCCAAAATAAAGAACCCTGATTTCAAACTTACACACAAGTACTCCTTTTTAATTTTAAAAACAATTTAACTACTCCACTAAAATCAAGAACACTTTACTTTAAAAGTGACTTTTTTATTTATTTATATGTTAATAAACCAGATAAAGAGCTCAGATAAAATCAAGAGAATAGACATAAAATGCCTGAGTTAATTACTAAACAAAATCAGTTATTAATCTGGAATTAAGATAATTCACTCATAAAGTGACACACACTTGAAATTGTTAATTACTTGTTAGCAAACTAAATCAGCTCACTGAAAGAAAAAAAAAACACTGACTCCGAAAGTGACACACCCCAAGTTATACCTTTACAGTTATTAAATTAAATCATTACTTTTTTATGTGTTAACAAATTAACACAAATTAACATGTTTAGCCTTTAGCCTTGAATGTTAGCCAAACAAAACTGCAAGGCTCATCAATAACTCACTCTGGCAGATGGGTTGATCACTGCAGTTTAATGTGCAACCTACTAATATGTGGTAGTTTGAGGAATGTAGGAGTGTATAAGTCCAAAATTAAAAACTGTACGACACAAGTCACGCTATCACGCTGCTGCTGTGATTGGTTGTCTGCAGGTCTGTGCAGCGTGACTTAAATGGCTTACAAAACTGTGCAGTGCGTATGAAATATTAATCAAAATTCTGTTACTGCATTGCCTTATTTGTGCCTCAAGTCTTTTTAATTATTACTGTTTCACTATAATTTGAGGGTGTTTATGACCAGGCCACCGCTTTTTCCTGGTTGAAATTGCAACAAGCACCACCCCAACTAGCATGTCATATAGAGCCACTTCACAAACTGTGGTTCTGATTGGTTTTATAACAGGCTAGCATCATGTTGCATTACCTCCACTAACTGCTGATACGCATTGCTCTGCTCTGTAGTCAAAATAAGCATACAGTATCACTTTTCCCTAAGTTCATAACATCCATGTGTACACCTGGACACACATGAAATCACAGAGTAAACCAAAAGCTCTGATGTAGCATGGGATGCAAACTAATGGAATCAACTCATGAAAGCATTGCTCTATAGCACCACTAGTGGCCTCAGAATGTAACAGGGTAGCTTTTAGTCTTCAATACTACAAACTAATGGAAATAGTATTTGTTCTGGAAATAATATTTGTTCCCATTTATATTTTATTCAAATAAAAAAGTTAAAAAAAAAAAAATTAAAATAATCTGTTGCAAATAAAACTATTGGCAGCTAAATGTAGGTAAAAATCACATCTTAAGGTTCACTGAAAAGTTTAAATTGTTGGAATACATTTGATTAGCTTGGTTTATTGATTAGATTGGATTATATAATAACTAATGCAAATCTGATGTCAACTTATCTTTGCTTTACACCAAGTTTAGGAATAATTATACAAATATTACACAAAGTGTTTCTCTGTGCGAGCTTCTACTAATTAATATTTTTTATAAAAAACAAAACAGGCAAAGTAGTGTAAGAAAAAAGCTAATTATGTGATATTTGAAAATTAACAGTTTTCTACCTTTTATTGTACAGCACATTTGCACTACAGTCTTGGCACTGGTAGGGTGTAAAGAAACTCTTTAATTAACCCATAAAATAAGTCATATGCATACATTTTATGACAGTGTTTACAAGCATCTTAAAATGTAAATCAGTCTTTTACAGCCTCAAAATACATGGAACTCAAGTTAATCCCTCACAGCAGTTCCAAAGTCATATCGTATATCAAAACCTTAGGCAATGTAATTTTTTTTAAAAATGTGTTTAATCTGAACCAAATTTGACATGGTCTCTCCTCTACACTGTAAGATCAGAGGTGCATACATATTGAAAAATTCTTATCTGGTATCAGTACCTTTTTTTTAAACCGGAAGGCAAATGACACCTGGTCCAGCATGATAAAAATCACAATCAGTAAATGGATTTATAAAATGATAATTTACCTCATGTTGAGCTGGGAAACTAGAGGTAAAGTAGCAACTCTCTCAATATCAGCTTCGGTCCTGATTTGATGTTTTCCTGGTGAAAATGGGAGACAAACTACAGAACTTCTAGTCAAATATTATATATTTTAATAAATGCTTTATTCAAGCCATCTTATAGATGTTTAGTGTGGGTGGGTCAAATGGAAACCAAGCAATATAAAGACAAGATGAATGTTAGTGAATTAGAAATGTTCTCGTGTGATTTAGTATTGTGTATTTACACAGGCCTATTTAATGGTGGCCATAATGAAAAAATAATCAAAGAATAGGTTACAGGAATGTTGTGGGGGGACTGGATGACATAAATAATGACTATACCCTTGTTAGCTCAGTATGAGAACCAGGCTGTTGGCTAAGTCTCTCACCCTTCCCTTCACAGTCCTTTTCCCATCGCCCCACAGGAAGGAAACCACTGTGAACTTTTTAGTTTCTTTTTCAAACACTGCCCTTCAAAAGCCAAAGGTAAGATTTTTTTTGCTAACAAAGGCAATACTGCAGCCTCCAGGCATACACACTGCTGGATCCACCAGCCTCTGAGTGGTGCAGGTTTTGGATGGACCACAGAGAAAAAGTCACATTGAAGAAATAATACACCTGCCACCGGCCACAGTCTGGCACATAAACCTCCCACTGATTTCACTTTGAATTTTAAATTTTTTGCTCTTCTTTATTATTTCTTTCAGTTCTTTCTTGAAGATGGTGATTTTGTATCTGTGTCAAACTGTGTCCTCTTCTCATTTGCCTCTAATATTGCCTTGTTGATATAGAAAATCATTTGTTTCCTGCGCACAATATGGGGCATGTAATATACATCATAGTGCAGCAATGTTTCCTGTGATGACCTGTGTGAGACCGGCTGGATTGTTTATTCGCAACAGACAATGTCTTTCTTGTTTGGTTCTTACTTTAGAATTTCAGAACTTTTTCAATCTATTTTTTGTCTTGTCTTGTGTTGTTCCCATCATCACACTGTTATTTTGCCAGATGTGACAATTCAGTGTTTGCACCATCTCTAATATTCTTTAAGTGGCTAACAACTTGTTTTGTGGCACCAGAACAAACACTTATGCTCAGCATGAGTTTTAAAATCCCCAGGCTGTCTAAAAATATTAACAACTGAAGTTTTATTTTTAAATAAAATCTTTAAAAATGTTTTTTTAAAGGTCTGAATATGTTTCATTTTTTAAAAAAATGCTGGTCAAAGTCCTTGCAACATGATTTATCTTTAAGGTAGTGTGTAGTACACAGATTTGTAGTAAAAAGACAAAAACATGCAGAAACACAAGTACTGTCCCTTGACACTCACCTCATGAAATTATATTCAGCATGTGCAGCAACAATAAAAAATACATATATTTTGCTAATGACAGGGTCAAGTAAAAAAAAAAAATCTATTGCCTTGCTGTCTGAAAAACAAACAAAGAGAATTCTCTACAGTCTTAGATCAATTCAATTTTCATCTTCATTGCCAAGCTTTGGATGCAGCTGACCTTAATCAGAGAATACAAAAAGGACAATGAATAAGTGTGTATATACACAACAACCCAGTAATCAGCAATATGTGTAATCCCTGTGAGAACAAGAGCTTTTCAGTCGGCATATAGAGAGAACTGCATTTCTTTATTATGTAAGCATTAAACACTTTTTGTTCTTCGAGTTTGTACACAAACCTCCGAACTGAGTGAGGGCTTGAAAAACAGTTTATACAAAAACACACAACCCGTCTGTAGAAAACACAGGAAGTATGTGAAAGTGTCGATGGAGGTTTATTGATTTATAAGCAGCAGTTGGTAGTTGGATTTGACAGTCTGAAAACAAAACAATGTATTCAGTAGAAAGAGCCGAGTGCAGAATATCTTCCTCCCTGCTGCTGTTATCTTCAAAACCAAGAAAATCTGCAGGGAGTTCAAGCTTCCCAATCAGTTTCACAAACTAAAAGAGGGAACAAACAGTTAAACTCCATTTGCACAGAAGAAGTATTACCTCTGGAACTTTAGTACTGTGTAATAATTGCAGAAGTCATCTGTGATCTTACTCCTTTGATTAACGAAGTAAAAATTCCACCCAAATTGCCAACCATATGTTTCCAAACACAGAGATCTAGTGTTAATATTGGTCTCAGACAAAATGATACACAGTAATATTTTTGCAAGGTATTTTCATTTTAATCTTTATTTCTGTAAATTTACTGGTTTTAAAAAATATGGAAGATGAATTAAAAATTTATGAATGAAAGTTGTGACAGCATTTGGGTCCTGATTAATCTTATTCTTCAGGAAGTGGATGTTATACAGAGCCTTGACAGAGTTCCTTGGGGATAATGTCAGCAAAATCAACTAAAACGCAGACTTTGCAGGTCCTGTGCAGATGTACTCTATGAAACAAAGATGAGGGGTGATTTTTCTGAATTACATAAGGTCCCCTGATATCACCAGTAGCGTTAACAAATAGTGTTTTAAATATAAATTCAATGCATACAGTGCTATTTTGTTATATACTGTTAAAATTGTGATTCTGTTCATAGAACACAAGTGAAACTTAAACTAAACCACAGTGACACTGGCAGACTTGAATACTGTCCCCCAGTGTTTAATGGTCCAGTGTGACTGTCCTTTGAAAATTTATATTTGATGCTCCTTTGGGCCTATTTAGACCAAATCAGGCGCTGCACCAAAAACGCAAGTTCTCCCATCCAAAACGCAGCCCCCTGTGCCAATAAAGTTGAAGCAGAGTCAACTTTTGGAGCAACACAACCTGATGTCACGCTACAGCAGCCGATGCAGCTGAGCTAAACGATCCTGGAGTATACAAGGGAGAACCAGGACTTGATTTGCCTTTGCAATCAGGCGACACTCCCACACCTCCACAAAAACCTGCAGTGATTGTCACAATGATGTAGTCTGAATGAGCATTTTAAGTGTTTCATTTGATATTTCATAAATTTAAATGGAGAGAAAGGCATAGGCTACCACACAGATTGATACTGGACATAACGGTGTCAGTGTGAGTCAGCTCTCAGGTGTTTAAAGACCTGCTATGACCTTCTCTGGATTAAATAATAAACACCTCTCAAGCATTATATGTAATGGAAGATGCTTTTTGGTCATAGTGCTTAAGGGCCTGTGTCCACATTGCAATTTTCTCAGGCAGAAAAGCCTGGCAGAATGCTGGGGAGAGCCTGGGTCAAGCTCTTGTGTGAAAGAAAAAAAAAAAGTTTATGGGTTTCGTTTCATTATGTTAATGGAGGGCGACAACGTGGCCGACAACAAGCTTACAACACTCACTCGCAACATTCAGCGTCTAACTGGTGCGCTTCTAAAAATTTGTCTTTTGGATAGTTTCTGTCTGACATATCAAAAAGCTAAGGTGAGAGCTTCTCCTCTTCCTCTTCTCTTCATTTCCATTGTGACCCGATATGACTTGTTACCAACAAAGGAGCAACAAAACACAAGTGCCTTTCAGAAATATTTGGAGATTCTATCTATCTATCTATCTATCTATCTATCTATCTATCTATCTATCTATCTATCTATCTATCTATCTATGCATCCATCCATCCATCCATCCATCCATCCATCCATCCATGTAAAACCAGATTCTCCCATGCTGTGTTTACTTTCTTACATGTGAAAACCTGTGTTTTTTTTGTCTCTTTCCACACCAGTTTTTCTGGAGGCAGATTGCTGATTTTTTCCAGTTGGTCAGTGTGGTTCACTGGCAAAGACAAAGAGGTTCCTTCAGCCATTTTTCTTCTGCAACTGCCTTGTTATTTGGCATGTTTTTCTAAATGTCTTCTTCAATTATCATTTTTAAAAATGTTTGGGCATTTTGCTTTTATTAGACATGTTGAGGTATCCAGCAACTGTAAAGACTGTGAATACCAAAGCCATCAGGTTGGACTCAAAATTTGGACATTACTGGTACATGATCAGTACCTTACCCCTCTGAGTCACCAAAACGCACCACCCCACTTTTTCCACATTAGATTCATTGTTTGTTGTCAAACATATAACCTCATAACTCATATTTCTGTCTGCCAAGGTAAATTCATTATTTTTTTTCGAACTATTATAACTTATTCATACCCATGACCCTTAGATTCTCTCTGGCATGAAATACACTGTTTATGCAAGACATTTTTTTTTTTTTTTTTTTTACCGATTTCTAACAATGATATTAATCTTTGACCCTGGAAACAAAAACCAGCTAGCTGAATAATGATAGGAAAGCATTAAAGTAAAAGTTTGAGAAATACAGTAATAAGAACTTTTGGGGGGTTTATGTGCTGTTTGGTTAAAAAAAAATTATGTCTACAGAGTATCAAGTAATCCTTCACTGTAACTTATTAGACAACAAGATATCATGCTAAAGTGTGTAAAAGACTTGCTGGTCTATCTTGTCAGTTTCATGCTTTGGGCATGAAAAGAACATTTGCATAAAGTTAGCAATAATTTAATTCTAAGATCCGCATGGACTTTCAAACTAAAGCTGTACAAGAAATATTTCAGGTGACATTCACTTTTTAGGTACCAAAGTTAATTGGGAAGCTCATGGTTTAAAGGGATGTCTTCCTTGTGATGATCTCTGCTGTTTAAAGCAGAATCTGTCTGTAAACTGCCAGCTAATGGTGGGATTGTGTGGTATTGACTGCATTCTGGTGACAACGGGGCCCAGTGCGCCCTGATCATAAATCAAGCTATACCAATCTTCTACTTCCCACGCATAAAGTTTCTCCAACTTCCTTAATGGCTCAATCCAGGGAGCAAACATAATTGGCTAGAAGCGATTCCTGGATTGACTGTGTAAAGCAGACAACTGGCTTTTGAAGAAATTGGGTGGGACGTGGGTCATATAACTGATGTCTCTTTGACATTTCAAACTTATAGCCATTTAATGGTTTACCGTTTTTTCCTCTCTCTAATAATATCTTTGAAACTGTCCCCTTGTGGACTGGCAGGCCTATGGCACGTTTAGGTATGCGACCATCAGAAGTTGTAATAGAGTTTTCACATAACAGCAACAATATTCAGTTAAAGTAAACTTTTTTTGGCTACTGTCCTTTAGTGTATTCAAATACCAGAATTTTAAGATAACTATTTTCATGTAAATCCATGTAGAGTCAGTGTTACTGTTGTTTCAAGTTAGAGAAACTTCATTAAGTTCATCAAAATTCTGTTTTTGCAGTGAGACATAGAGGGATTGGAAAGTCCAGCTCAACAATCAGCTAGAAAGCACTTTTTTTTTACCAAGTCTTCCCGAGACGAGATCACTTTTATGTCCAATTCTTGCCAAGAGCTTTATCTGCAAGCTGAGTTGGACACAAAAGCCTTACAGTTTATGCTGGAAAAAGGATAACTACTCTCTGCGGTGGTCCAGCTAAGAGATTATAGCCAGGATCATGACCACAGCCGTCACAATTAATGGAGGGGATGAGCCAAAAATCCATGGTTACAATGTCTGTGGAACTGTCTCATATCATCACACAAAAGGAAAGCATTATGTGTTTAATGTCTTATATAAATTCTCCCTTTTTACCCCTTTAGGGATTGAAAAAAAAAAAGGTTTGACATTGCAGCTGAGTTTGCCATAAAGTCAGAAGGTCAGTAAGATATGGAGGATATCAACTCAAGAGTCTCTCAAAATCAGAGTTGTCATCTCTGATTTGTTTGACCTTCTATGGAAGATGCGAGGGGGATCTCTATCTTGATGTCAACTGATCTTAAGTGAAGGAGGCTCTTTCTGATGAGATTATATCATCTGTGAACACAGAGTCTAAGCTAAAGTGAAATCAGCCTTTAGTAAAAGTGATGAGCTGTGGCTGTTTCCACAGAACGTCCGGAGGATTTCTTCCTTCATTCCTGACGTCACTGCACAATGACGTGTTGGTTGAGGATTCTCCAATGAGAAACCGAGATGGTCTGGTAAGGCAAACAGACCCGGAGGTAAAGGTGGCCTATGATTAGATGTCTGCACTTCAGTTACACAACATTTTTTTAAGAGGACCTTAATATTCTCCATGTGGTTGAAAAATAAATTCTTAGCTGGAGGATGTCAAGAACTCAAATATCAGCACATCAAATACCGGTATAAATCTAATTCCTATGAACTAAGACCAAGTATTTTTTGAAGATTTTTAATGCCTGACGGTAAAGATATGAGTAGAGAGATAGATTAGAGAAGAATGGGAAATTGCATAAAACAAACACCCTCATCGGACTTCAATTTTGTGGTTCGTGGCTACTAAGAATATTTAAGTGCTTTTCTTGAGAAAGAATTCGAGTAGTTGATCTCTAATTGAGTACTTTAATTTTCTACTTTATTACACTTCTAACTCACTACATTTATTTGACAGAAATAGTGAGTAATTACTCAACAGATTGATGGTCGAGAATGTACTGTTCTCAATTAAACTCCTCAACGGCTTATAAAATAGGTTAAACTAACTCCACCTCCACCAGCTATTAAAATGCAACTCACATATTTATGCACCAGTAATAATAATCTAATAATCCAATGCTATAATAAATATAAATGCAACTTTGGAAAGGCCACTCTGTTGCATAATGAATAGCTTTTTGTAAAGTATATAAAGAATACATCTGCCACTGCTGGTCGGCTCCTTAACCTCCAAGCTATGGGGGCGCCACATGCATGCGGTGTACGATACTGTGTGCTTCATATTGTAAAGGATCTGTGAGAAACTCTGGTCTCTGCCACAAATGTTGTGTGACTAAATATGCATCTTTCACCCAGAACTCTGCACCTTTATTCACTTTTGAGCTCACTTCCATTTTACTGAGAGCATATTTGCTATAATCACAGGCTTGAGGGTAAGAATGCAATGAGAGGATGTTGTTGAGAACATTTCCACTAACGTTAGATAACTGGGACATGCAAAAATCCTCCATTGTAGGCAATTCTGCCCATTGACAGGATTGCTTATGTTACATATACATTTATAAGTGTGTGCCTCTTGAGACGCTGTGGGGTTATTATGCAACATTTGTACGGAGACTTCAGATAAGAAAAAAAGTCTTTTGGCTAAATCTCACCCATGCTCCAGAATGTTTTTTAAGTTCTCACTGGCTGGCATTATGCTTGACATTTTACATAATGATCTAACATGCTATCATGGCAGTGTCACAGCAGCAAGTTTAGACAATGGGCTTCAGCCCCGCAGGCAAGCTGAGCTCTGTAAGATGGCAAAGCTTGTATGAGAAACATAATTACAGTTGCATCATACTGAATGTGTTGTGCTTAGTGGGAAGTGCAACTCTGTAATGAGTTACTTCTTTATTCTAGCAGTCGCTGAGGACTGTGGTGTTGCTGCCTGTGTACTGTACAAAGAGCAGCTCCTGTGATGTAAAATGTGGTCACCCTGATTGGGTGTCTGTGCAAATACATGCCAATTTTAATGCAGAGAGATGCAAAAAATGAGTCACAAAATACTTTCAGTGCTTCTAAAGGATGACGCCCCTGATTACAGTACTGTTCCAACGCGTTGCTTTGGACCCCGCCATGTGCTTTTAAGGCAGATCTGGAGCTGCAGAGGAATATCACCAGCAAATCACTGAAAGCCTCTCACAGCATCACAGATGAGGCCTCCTCCAGTGGAGATGAGAGGAGAGGAAAAAAAACATGCGGATTATATCCCTGGGGTCAGCATAACACTGGAGATGGAAGTGGCCAAGAGGTCTGATTCATGTGTGCAGCAGGAGGTCCAGCTCCTACAAAATGATTCGGTTGATAGTGAGACCAGTCCTCTGAAGGAAATGGACGTCTCCGCCGAGGTTAACATGGTGAGCCTGCCCAGACTTAATTTGGCTGACTGACTGAGTGGTGTGAGATGTTGTTAAAGATGAAATCACACCAAAGGTAGGTGAAATGTTTGACCATGTGTACTTTTAAGACCCTCTCTTAATAAGGTTTTATGCTTCATCTGCAGTTGTGCAGCCACGTAATCAAGTTTTATTACGATAAACTTATTATATTATTAAAACTGTATTTATTGCTAGTAATTTTAACAAATAAAATATATATATTTTTAACACATTTTCTTATTTCTATATTTATAATTTAATTACATCAATGTATTTTGAAGCAGCATTTGGTGCATTTATGGCAGCTAATAATTTTATTTATGTAACCCCAAACGAACAAGTAAACAAGTTCAATGTTGCTTAGATACTTAAGAAATGCAAATAATCCCATTCACATCATGTGCTTCCGTGGATAAGGTGTGTTATCTGCCTCTCCTTTTGATTCACACCCCAAACAACCGTTCAAATAAAAATAATTATGAGCTGATTCATCTTTTGTTTTCCAATAAACTGGTCAGGTACAATACAGGCAGGAGTGGCCCCTTCTGGCGTGGACAAGCCCTCAATGTCATTTCAGTTTCACTCCACCCAAAACTGATCTCGTAAGCATCAAATATTCAACCCAGACGTAAGAGTTGTCTACAAAAGGTCGTCATTTTCTCCTTGATAGAGAGTGGCAGCTGTTGTGAGCTTGTATTTGACAACAATGACATTTAATTTCCATTCCAATTTTACAGGAAATAAAAAGTACTAACACTGTCATATTTTCAGTAGTTTCTCATCACTCTCATCAACCAATGTAACTGACTGCATTTAGTGACCAGAGCCATTGTTTTTGCCCAACGATGACATTAAAAAAAGATTTAGTGCAACCTTTTAACTTTTCTTTGTTCCTCATGAAACCACTGTCTACTACTGTGGAAGCTTTGTGGTTTTGGAATAAGCAAACATACTGAGGGTAATGTCTTTGCACTACAGGGAGTATCTTTAAAATGGTCTCGGTCATTATGACCATACAGAGCACTCACATAGTCTAATGACTCCCATGGGACGGTTCTCCTGCCATTACAAATCCACAACTGCAACAGGTATTTGGTGTAAAGCAACGTTACTTCTGTCAAATGTAAACGGAACTATTCAAGGAGTTAAAGGGTGTAAGAGATGTCTCTGCTTTTTTCTGTTGCCCTGTTTAGATTTTCTAATCTACTGGTCACACAAAGTGCTTTACAACACATGTCATGTTCACACACAAATCACACACACTGATGCCATGCAAGGTGCCAACCTGCTCATCAAGGGTGCTTTGCCGTTCAAAGTGCTCCATGATATCTCTATTCACACACATTTAGAGATTCATTATCATGCCCAGGGATACTTGGACGTGCAGACTGAAGGAGCCAGGAACGAACCATCAGCCCTGATTAGTCAATGAGCCACTCTGGCTCCTGAGCCACAGGCTACATGCGTGACTGTGTTTCATATCTGTATCACAAACTGAGCTCTACATTACAAGACCATAATGTAAGTGTTGCCATAAGTTTTTAAGATATAAAACTTATTTTGACAGAAAAATATACCTGTTTATGACCAAATGTTGAAAGCTCGTTTTTATAAACTAACGAGAATTTGCTTCAGCAGGAAGACATACAAAGTAAACAAGCCTTTAGTCCTATTTTCCACAAAGAAGTCGAGGTCATGTAAAGTTATGTATGTGCACAAGCAAAATCACACCCAAAATCCTCACCGAACACTCTGAACAGTCCAGGTCTGCATTAGAAGAGTGAAAGACAAAGTAGTTCATGTTGTTTGTATGCCAGCTTCTAAAAATAATGTAATTTTAAGTTCATTTTCATGTTGTAAACTATTGTTTTATAAAAGTTTGGATGTTTAACTTTTTCTTGCAGTGAACTGAGTGATTCCACTGAAGGTCCCTTACTTTTAAGGGGAGTTTAGTAAGTTTAACTGTAATGATTAATGAGTGTGGTGCTGTTTCCCAAGGAGACATGGCTCAGTGACAAATAACAAAACAAATATGAATAAATAGTTGGGTCAACCCTTCTTCATTTTAATGTTTGGAATTTAGTGTTTTATGTTAACTTGACAAAGTGCAGAAGAATCTCAGAAGACAGAAGAAATCATGAAACATTCATTTAAGATGTTGCATAATAAAATTATAATTCTCTTATTAACTAAACATGACAAAGCATACCACAAAACACATGATGTGTCTCTCATCTTAACATAACCCAGGATCATAATGTGCATTTCTTTCACTTGATTCAAATCCTTTATTGAATGTTTTTGTTACTTTGTGGTCAAAACAAAAGGTCAAATGGTTATTTCCCATGTTACAGTAAAGAAGCATTAATGTGTAACAACAGATAAAGAAACAATGGTGCTCTGCTGGATTAAATTGCCTTGTTGGACTAAAAATAACCAATTAATAATGATACTGGCCTGTTCCCCAATGTCATATAAAAGTGCAATTAAAAAGTAATATTATGAATGTGATATAAACATTGTTAATTGAAATATTTAAAAATGAAGAAATGAAGACAAATGGCAATACTGCTGTGCACATACTTTATTCAAAGGACCAAAACTGAAGTAAAAGGTTGCTGGTGACTGAAGCTTAAAGAGAAATAGAATCTCAGCCATAGAACGAATGGGAAGAAAAACATTTTTTTACATATTTTCGCATCCTCCACTCTTTCTTCTTTTCTCTCTGTCACAAACACTGTAACAAACATCTCCAAAATAAAAACACTTTCTTTTTTGTTTGTGCCGTGTTTCTGTGAATAAACAAACAAAACAACTCCCCACATAAATATGTTTCTTTTGATCAATCTTACAAGTTTACTGAGGGAGAATGTTAAATTTTAAGTTGTTTTCTTTTTAAAAATTTCTTTAGATATTTCAAAACGAATGCATGATTTTATTTCGTTATATATTTGCTTCCTGTATGTGTCCTATACATCTCAATAATTTAAGAGAATCTTTTTTATAATAAATTAGAAGCCACAAATATGTTGTGCTCATGTTTATGTTGTGCTCAGCGTGCTCCACTGAATGTGAAGCAGTTGTAGTAGTTGTATAAAATAATTAAAAGGATTTGTGTTGACACAGTTTTATCAAGGCTATGAATACTTTAATTTAGCAGTGCACACCGAAGCTTTGGCTACAAAATTGATGGCAGCAACAGTGAAGGGGGTGTTTTGTTTTGTGTTTTTTTTTTCTTAATTTTATATTTTTATTCACTGTATATAACACAATGTTTACAAAAACATGCATTGTAGCATATTTGGTAAACACTGACAAATATTGTCTTGTTTCCAGAGTCAGCCGGAGGTAAATGGATGTGACAAATTTGAATGTTTATTACATTTTGCAATATTCCAATATTATATTATGTAGATGAGATGAAGATAATATTCTAAATCTGGGGGAATATATCATAATGATCTCAGCTAGTGTCTGCGTGTGCACTGTAGCTCTTGAAAATATATTACTGTAATAGAGTAAGTATTTATTCACACATTATGTCTCTCATGATACATTGTCTGACGGCTCTTAGCTTTAAGAGGTTTCAATTTCTAACTTATCCATCACAGACACACAGATCAAATAAAAGTCGTCCCACAGAGTGTCATATATCTGAATATCTACTGTTCACCTGCAGTAAAATCAAGACTTTTCTAATTATATCATTGGAATTTCTCTCTTTTACTTTCACTCTAGCCCAGAACAATTTCTATAAAATTAATTTATACTGTGAAGTGGCTTTAGGTTTTAGTAGATTTCACATAAAGAGAGAAGTGGGAGAGGGGAACAAATGTGTGTGAACGAGAGAGGGGATGACGGAGATGATGCTAAATGGAAAGCACAACTTGTGAAAAGTAAATCTGGTTTCAGTTTACATGCTGACGGGCTGCCGGTTTGTCCATATGTCAGTGTAACATTTATAGATTTTACATACACGCTTCTGCTCACAAATCAACGGCCCGTCTTTGTCTGCATGTCCCCCTCGTTTCTGACTTTCTGCTCTCCCCCATATGCTTATTGTGTCCTTCTGCTCTTAGACGTATGTCGAGCGTTGACACGCACACACATACACACATACACAGAGAGAGAGAGAGAGACTGTGTGTCTGGATTTACCGTAGATGAGATTTTAAAATGTTGTTTTGAAACTTTGAGGCTTTTAGTAGAAGTCCAGATATGAATCTATATTGGTCCCACAGTGACATATGGCATTACAAGAGAGAGTTGCGGTTTAGAAATGTACAAAACTTTCTCCTCTGTGTCCTTACAGCTTATTCATTTGAAAATAGAGAGCAAATAAACTCTGATAGATACAGTCAGTAGTTAAAAGATTCTCTAAAACTGCATGTGACTCGTTGTCTTTGTTTATGCCAATTCGTGTAACAATTTTAGAGGAATTGATGCACTGCCCTGGTTGCTTCACTCGCATGCATGGACGTACTTTCAGTTCTTAACTGTGTTTCTGAAGCATGGGTGGTCACATAAAAAACATATCATCACTGTGTTAGAATAACCACGCTAACATCCAACCGGCTCCTCTCGCAAAGACTGTGTTTATGTAGAAGGAGTTGGGTTTTAATGCAGCCAAGCTCCACCTGCACAAAACAGCACAGTCACAAAATTTACACAAAGAATTATCCATTTAAACATGGATCCTCATGTTACCTGTCTTTGGACACAAGTAAGTAACATTACTCTGTGAGAATAATCCAGTTAAGATCATTGCAAGATTACTGGAAAACCCGTTAGGATGTCTGACTGCCAATTTGAATCAGGTTTCTCCTTGGACTTTTGGTTTTTGGTATTACTTCTTACGAGGGTTTCACACGTTTCCTTTGAAGTATAGTATCTCTGACTAGATTAGATAGGACAGATCTTCACTTTGTTTTGGCCTTTTGTTGTCATTTGATTTTTTTTGTCTAATTCTTTATTTTGAATCTCTTTCTGTTTCCTCTGTAAAAAAAGAGACTCAAGAGTTGTGATAAATGTGCTGTATATATAAATAAACTTCCACTTAATGTCAATGGAAACCATGCTGCTGATAAGCGCTGACTTCTCCTGCCACCACTGGGATCATCGCTATTTTCCACCGTATTAGAAGCAACCTCCAGCTCAGAGGAAGAACTGGCAGCCTATATTTCTGGAAAGTTGTTCACTCTGACAGCAGGACACCACAGCTGGACTGGAATATTCTGTTTACAAGTTTATTCATGGTGACAGACAGGCTCAATGGTGGGGTATTAGAGGTGCATGAAAACAGCTTATGCCAAATGAAGAGAGTTTTTCCAAAACTCGCTCAGTCCAATTTTGGTCCGTAAAGGGCAACCGTCACATAGAAGTCATGGTTACAGGGAATATGGACGCATAAACTATCCAATTTTAATTCCCTTTCACTTGTCGTCAGCTGTGTGAGTATTGCTGAACTTTCCAGAACACTCTCAATTCAATATGAAAGCAAGCGATGATGGAGAGGGGTTAAAAGGAACACACACTGTAGGAATGGAAAAGATAATATGCGTTCAGTATCATTATTTAATACATGTATTGCCCCTGATAACACACAACTAGGTATACAGTTATTGATATTAACATACAAAACAATCTCCATCAGATGAACAGTAAGATAAAGCCTGTGAGAATAAGTGAAGCACTGAGTCAGTTTCAGGGAAGCGTTCCATGTGGGTTTAGCTAATCGCTTGATTACTCTTTATTTATGTCATTAAACACACAATATGTAATGTCTGTCGCCATGAAAAGACATAAAAACAACAAGACATAGTTGGATGACATAGTGAATTAATGTGGGATCATGAGAGTTGTTGTCATTGTTGAAGAGCCACCATTGCCAATAAAAATCCATCTAAATGACTAAACGAACATTTCCCAGACAAGATCATGTCTGAAAGATTCAATCATGTTACATTTGGTCACTTTTGCTGACTTCCTCATTATTAATCGTGTTAACTTGGAGGAAAATGAAATGTAGCATCACCTTGAATGAAATTACAGATTTCTATTGGAAACATTTGGGATAATGTCAGCACACAGCTCAACATAATAAATAACAAAAATAAAGACATTTTTAGACATGTTAATGTGGAAATGTTACATATGGTTAGTTTAAATATAAAGCTACAGCCATCAGCCTGTTAGCTTACCCTTTTACCACTGAAAGGAGTCAGTGTCATGATTAATGGTCACAATGACTCTCCTGCACAGACCATGTGTGAATGATTTCAACGCAATAATTATTACCCCGCCATAACAGCCACAACACATACTTTCTCATCCCAGTGTCCTCTGTTTCGTCTGATAATGTGATCATGGTTTACACAAGCACACAAACATATACGCATTATAATTTACGTAGCGTTTGATGACAGTCATGACAACGACACAGCTGTATGTCTGCGCGTCTCCGTGTGTGTCTGTCTGTCTGTGTGTGTGTGTGTCTGTGTCTCCTGGTCTCAGTCTCCAGTTGAGTCAGACAATAGGACAGTTATACTGGTGAAACCACCAGCTCGGCCCGCTCCTCACATTTTCCATCTCACCATGTTCACTCGCTTTGCCTCTTTTTCCCCTCGTCTTCTCTTTCTGCTCAGGGGAGATGAGGAGTGAGGGAGCATTCATTTACACAGTGCCGAGCTGACTCCTTCTTTCTCTTTTCATCGCTTACTTCTTTCATTTTTTTTTCTGTCTCGAGCCCTCAAAATCCACCGTCTTCATTAATTCTTTAATATTTCATTTTTCACACATTTTTGTTCCTTCTTTCCTCTGCCTTTCTTTCTTTTATTCTTGCAAAGCTGAAAATCCTTCTTAAAATGCAGTTTATAAAATTATATTTTGAAAAAGTGTGGATTATAAAGAAATAAGACGGACAAAATTGGAGGCTAAATGTCCTACTTTGCCCCCTATAACTTGCTGTATTAATTTTTCTGAAACGGAGTTGGTGATTCCTTCTTAAGAAAGGCAGGCCGTCAACAGCCGTCCTGGGTTTATAAAACTTGATACACTTTCTGTAATTGTTCTTCAAAAAACTACTTTTATTATGCGGTGTTCCAGATGTGTTTATTATTATGGCCAAACATTGTGTGTCCTTAAGTTAGAGTCTATTGGGTGACTAATCATTCATGGCTCGTTTGATGATGTTTTATCTGCCCTCCAGACTCATTTATAAAGGCGTTTCAGTTTAAAAGTTTAATCAAACCAGTATGCTTACAATATGTCAAAGTAATTCTCTTTTTAACTCTGAAGCGAACGTGGCAAAGATCCCGAAGCGCATGCACTCAGCCAGTTCATCATTTGCAATTGAAAGAAGCTGAATGTGTATGTAGAGGGAACCTAAAACGACTCCACTCCGCTGGTAGCTTTGTTATGGAGAGGAAGTAAAATGATCACGTTGACTAAAAACGGCGCTCTGACAGTCAAAATCTGTCAAGTTAGATTATGAGAAAATTACACAGAAAAGTAATAGCTTGCTGAAATGTCTTCAAAATAAAGATTTAATTTTTTGGGCCAAATTTTTGTGGGTTTATTTCTGTGTTAATAGGGATATGGGGCTTATGTGCTCATTCCCATGAACGCAATGCTTATATTCTTGGAAATTTTAAATTACAGGAAGAAGAAAAAGGAGAAAATCTCTTTTAATTGTAGACAAGTATGCAATGTATTTATGTTAGCAGACTTCCATATTTATCAACAGAAATGCTTCCATACTGTAACATTTTCCTGTCGTGGTGTAGTTTTATAAGATCAAACTAAATATAAGCACAGTCATTAAATAAATCATTTACCACATTCTGTTGCACTGTCAGTAGTTTCAACACTTCCAGTTACTCCTTTCCTTCACTTCTCTTCTTCACTACTGAAGTGGATTTAAAAAGGTGAAATCGATGAGGTGTGAGAGTTTTAACCTCTGTCCACTTCAGGGTCAGTGCAGCTTTGTGAAAGGAGCAGCAGGTCATAAAATGTTGTCAACTCAGTGAACGATGCCAAGCAACATTTTGGTTAATATTGTCAGATATGAAGAACACGAGTTTCCAGGAAGAGAAAAATTTAATCACAATAAGATTGAAAAATTGAGACTTTTATACAGAGAATCAAGTTGAATTAAGCATGCTGTAAATAAAGTTAATGAGAGGAACAATGGCATAATTCAGAATTGTTCACACATACACACACAAGATTATACACACACAAAACTCACGCTTCAAGTAAGTAATGTCCGAAACTATACTGCACACACTTATATGCACACACACATATGCAGACTTATCTAAACACAGACTGATGCAGTCCTGTGCACTATGGAAAATGTATACGCGGAACAAAGTTGATTCATAAATGGGTAGGTTTCAATTTGAATCATCGCCCACTCTCTTATGGCTGGCTGCTAAAATAGAGTTCAGCCTGTGGAACTGGAGGGAGTGAGAAAGAAAGAGAGTGAAAGAGAGAGAGAGAGGGGCTGAGAGAGAGAGAGAGAGAGAGGACGAGAGAATCACCATTCAAGGTGATTTGAACGATAGTTTCTGTGTGGAGCTACAAGGCTGGCTGAGTGAATATGAGCAACCAGCCAGCGAAGCCAATTTTATACATGGCTAAGTTTTCTCTTATACTATGTACCTGAGTGCACACACACACACACACACACACCTGCACACACACACACACACACACACACACACACACACACACACACACACACACACACACACATGCATGTATGTACACACACACACACACACAAACACACAGACACCCACACGTGCACACACAAACCAAAATCTACATAACTTGCACCCTCAGATAGGATTTTCATAATCTTTTTATCGAGTGATGACCACCAGGGCAAGAATGAACACACACACACACACACACACACACACACACCTGTGAGACCAGTTTTTCTTTTATGACTCTAACGGCTTGTGTCATCACCCACTGATGAACACAGTCAAAAAGACAAACAGAGAAATCCACTACATGGCCAAAAATAAAGGGGGACATCCAGACAAAGTATGAAGACAGCCGAATATCATATCCATATGTGACTGCTGATCGTCTCATTCCAAACCCAGGGGCATTGATATGCTGCCATAACAGCCTCCACTCTTCTTGGAAGACTATTTCACGAGACTGTGAAACCTGGCAGCGGGGATTAACTCACAGTCAGTCACAGGAGCTCCAGTGAAGCCAAACGCTGACCTTAGGTGATATGTCCTGAATCTCAGTCAGATGGGTTTTCCTTACAAAACTCACCGAGTGCACAGAGGGCACTGTCACGTGAAGCGGCAAAGGGCTTTTCTCAATGCTAAAAAAAAAAAAAAAAGGTGAGAAAACTCGTACTTTCAAGGCAAATGTAGTCACTTTTTTTGATTTAAAACAGAAAAAAAACAACAAAAAAAAGTTTTGTCAGCCATTTTTTTGGAAAAAAACATGAATATTTGAGTTTTAGAGATGAACAAAAATATCAAAAACTGTGAACCAAGAAAACTCATTTGAGTAAATAACTGTTAACAATTTTATGCTCTTAATTGCAACCATTTATTTTCCGGAAACACAATGACTAATTGGGTTCACAGCTCAATGTGAACATTTTTTGAAAATACTGTATTGAAAACTCAAGTGTGCCTCAAAAAACAAAATAAATTATCCACCAAAAAGATCATGGGTCAATGAAATGTTTGTAATAATTTTCAAAACATTAAAGTTTTAATTATTTGGTTCGGACTAATGGAAGACAGTTACCTTGAATCTTTTTTTACCTTGAAATTTTTTTTTTATAATGAAACTGTTGCATAAGAGTTTGCAGTATTTCTAATTCTATTCTATTCTATTCTAATTTCTAATTGTTTTTTCATTAATTAAAGTTTTGCCTTACTTGGATCTAAGCATGACACACAGTGTCTGCATATTTTTGCTTATACATCGCAGAAAAGCAAAAGACAGAGAGAGGAAAATATTGACTGTAGACATATTGATGATCACAAATAACACATTTTGAATATACAATTGATCTTAAAGTCTACATGGGTAACAAATTACTCCACTGGTTATTTAATGAACTGTAACAGATCCTGCTCATGGTACCCAAGTGCAGGAACTGATGGCAAAATAAAAATATAGAAAGAAACGACAAGTTCTGGACACAAATAACTGTACGTATGTAAGTATGAGTGTTCTGTACTCTTTCCTTCTTTCACTCAGGGCGTGGTTCGACAGACAGGAAACAGTCCCCTCTGCTTTTAGCTGGGGCCCGGCAAAGGGTGCGTGTGTGTGTGCGTGCGTGTGTGTGTGTGTGTGTGTGAGGGTGTGGTGTGCCCACTCAAACACATCAATAAGTAAAGAAATACTTTTCCCCACTTTTTTCATCAGAACAAAGCGAAGCCATTGGCTATTTCCAAGCCTGAGTCATATCTGCACTTGATTCCTAAAACTCTGAGATCTTTGATCCTTCACAAATTTATTTACCGTTAGTGAATTTTAATAGCCTAGAAGTTAAAATAACAGTAGAGTGCAAGACAATGTTGAGTAGCTGTTTTGAGCAGACCTCCAAAATAATGCTTTAATTGTGCAAATATTTTATAATAAAATTTTCCTCCACAGATGGCATGAAACCCTGTATGTCATCACACAGATGAAAATGACAGATATTCTACTTCATTCTGTTCTACTCTGTTTGTGTGCATTTGAGCAAATGTGTGTGTTCAGACGGACGTCAAAGTGGTCAGTTCATCTTGGCTGTCTTGCCAAGGGCTGGACCATTGTGGTTTTGTTTGAGCTAAATGCCAAAGTACTGAGTCTGTGTGCGTGTGTGTGTGTGTGAGTGAGTGAGTGTGTGTGTGTGTGTGTGGAGTTGGGTTGTCCTCGGGCTAAAATGAGCACCGACCACAACAGACAAACAGATCGACTGATAGACAAAAAGAAGAAAAGAAATTGAGAGACCAACCACAGGAAAGAGACAGGGCCTCCCTGTGAAATTTGGTTTCCAAACACAACAGCTCCCTCACACACAGGACTTCTGGACTGGATCTACACTGACCCTCCAGCTGTTGTCTACTGCTGCTGCTGCTGGGGCTTCCAGGGTGTTGCCACATTTCTTTTGCTATTGTTATGGTGTGTAGATGTTAAAAGGATGCCCTTCTCAGCAAGTATGTCGCACTATTTGCAATTGAAGGAGGCTGAATGTGTAGCAAGTGTGTGAAGAAACTCCATACAGATCATGGCATACATAGTGAATGAGGTTGGTTGTTGAGGTTCATGTTTAGTTTCGCTGAGAGATTCAAAACAGCAGAATCTAGAATCTGCTGTGTAAACCAAATCAAAGTTGAAAACAAATTTATGGCCATGTGAATGAAAAAGTAAGGGCTAATAATTACAGAATTAAAAAGTAAACAGAGGATAAATCAATTATTTGAGCTAGATTACCAGAATTGAGGCTATTTTTAAAATGATTTTGAAACAAATTAATGACACCCAGTAAGTCAATATGAATTGAATACATTTTAGACAGTGAAACATGCCAGCATGTTGATCATGTTGCTATCCATACAGATTGTTACAACCTTGCACTTTACCTGTCAATTAATCCAACAAAAATAATAAACAAATACAGCTTCCTGTGCAGCGTTGTTTCCTGATACATACAGGGTAAACATATTCCATCATTTAGTTTTGTAGCTCTAGGATTTATTATTCTGTTTTTCTACTCTGCTGTGAAGCATTGTTACATTCATACCAAACTGATATAGGCTGCAGTAATGATTTACGTTCAACATAGTTCAGTCATCTATTGCGTATTATTAGAAGTGGTTTTACAAGGTACAGAGAACAAGAGTTAACGAGATTCATGGGGTTGTACAAGTCCTAAAAAAACATGGCGGAGGACAAATTAAGGAGGTAAGAAGTTGCTCTGTAGTCTGGTGGTAAAAGAGCAAATACTCCTGAATATCTTGCCAGACGGCAGCAGGGTGACCAGACTGTGACTGGGGTGTGTACTGGCTTTAAGTATCCTTTGGGTTCTGCGCAGACATCTTACCTCACCCATATACTACTTGCATCTAACATCACCTGTCTATTTTAAGAGCACTTCAGACCAAAAAAAGAGTGGTAAATGCAGTTTAAGTCATACCAAGCACTATTGAACAGCCAAAAGAAACTGAGGTTAACCTATAATTGGGGCCATGTGCTCTTCCTTGTTAAGGGGAATAAAAGCCATGTCCATTATTGTCATTTGTGCAGAATATAACTGGGATGATTTGACTTTTCATGCCTCAGAACGAGCTAGTTACTATCATGGCTTTTAGGTTCAGAGCTTCCCAGCCAAAGGCGCAAAATGCAAAGAGGCCATGGCACTGCTAAAGACATTATCGCTTAGAATAACTCTGTTCTGACTGTGTCGGGCTTTGCATGCACGGATGTGTGTGTGTGTGTGCGTGGGTGTGTGTGTGTGTGTGTGTGTGTGTGTTTATGCATGTGCAGTTGTTTTGACCAGCAGTTAAAGATCTGAACATGCAATCGGCTTCTCTGTGGTGAAGTTTCTTCTCTTTCTTTTCAACTTTTTTTTTTGTTGTTTTCATGCATGGCCATCAACCCGGTCTCCACCCCTTCTTCCCTCCCGCTGTCTCATTCTTTTCTACTTCTTGTCTTCATAAAACTGTTTTTAAACTTTTCTTTTTCCTTTTTGATGAGGTTTTGCCCTCCCGTCCGTCCCTGTGCCCTTGTGTTGTCTGTTTTCCCTCTTGCCTTTGCGACTCTTTCTTTGTCTCTCTCTCGACAGTGAACCTCCGTGACCCTGAAGACCAGCCCTCTTTTATAGAAATACCACTCGACTTAAAAATTGGCACAGCCTCTGTGTCCAGCAGAAAAGTTGTTTTTACCAATGTGCCATCATGGTTTCACTGTTGTTAGTCATACAAAACTCTACAGTATCAGCTGTCGGTTTTACTGACTCCCTGCAGTCTCTCTAATTAGTAGAGGTATGAACGGTTTAATAAAGTAAGTTCTTCCCCTAGTAATAAATGTTTCATAATAAGTGACCCCAATTTAGTATTCATGCAAAAATTAAGGAAAAAAATGCTAAACAATTCAGTGTGCTTGGCTGCTAACTTTGTTGACCTAATGTGCTACTCACAACTAAAGTGATTTACCACTGATGTCTGTTTTAAGTCCAACATTTATACAGGACGTTTATGTTCGCTTAGTTTTACAACATCAATCCTCAGAATTATATCCAGATAAAATCTGAACACAACTATATGAAGGGTAACTAACTCTAAACCTATATGGTATCAATTTTCTTAATTATTTCCACTGTAGCTCAAAATATTTTAACCAGAAAGAGAAGGCAATAAAAGCCAGGACCTGAAGAAAACAGTTACTCAGCTGCAACACCTTCAGGAATTTTTACTCTGTGGATTATGTAAATAATAGATTTGCAAGAAATCAAGAACACAAAGAACTTCTGCAATCATGCAATCACAAAAACTTCTGCAATCAAAGGAATATAAACAGAGTGTCGTGGCAGAGGTTGTGCTGGACAGATGATTTGCTGTAAGGTCTGGAGAGGTTAATTAATACCAAGGTCTTGTGGCTACATCAGGTTCTTAACTGACTGAAACATACAGTAATTGCCATTGATTACTCGCTGGCATTTGTTTTAGTTCATTCTGGTGAGCACAAACACCGAACTGGATAAAATCTACCTCCGGGGCAACAACATATACATTATTCTTCATCCATCATGGTCTCATCAAACAAAGTTTTTTTTTTTAATTCTGCAGCATGTCTAAACTTTGCCAAACAAATCAATAGAAAAATGAAATCCCAAGAATGAGAACAGTTGCCAGATGCTTTTGATATGATGGTTTGTCAAGGTTTTCATTACAATGTTGCCATTCTAGAAAACTATATTACAAAAATGTAAGTATTATGAGCACCAAGCTCATTAAAGTCTTATTTTTTACAATTGAAATACAGTCTGTTTGAAGAAACTAAAGTTGATAGGGCAAGAAATGAGGACAATCCTGTTAAGTCTGCTGTGAAACATGCACCTGGGCTTAAAAGACTAAGAATTTACATCTATTAATGTTCACAGAGAGGTTTGTTTTTTGATGAAGGCAGTGAGTTTGAATGTAGAAGATTGCTTTTTTTTTTTTTTTTTTTTTACATCAGACACACAAAGAACAGACTATCACCAAATCTGCAAAAGCAGGAGGTTGGTGCACAGAGGGCACAGTCTGCTTGCTCACTGCCTCCAATTAGATGTTGTTACCAGGCTACAAGGATGACATGCTGACAGCCAGCTGGTAATCCAATGGTCCAATAGTCATCCACAACTTATGGACGGTCGAGTAAGCTTGCAAACTGCTCAGCAAGTAGATACAAAGAATTCTGCATCCAGTGACAGGAAGCATATGAATTAATCAACTAGTTCAACAAAAACCAGAGATCAGTATCAAACTATGTCATATCACACTCCAGACATGGATCAGGACCAGGTGGAGGAGAACACTTGATTACAGAAGATGGATGGACTTAAAGAGGAAAAGAAACATAAAAAGGACAGAGAAAAACTTTCAGGAGAGTGGAGAACAAGGAGGACAACAGCTGGAGGGATATAAAAGAATAAAGCAGCTGAAGACAGATGACTGATTCAGGTGACAAATAAAGGTAGAAAGATAGTTTTCAGGGGCGACTGATAATTTTTTGGCCTAAGGTAGGAGGAGATGAGTTATACAGCTCTCATAACATGAACCTCCAGTGCAACTCTTTGAAATATTACACAGAAAATTTGAAGTTAACAGCTTTTGCGGTCCTTCTGATTTGGGTAATTGAAAATTTTAAGTCAGCACTCTCTGGGAAAATGGATAATTTTGGCATTTGTGCAATCATCTGCTACCTCCATCACCCAAGGAGGTCCAGAAAGACATGTGGACAACACCAGGGGAGGGTGCTCCTTCTTGCAGCACGGTAAAGAAGCAGGACGCTAAATTCAAATGTAGCACAGAGAGATGACTGCATAAAGGCTGTTATCCTTTTTCTCAGACGGTACTGACTTGCAATTTTAAATTACCTGAAAAAGAAATACCACAGAGGTTATTAACTTCAGACTTTCTGCATAATCGCATAAAGAGCTGAACTGCATGTGAATGTAAATAGAGCTGTATAACTCATCTCCTTCTTCCTCAGGCCAAAAACATATCAATCACTTCTCCTATGTAGTGCCTGTAATTGAAAGTCAAAGAACAAAAATAACTTTCTTAGACAGAAAGAGATGGAAGAACGCCAAGAAAATAAGGCACATAAACATACACACACACACACACACGCACGCACTCACATACACATGCAAACTTACACACACTAAAAACACAGAAGCTTGGAAAAGACCCAGAGTGAAATTATGGGTGTTATTGACATACACTGCGATCAATTAAAAATTTCCATCATTGTGTGTGTGTGTGTGTTTGTGTGTTTACGCAGGTGTGTGTGCATCCATGTGTGAGAGTGTGTTAAGCAGCAGGAAAGCCAGAAAACATTTAATGGAAAGGAAAGTAATGAAAACTGTTCTGAAGATTATTCATGGTTTCACAAGGAAAGATTTTGATTTCCCTCTGGTTAAGTGTTAAAAGAGACGGGCATTTTTTTCCGTCTCTTTGTCTTCACCACAAGACAGAGGTAGGTATAACAATGAGAGGCTTGTTGCTTCTTAAGAGTATTTCCCAACAGAGACTCAAATTTAAGGTTTTGTCTTATTACACAATTAGATCAGCCTCTCACAGAAAGACAGTATGGACCCTGTTTTTGTATCGGCGCAAAGCTGGTCAGAGCACAGATCCAAATACATTTGCTTTTTGGTGCATGTTTTTTTTTGGGTTTCTCCTTTTTTCACTCAGCATAAAGCCAAACCCGAGATGGTTTGGAAGGCACAAGCAGAGGTGTGTTTGTATGGATATGATTTTGTTTTGTTTCATATTTTTTGTTTTATGAGGTTTTTTGAAAGGCAATATTTTAAAAATTCTCAATCCTGATTACTTCTGTGCATTAAAATGTACATAGTTAGGGTAAGGAAAAAGGTTGTAAAATATTGTTGAATTATTATTAAGTATGGGCAACTAAGACATTTGTTAGGGTTAGTTAAGGATTCGGCAACTGGGTAAAATCATAGTTACAGTTAATGAAAGGAGGATGTGAATTTCCGTAACAGGATGTCAAATACAGAAATCTCAATGAGTCAGACTGACTACCTGCTAATTCACCACCTTGACTCTCCCACTATTACTTCTGCCTCACTAATACAACTAATACAAGGCAAACTATTTTGCATTTAATTCTGTGTTGTCCCTGAACTTTGGTGATGAATGAAAAGTACAAGGTGTTTGTTTCAGTCTGTCAGTCACTTTGTGAGATGATAGTGAATGCTGATGCTGTAATGAGTAAACTCTTCATGCAAATAATTAATTACTTATGAAAGCGTGTATAACTGTATTGAGGAATATTTTCCTCTATAACTATGTTCAGCTAAGTTTTTGTTTTTCAAGTCCTGGAGTCATCCTACTGGTTTGTGTTCAGACAGGTTTTTTTTTATTTGATTTGGAAAATAAGTGAAATAAAGCTCAGTGGCATTTCCCCTGCTGCTCACACAAACCTGACCTAACAGCTTGAAGCAAAGTTCTGTCTGTCTTAATGCTTTCACCTTCTCACTTTCAGTTCCCATGAAATCATAAGGCCTGTTTTTCTGTTTGAAAAAGATGCAACAAAGATAGCCAGGCATGGAGTAATAGCAAAGAAGGCTGGAATTTAAACAGAAATCAAAACCACAAGTCATAACATTTCTCTTACAAATGAGAAGCAAACCATAAAAAGACAAATTTCTGAGTAAAAGATAAAGAAACTAGAAGAGCACTCAGAGAGCACAGACTTCCATCACCGTTTGTAGTCCACTCTTCAATGGTATGCAAAGCTGAAAGCACAACCATTATACATATCCTGATATACTTTAATACTGTTAGAATTTCTCATAATATGTTCAGACTTCTTCTTTCATAAACAACTGCCCACGAGTGCTCCATAACAACTGCTTTATGTGTAAAGATCCCAGACGGTTACTGCTATCACTAAATGTGAATCATGACACGGAGTCATCACTGTGTTATATCACTTGTAAATATTACTACCATCTACTGGATTTTAAGACATAATTCCACAGTTAAATCAACCTTTCTCACAATGTTGAAAAATAACTAAGTTCAAAACATAACTGTTGTTATTTTTTGGCCCATACTCCACCCTTTCACCAAGTATTATCTCATAATTTTTTCCTAATCCTGCTGAAAAGCAAACAATTCTGACCATTACGACACAACTTTCTCAGCAGAGGTAATGAGAGAGCAGTGAGCTGAGCTGCGTCAGTCCCCGTCTACTATCTGCTCTCTCTGGATAGTGTCTGCTCTGCATCACTCACACTTGGACACACACCGCAGAAAATTTAAGCAATATGGTCATAACTGTGCTTATATACCCCACCCCCCACCCTCCTTGGGAGTGACAGTGGCTCAGGAGGTAGAGCGGGTCGTCTATTAATCGCAGGGTCGGTGTTTAAAGTGTCTTTGAGCCAGACACTGAACCCCAGGTCGCTCCTGATAGGCAGCAGCTTTTCTGCCATCAGCAGGTGTGTGTGTGTATATGTGTGTGTGTGTGTGGCTACATGAAAGACATAACTGTGAAGAGTATTGCCTGTTAAGGTTGAAGAGCACCACATATAGAATGGTCTAATTGTCTTTCTACATCTATATCTCTCTGCCCCATCATCTCCTTTATTCTCTTTTAGTTTTATACTTTCTTTAATCCTCCTTTTTCTTCTCTACTCCTTTTCCCTCCTTTTCCTTCTCTTCAATGTGCTACAGTTATAGCTTCATTATATCTGCCGGCAATAAAATGTAGAGTTGAGTTCAACATTTTATTGATCATAGTTTAGCTTTAGTTTTTATGTCATTTTATATCTTTTATGAGTAACAAATAAGGAAAAAGGGGGCTGTCAAGTGCTAAACTGACTTCTGGTGAAGATGTCTATGCTGTTAAGGTTCTTTCTTAGTCTATCTGTATGTGCGTCACGCTGTGTGCTTACTGCTAAGCCTGGCATAAAAGAAGGGGTTTTAAAATTCCCCATTTTGAGCACAAATTTTTCCTGGTTTCTTTTTAAGTGTTCAACTTTTGACCTCCTGTTTAAAGGATCTTCACTTTCTTCCATTAACTAAAAATACAACTTCAGCTTCCTCAATATATTTCTGAAAAGCTATTTGATGTAAATTGAAAAAATACTTTTTGATCACCAAGTGATGTCAAAGCAAACCCTTTCAAAGACTTTTTTATACCTACAAGCATCCAGAAAGGCCGGGAATAAGTCATTCAAAATAATGGCTTCTTCATTTTGGAACACAAAATCATTTAGTTCAATAGAGTGCAGAAGTCCTCTAAGACCTAATTATCCCAGCGGTAGCCATTACTTCCACATTCACAGATACAAGCTCTCTAAACAGACCTGCCTCTTTAGAAACTTTGAAAGCCCCCCTGTTACTTCAGTGGTTGCTGAGCTGGCTGGCTTTGATTAGCAACACTTGTAAGCTCCTGTTCATAAATTACGGTCATTTTGTGCAAAGAGAGAGCCAGTAAAATATTACTGATGGCACCTTAAACATCAGCCACCGGCAATCATTAGCATGCTCGTAGCATAAATCCCATTAGTACACTATGGCATCATTTAGCATTTTTTACTTCAGCTAAACTGAGACAGTGTGTAGCACATCAAGAGTGAGTTAGGCGGGAGCAGGGATGAGGAAGTAATGACAGAAATAGATGTGTGTGTTTGGGCGTGTGTGTGTCCTGTCAACTTAAATTAATTCAGTCATTTCAGATACATAAGAGCAGTTTGTTAAGCAGGTATCTATTTGTGTATTTTTCTGTTCAGGTGTGTGTGTGTGTGTGTGTGTGCACATAAACCGCTCAAAGAGAGTAATATATCAGACATCTTGTTGCAGTGTGGTTTTTTTTTTAATCCTCTGGAGATTCTGTTATCGTTGGAATTATGAGAGCCCACCGCAGGATAAATATCTGATTAACGATTTGTGCGTGCATGAGTCTGTGTATGTGCGTGTTTGCATGTGTGTGTCACAATAAATCATATCTGATTATGATGATCAGGCAGGCAGAGGAATGAGGGATTGGAAGGAGTGAGGGAGGACGACAAAAATGAAAGAGAGGAACACGCACACACATACACACATGCAGGCAGAAAGAAAGAAAGCTGGATGGAGGGAGGATGGAGTAAAAACAGAGTGGTAGATGGATGGCGATGCTGAGGTCATAATTCATACGAACAAATCTCCAGCACTCAACTGAAAAATGATGACACTTCACTAACATTAAGTTACTAATCATTCATCTATGTAGAGTGTGTGTGTGTGTGTATTTGCATGCATTTGCTTTGAAAGACTTAACACACATTAGACTGCTAATAAGTCACTCCGTGTGTTTGTTTGTGTATTTGAAGCATTTGTGTCATGGACAAATCATGCAAAGTTGTTATTTTGCATCTGTGTGTATTTGTGCATGCAAATGTGCTCTTTCTTGCACCCGCATGCCAAATATTTTTTCATCAGCATGCAGTTTTTACAATATGATAAGCAAACTACACATACTGCACAATGCATAATGTGTCTAGCTGCAAATCTTTGATAAATCCATAGAGAGTCCATAGAAATGCATGTGTGAAGCACAGTACATTTGCTATAATGTTTGTAGAAATGAAAGTCAGAAGAATCTCACAAAGGTTCACTTCTGCATTTTCTATTATCCAAGCTGCAGAAACCATCAATCTAGACAAATAGAAAGGTGATATTGAAGCATTTCATCTTCCAAACACAAATCATTAGAAATTTTACCATTCAGGGTTAGCAGGGTTGTGAATATTCCACATGTGCATGAAATGGAATATGGTATTTTACAATTTAATTTGTAATCGCCAAACTTAAATTGGATGATGCGGATTTAAAGAACCAACCAGCTGGGTTTCTCATGCAGAAACCTGGAAGGTACCAGCTTTAGTGTTCTACTTGTATCATCATCATTGAGATACCCAGATTCTAACTCATGTTTATGTTGTTATCTAATGGTTTTTCATGATTATTTTTTAATTCAACAAATAACTCAAAGGCAGCATTCTTTAGCTATGCTCAACTGTTGCCTTTCTTATCCAGAGCTCAGCGCTGGCCAGTTACTTACAAAATGACAAACACCTGCATCAAAGGTTTTCACTTACACTCATGTGTTTAAGATATTTAATGTGTTTTTTTCATATATTGATGTAACACGAGAATTTGAAGAATTTTAAACCATAAAAAGCACATACTTGCAAGTATACGAGTTGGAATAGAAGGCTCTCAAGTGACATAGATGGCATATTTGTTGCTCATTGCTAATCAGTCATTACATTTATAGAAAGATCAGGTTTATGAGGTTAAAAAAGGTGAATTAAGTATGTTAAGTATGCAGTAGTCTGTAAGTTGTCTTCTAAATGCAGGATTAAACACTGTGTATTATAAAACACCATTTAAAACCATGAAAAAGATTAAGTTACCAAAAAATGTGGAGTCAAGACTTTTGGTTTTAGGTCTGTGTGTTTAGTTTCTCTGGTCGAATGGAAATGATGTCCTTGAGCAAGATGCTGAAGGCCAAAAGCCTTAGGGGAGCTGTTGTGTAGGCGACCCTATGGTTTGACCTTCCTTGTGTGGAGACATGTGAAAAGATGAATTTGTCCTTCGGGGCTCGATAGTTAAAATAAAAAAGAATGTGAGCAAGGCCGTCTGTGGACAAAACACAGAACCCAAAGTAGCTGTAAAACACTGTGTGAAGTGTTGCCATTAATGCATGTTGAAACAGATATCTGAGCCTCATGTGAGTGTGTGATTCTTGTGCGTGTTTTGGTTTGTGTGTATGTGCAGTGGTAAAAGAAGTGTTTTCCTCCTTTACTTATATAAAAGTTGCAGCATCACAGTGTAAAAAGTACTAAAAAGTTAACAAGGAAAAATCCTATATTCAAAGTTTTGCTTAAGTGAAAGTATAAAAGTATTTGAAACTAAAAGTACTGAAAGGATTATAGTTCAGAGTACTTAGCAGGTCAAGATGGGGTTAATTGTAACAACCATTCTGTAAAAAGTTACTATTTTGCAGTTAAGCCTAAACAATATAACATCTTAGAGATTTTTGGATGTTTTCTGATTAAAATTTCCATCTGAAAAGTAACTAAAGCTGGCAGAATAATGTGGCACAGAAAAAGTTTTTCTATGAAATACTGAAGCAAAAGTATCCAGTAATACTAGTTCACAAAAAATGTACTTAAGTACAGCTCTTGAGTACTATTTGTTAATTCCAACATGTGTTACTGTGTGTGGGTGGTTGTGTGTGTGAGTTTCAGTGTGTGTCCGCCTGCATCTGTTTGTGATCTCTGTGTGTGTGCAGTCTATATGTATGCAGTGTGTGTTGCTGACAGTTGCTGATCAGTAACCTGTATGTTGATTGCAGGCTAATAGTCTGTGAAAGAGATGTTGAAAGTGTGTATATGTTGATTGCAAGGTGTGTCTGTGTGTGTGTCTCTGTGTGTGTGTCTGTGTCTGTGTGTTAGTGTGTGCATGTGTGTGTGTGTGTGCGTGTCTCCTGATTGCAGAGTAATGCAGATCAGATGAAGCAAGAAATCGGCTTTTTGGCTCCATCAATCATTTCTCGGTCCTTCTCTCTCTCTTTTTTTCCCTCTCACTGTCTCATTCTTTCTGAGTTTCACTGTCTTTGTCCTTTCTTTTTTCTCTGTCACTCTCTCATCATCGCCCTTTTATCTCTCTCACACACGCTTTACGAATTCACCATTGAACCATTCAATTTTTCACACAACAATGTTACGCCTGACAGATACAGGTGACATTTTCCACTTTTATATTTTCTCAAAGAGCAAAATATCAAGGGTACACTAACACAGGTCTTTAATTTATATTCAAAGCTAAAACAAAGACAGATTGGAGTCATTAAGATGACATTTGATCGATCTCCGTACTCAGTTTAGGCCAAATGTAGTTTCCTAAAATAGTAAGCTGTATTACAACTCAGTCAACTGTTTTATACTAGAAGGTATTTTTGCTACTAAACAGAAAATATCATTTTGGGTAATTTCAAATTTTCAATATGAAAGTATGACTTTGTAGACTTATTTTCACTCTGCATTAGCTCGGTGGACATTTCAAAATAAAACAGTGATTCTGAACAGTTTGAAACATCACAGTTTTTTCTGCACCAGCTAAAAATGTCAACAGCCGTGAAGAGGCATGAGAGACATGACTGTGTTGAAAGAGCAGCCCTTTTTTAACACAACTGGTTATTAGAAAAAACTTAATTAATCATTTGAAGTTGCACTTCACACGCACCAAAGCAAGATGTCATCTCTAACATCTCTACCAGCCACTTATTCAATTGCTTCTGAAGTGCCTGATAAAAAAATATGTTGAGTGGAAGACTCAAAATTCCACAGTTAAATAAGTTCGTTTGTTTGGTTTGCTCTGAATTGACAGGATTTTGATTCATCTGACTTACGGTTTGGAATCATTTCAAGCTCTTAACCAGAAAAGTCTGCAATTCTTCAGCCTGGGACTGACACCAATATCATTTGAAGCTCTCTTTGATTTGAGCTTTCTCTGATATACTCACACACCCCACTCATGAAAAGTTATTAAAGGCCTTAAACGTTGTTACTTGTGTCACTGATAATCATGCAAACCAGATAACACTGACTAGTAGAGAATAAAGCCAAGCTATGTGATCCAGCAGCAAATAAGTAAACAAAGATTAATAGACTACCTTAGATAACTGACTTGTTGTTTGCAATCACATTAACTTTGGCATCATCAGGCATCAGAAGTTAGTTAGCTCCGTCCTGCAGCTCTCAGATCTTTAAGCTATTATCTTTAGTGAGCTGCTGCAAGTTAAAGATATGATTGCCTATAAGTATTTGTTGTAAGCAAACACAGAGACTTCTTTCCAAGTCCTTAAAAGTCACTTTATGTGTTGTCTTTTCAGTATTCAGTATGAGTCGGTAATGGATTCTTTTGTATTCATCCAGAGTTATTTAAAAGGGATTAGTCATTTGCTGTGGTCTAAATCGATAGAGAGAAAGAGAGAGGGGTCAAACAGAGAATCAGAGAGTGACTGAAAAAACAAACCTAAGCATGTGCGTGTGTGTGTGTTTGTGTGTGTGTGTCTGAGGCTATGTGAAGGAGTCAAACACATACACACAGACGAGCACTCTGCACATCTACAGATGCTCATGCACACAGACAGACGTTCATCTATAAACATGTCCACATACCAGATGAAGAAGAAACAGGTGCGCTTCACCTTCACTTCAGATCAGCAGACTGTATAATCCCATTTTCTTGGTCTGATGAGATTATATGATCTGATAGGAATAACTTGTTGATCTTGAACCCATTCTGCTTCTCGTGTTGGTGTAACTGCTGCTTGCAGATTGTGGCACGAGATGCCCTCAAAAAGAAAAGATTCTCATGGGTCATCTGCTCTAATGACTTCTTTATGACAAGATGCTTTAGAAGATTTGTCATCTCGCCTTTCTAAATAAAACAACCACAAAATAATTAAGAGAAGAGGTTTTATTGAAGTCGAGCCTTTTCTTTCCAAAATGTCTTTTGATGAGACAAATAAACTTGTTGCTCATATGCTTAACACACATTTTATGTTGTAAACCAAACTTGAAACATCAAAATCAACAACACAAAAAGGGGAACAAAGGACAGAAACTAAAAAAATATCTTTTTGTTTGTCATTTTAGGTGTGAATGTTATAACAATGGATGAGTGAAATAACTACAGAGCTCACAGGACTTTCGACAGAGGCACCAGCGTTCGTGACATCTGTAAGTTAACTTACAAATCGTGTTTAATTTTTTTTAAGGCAAGTCGCATATTTGCAAATTGTATTAATTTTCCCTTTGGTTTTATTCTATGCGAGCCAGAAAATTCAAATAAAACACTCTCCTCTGGTGACAAAACAAATTTGCATCACGGGAGATTTCATCTTCATTGAGCTTTGACCTATAAAGTCGCAATTACAAAAGCAAAGATGTATGTTGCTGAAACAGAGTATAAACCAGCAAACTGACCTCCATGTGTGTCACATCCTGCACTGCTCTTAAGCTAAAAACATGACATGACATGCAAAGTGTTCTTCAGAGTTTTCAGTCAAAATAACTGTCCTTTCTACTTTTTATTTTGAACTCTATAAAATAAATCAAACTGTGTGATGTTTTGTGTGCGATCACTGGGCTTATTTTTACTATTTAGTTTTTTAAAATTTTTGGCTGGGGACGATATTTTGTATTCCTATGTATTTTGTGGGGTATGTGTATGTATCATGAATTGATGCCAACACAGTTACCCAATAAGGCTTTTCTGCATCTAACTGCGTCATATGGCTTTAACCCACTTTATTCTGATACCAGTACTAAAATAACATTGTCTGATAAGGCTCAACCCTAACCCATACAGGCACACACAAATATAGGAAGAAAGATTCACACACACACACACACACACACACACACACACACACACACACACAGACACACACACACACACACACACACAGACACACACACACAC
>JAQMCX010000018.1:8621529-8637123 GCA_029814765.1 Acanthurus leucopareius | reverse complement strand
ACACACACACACACACACACACACACACACACACACACACACAAACACACACACACACACACACACACACACACACAAAGATACACACAGTAGAGATAAGGCCAGCGTAATGGAAGATAAACAAAGAAAGAGCGGAAGACGAATAATTAGAAACATCAATGTTTGGTATTTGTGATGATGATATGATGATATATGAGTCCCGCTGCCTGCTGGCCTTTCCCGAAAGTTCTCAGAGGTCATTACGGAAAACTCTAGAACATTCGGCTGTGTTCTGATGGGATTCCCAGATCTGCCAGTGTAGCTGTCAATTATATCCAGATTTTCAACTTTACTGGGGCCTCAACGCCACATCAATACTGCAATACCATCCCTTCATCTATCTCTGTCGCACTCGCTCCGTCCCGTTTGCCTGTCCCTCCTCCCTTCTTTCCACACTGGCACAATAGCAAGAACAATGCCAGGGTGCCACCACATCAAACACCAACAAAATAGAGAGAGAGGGAGTCAGAGGGACAGATGAAGAGGGAGACGGAGAATTACAGTGTGGGTCGAAATGTGATTGTGCATCAAAGCTAAACTGAGGGGAAAAAACTTCCTCTTAAACTGATTATATATCCATGAGAAGAAAACCACAATGTCTCTCTCTCGTAGTGTTGCTCTTTCTCTCTCTCTCTCTTTCTCTCTCTCTCTTTCTTTGTCTGTCTTATGGTGCCAACTGTCTACACGCTACCAGTGTCTACTTTTACACATTGCTATCAAAGCCATTTCTGCGGGATCAATTCCAGCTTTCCATACGCTTTTTTCACTCGCATTTTTCTTTGTTCGGCAGCACTCCTCATTTGACAAACTGACAACATACCAAAAGCAATGAAAAGCCTCAGATCATGTCTCTGAGTGGGACGATTAGCAGTTTTAAAGGGTTATTTCTCCCTAAACCAGACTTGACATATTTTCCCTCTGATCTCTGACATCTTCTCTGTGGATATCAGCGGTGTCAGTTTTTTGGAATAAGGACATCAGAATTGTTGGCAGAACAATGGATTTTAATTCTGTGTCATGGAAAGGTTTAAACAGTTTTGTTTCATCTACAAAGTTTTTCTTCTATTAGCAGCCCTCACTCATGGAGATGCTCACAGCTGATGTTTGAGCTAATGTTTGAGCTAATATTCAGGAATAAAGCTGCTGACTGACTTTTCACTAAAGGAGATATTGTGGCAGTTTTTAGATTTTTAGATTTTATTTTTTGGCAGTGAAAAATCTTTTATGTAGTATGCACCCTATTATGTGAGAAGAGAAAATGTTACATGACCATTCTGTCATAACAACGTTTCATCTCTGCTGATATTGATTAGTGGTGCAACGCTGACATGTACACACATGCGTGCTTGCACAGCATAAGCAAAACTGTAATATGATACACAGCATCAAAGAAGGATAATGGGTCCATAGACTAAACCAAATACAAGCTCTGAGAGAGTGCAGTTCTATCAGGAAGTCAATAATTTTCTTTACCCCATTTATGTAGGATTAGAAATTTAAAAAAAAAAAAAAAGTAATTTGATTACCTGCATTTAGCTGTATCTAGCTATCCCTATCTTGCAACATTGTAACCAAAAAATAGAACATGTCTCTGCCACCATTATGAGAAAGTTTAAAATACAGATAAGTATCTACACCGGGTTTCTCCTCTGATACTTGTGGTCTACATGTAACCCAACAACTTGATGGGACTGCTTCCTTATGTACGTGATGTTTCAAACCCCTGGTTGTCTGTTTGGGAGACTGTCATTGGTAAACTGCAGTTCTAAGGCGGAAATGTATTTATCTGGCACTTACTGCTTATTTACTCATTATATGTCTGTTTGCATATGAAAAAACAACCATATGAATACGTTAACAACATGTAAAAACTTGATTTTGGAGGCAGAGGAGAGAATCTACAAAGTAGTTGTCATGAAACATTTTAATATGTGTATGTAAAACTGCTAAAATCATTTTCTTGTTCATAGGTCCATCACTTTCCTTGTGTATATGTGTGTGCATTTGTGTGTTTGTCTTTAGTTAAAAATCCATCAACTGCTTTTAAGTGCTGAGTGTGTCATTTTTCACATTCTGAGAGAGAGAGGACTAAGCTGAATGCTTAGCTGTGAAATATGTGTTTGTGGTGTCAAAAATGTGGGAAAAGTCCCTTTTTCTGCTTCACTCCTTACACTTCTGGTCACATTTAGAATTGGAGTGAAAGTTGCAAGTGGACAAAAAGAAAAATGAAGTTTAAGATAAATTTTAAAAGCATAAACATCTTAATTTCCCACTGCAAATAATTTAACTCACTCTATTCTTAATGTTTTAAAAATATTTTTGGAAAAAAAAATCAGACCTACACACAGAGTGTCATTACACAGTATTGCGTGGATACATTTGGGCTTTAACTGCAAATTCGACAAAGTTGACGGGTCAAAGTCGCCATAATTTACTTTTCTGTAATACTTAATGCAATATTCCTAAGGACTGTAAAAGAAACTTAACTAACTAACTCTGGGATAGTCAGTGGTGGTCTATTGTCCCTATTAAATAAACAAATACATAAAATAAAACTACCTGACACAGCGCTGCAGAGGCTATATTTTCTGTAAACTGTACTTTAAAACTGATAAAATCACCATTTATTTTAAACCACACCACTCTCTGACCACATGCACACACACACATATCCACATACATACACACACATATACATGCATTGCACCCTGAGGCGATGCCCTTGACTCTGAGGACTGCTAAATTCACCCAAGTGTTTGTGCATCTTGACATTTTAGACGGGACATTTACAAACAACCAGTGACCAATCAGATCTCCCAGTGGACGACAGGTTGATATGTGACCAGGACCAGAGGTATTCCCAACTCCCGTCCCTGCACTGTCCCTGTTGTCAGCTAGAGATGTGATGAGAATATGATCAACTGAGTTCAACTCTGCCGCAGCTGTGATGTTCGGCAAAACTCCCCTGAAGGCTGTAAATACATCACACGATGCTTTATTACTGTTCCCACCAATTATTTGAAATACTTGCCTCAGTTGTTTCTTGTAAGTTCTGTTTCACTGATGTAATCTGGTTTAATAAAATACACATTTCATGATGCGTTAATAGATTCACTCAAACACACACAAACAGACACACACAAGCATAATACCTCGGTTTAGTTTTGATAGTTATCGTTATGGATTAATGCATACAAAGTGAATTAAGTGAGTTAAGACAGATTCACCCTACACCAAATAATTTTGCATAAACATGTCACAACAATAATGTTTGGTCAACAGTTTAAACATGGAAAGAAAGGGAGGAGGGTTGAAAATAAGGGGAGAAGAGGACACAACAGTGCTCATGCCTAAATAATTATACAACAATTAGGTTTAATCTATAACATGCACACATGCATGAAAAAAATTGATTTTCTCAAATCCATAAAAACAAAAATCCTACATTTTTGCACGTTTGCAGGCCAGAGACACAAAGTTGTTCAGTCGCTGTCTTTTTTCACAAATACACAGAGAGACACACACACACAAAGACATGCTTTTGTCTATAAACCGCGCTCATCCATCATCTTAGCTAATGTCACATGTGTAAACTCTCTATGACGACACATGAAGTTAATTTATTGTTCCTCCCCAGTGTGTGTGTTTAGCGTACTGTATTCTCTTCTCTGTTTTTTTTTCCATCTCTCTATCTTCATCTTGGCTGCATCTGTCTATTTTTATGACATCAGTGTTTTCATAATTGTGAGTTAAAGCAAAGATAGACTGGTTTGTTTGATGTGTTTTACTTGTTTGTGTCTTCATTCCTTTGCGTATTGGGATTCCTATGTGTGTTCATGTGTCATATTTATAAAGGATATGAATGAATCTTAATGTAATTGCACATGTAACAAGGATGTTTTTATACAAGCAAATCCAAAATTACAACAGTTTAATATCCAGGACAAATTGTCTGTCTGTAAACACCAGGCTTGTACTAGAAAGCAAACGAAAAAAGATCAAAAAGTAGAAAAAAAAAACAAAAACATAGTTCATGCAAAATGAGCAACAACTGAAACAACTGGGGGACAACATATGCATTTAATTCAGCCTGATTATTTTTCATTTGTCTTTGTGGATCCTTGGCCAAGAGCAATGACTCTTGTTTATCTTCATGAAATTTAAAGAAAAAAAAAATCAGTCTTAGAAAAATGGAATTCGGCAGTCTTGTAATGTCACAACTTTCTTTGAGCATTTCTTTAGCTTTTGATAGCTAGACATCTATCTTTCATTGTGCTAAAAATTGAAATGAAGAATGATGCTGCCCAGACAAGTCTGGGTTGATTAAATTAAGATTAATCAACTCTAAAGCTTGCAAACCTGCATTCATTTAATGCCCTGTGTATTCCTTCATTTTAACTTGTTACAAAATGATTAAGACCTTGTGTGAGAACATTTTGACACTAATCCAGGATTCTTCATTGTAATAATAATGAGAATGTTTCCAGTTGAGATTCAGAGTTTTGGAAATAACAGCTTATGATGAGAAAAAAAATGATATGATATTTCTGTTACATCTTTTTAGTCGCCTGGCACTCTGCGTTTTCTTTCTTTATATATAGGTTCCTTTTCTCCTCATTTCTGTCAACCTTCCCACTTACTCACCTCTTGTGTATTTGTAATTATACTTTATTCAAATGCTTTTTAACAATGTACAGTGTTTAGACAGGACATCACAGGATAAAAACACACTTCAGGATAAAAGCAAACAGCTAACTTTTTTTACACCGAGGATGAGCTTGTGCATACACATTGTGTATAAACAGTATTTATTGTATGAAGTGCTGAGTGGATCACTTCATCTTTCCCCCCACTTAAAACTTTTTCCCTCTTTCCTCTCATCCCTATCCTTCTTCTTTTCCCCTTCTTTCCAATAACCCACCCAAATGCTCTCATCCTCTACATTGTTCAGAGGCTGTGACACTTAAATGCAGACTGGATTAGCCATTGTGAGTGTTGTATTGTGTGTGTGTGAGAGAAAGAGGGAGAAAAAGAGGGAGAGAAAAGGGGGATGATGATGATGAATAAGGCTCGGGAGAGAGGGGAGAGAATTACCTCTGAGCATAAGGGAGTGAAATATAGACGGAGGGAAAGACAGAGAAAAAGAGACATTGAAGCCAGGAGAGGAATGATAACATGAATCGAGACAAGTAAGAGTGGAAAATGAAATAGGAGGGATTGAAAGGGAGGTAAAATCAGGTAGGGATGGGGTGAGGGAAAAGGGTGACAGAGGAGATAGAGAGAGAAGGAAAAGTACTCCAGTCTGAGGTGTGAGCAGTTTCACGATTCCCATCTTGTCTTGGATGGTGAGAGAGAGAAGGACGGAAAGAGAGATGGATAAGCTATAATCGCATTTTCTGTGGCGTGTGCACGTTTCATGAATCCCATGTTGCCTTTTGGCTCTGGGCAACAAATTGAGGGTAAAACTAGCAGCAGAGATGAGGAATGAAAAATTTAAGATAATATTCAGAGCAGTTCCCCATGGAAACCTATTCTGATTCGCAGCATATGCAAGTGGAGAGAAGGAGGGTGAGTGAGTGAAACACTGGAGAGGAGTGAGGTGTGGATAGATGGAGAGAGGAAGACAAAGTGGGGAGGAGGAAAAAAAGGAGAGAGGACAAAGACAATGAAAATAAAAAAAAGCACAGAGTACTTGGAACAAAAAAAAAACAAAAAAACACAGCAGTGCATGTAATATATCACCTGTAGCAGAGTCGGGACGATTTTCTGCTAAAAACATTTCATAGATGAGTGCAGAAACATGATGACCGATTCATTACCTGCTGAGTCCACTGGAATGTTTGACCTCTCAAACAGATTGTAATTATCGGCGACCGCACGTTCGTTGGCGTCGCAATCACGATCCCCACGCGATTCTTCGCAAACTCATATGGGCTGAATTCTCCTCTGTATCCAAATAAAATGAGTGAAATGTTTGCCAGGAAGGAAACAAAATGGCTGCCTCGAAAATGGATCCAGATGGAGTTGTGACATCAAACCCAATATGGTAAGGGACAAGATTCCCAACTTGAGGGGTTTGTGGGAACGCCGGCCAGGTCTGCATTAGACCATAAAGAGTCCCAAAAGTCTCTCCTCTTCTCATAAATTATTCCTGTGCAGGAGGCAGTTTAGGTTGTGCTGGATTCTGTGCTGATGTCAAGTCAGCCTTCACACCAAAACTTTAGCGCTTATCGACTTCTTACTCGTAGTCGTACAGCCAGTGTTCTTCGGTTTGTTTGGGTATCCCATTCACAAGTTAATCCATGTAAACACCTCATCTTTGCTATAGACATCTGGATAAGCTCCTATCCTGTCTTTGAGGGGAAGTTAAAAACAAACTATAATACTGTGGCATGTAAGTCTGACTCACTCGATGTATACTGTGGGTAGAGGCGCGCCACTGGGCAACTTTTTTAGTCGGCATACTCTGTCTATTATTTATGTGTTACTATCTTGACATGGCACCATTGCTGCATCCTAGTCTTTTCGTGCCGCCCCAAAACAATTCTGATTGGTTTAAATTATTTTGAGCAAGTCTTCTTCCCCTGTAGCAAAAGGATATCGGTAAAACTGGACTTCCAGTGCTGTGACAATATTGCTGGCTATGGAAGACCAATGGCATGTGAACACTTAAGCCAAACATCACAACAGCAAAATCCACCTTCTGTTTGACCTAATCTTACGAAATCTGCTTTTGCCTGTTGTTTTAATAAGAGGACATGTAATTTATATTTCATTTGTGTTTAGATTCATTAGCTGTATGATCTACCTCAGATGTACAGTAACTATCTGTAAACAGGATCACAGAAATATGAAGAAATGCCAAGGATTAGTAATATGAGTTCTGAAAGTGACAATAACGGCTACTGAACACCAACTCATTACTGAAATGATGATCTATTACGAAACAGCCTGATGGATCCGAACGGAAGAGCAAGTCTGACAGATCTAGAGAGTCTTCTATGGAACCAGAAGCCAGAGAGAAAGAACAAGATTTTCAAATTGATCAGCAAAAAGAGGAAATGCTTGGTTGCTACTAGCTGAAAGAGGAGAGTGTTAATGTGATAAAACATGGGACACAAACTCCAAATGTCCCCATAAACCAGATCTCTGAATGCTTCTCTTTATTTCTGTATAAGATCGGAACAAATTATGCTTTCCCGTTCAGTGTCTGGTTTTGTTCTTTCAGAAAAGAAGGGAAAAAAAGGAAAGAAATATAACTTCTAGAAGTTAAATCTGATCATCTAACACAATTTCTTTCTCTTGTGCTCTTCCAGAAACCTATTAACAATTCTTTTCAGTCATGCAGGAGTAAATAAACTCTTAAAACTCAGTGGTGAGTACATCCAGGAAAACAAAACTGCTTCTCAGGGATTATAACTCCTCTTAACTCCCACCATTACTAGATAGGATGGTGGTCGTCTGATGTTTTGAAGTCATGTTATGCAAGATGCTGCATGTTTTCCATCCACATTTCTCAGCTCCAGCACAGAGCAGAGACACAAAGGCAAGAAGCTCTCTAAAGAAACCCAGCCAAAACCTCAAAGTTGCTTCTGCTCTGACCTTTAGTCCCGTGTGTCTACCCATGAGTGACGTGGACCGCCATCACAGAACTGCTGGCTCATGATAGGATCCTAGAGCCGCTGAGTCATCACATTTTGTGGATCATTTACTGCTAACAATATTCTTTATAGCCCAATTATGACTATGCATTTTCTATTCTCCTTTTCCCCTTTCTGTTTCCTTCCCTGTCTCTCTCTTTTCTCCAGAGAATAATGATTGCCGTTCTGTTCTTTCTCCCTAAATAAGAATTCTAATAAAAATCTATGGTGTCGATAACAAGGATTTATGTCGAGCATTGATGGGCACATGCACGTGGTATTTTAGTTTATGCACTGACATTTTTGGCCTCTCGCTGACCTACAGATGAAAGACCCATACAAAGACACAAACTTATACACAGGCATGAATTGATAGCATTATCAGATCATTCTGGTCACTTAGGAGCTTTACACAACGACATATTTTCACATCATAAAACTGGTATGTCAAACTTGTAAGTAAACACTTGTGTTCACCTGACAAACGTGTGTTAAATATTTAATTTTCCTTTAGCTCTATTTTCTTCTCTAACAACTTTTTAGCAGAAATCAATTAGCTGGTTACCAACTAGTTGCTTACTTGGTTTTCAGTGGATTATCAGGGCTTTTTACTGAAGTTAGCTGCCTGTTGGAAATAAACCTAATGAAAGCCATGAGAATGAATTAAAACAGTTGAGTTCCAGCAAATAAAACCAAGTTAGGGAGTGCTCTAAACGTGGCAAGAGAACTGGGAGGAGTGTATCGCTGCTTGTTGGTTTTGGCTTTTTATAAGCGCGGTCTTGGAACTTTTTGATCACCCTTAGTACATTGTCACTCCTCTGACAGTTATAGTTATCAGATTTCTTTATTAAATGAATGTTTGCGTATCTGTTTGTCTGTGTAAAGCACTGATAATGGATCTGTCTTCTGTATCAGCACAGATAGAGATCTGAGTGAAACTGACTTTATTCATTCTGTAACATAACAACATTATCTTGTTAACGACATAACATAGTTACTGAGAGAAACAGAGAGAGAGTGTGTGGATATAAAAGCTTTGTGGGTTGCTGGCTTAAAGATCAGACCATGAGCTTGTGACACTTTGGATTTGAATTTACATCAGCTCTTTTGTCATATGCCCTGTTGTCTCCGGCTTTCTTTTGTAAACAATAATTATTAACTTCTTTCATGAAGAAACACTTTAATCTAATTGGAACTGTCTGGCACACATTTGCTGCCTCTGTTGACTCAGTTTTGATTTCCTGTGACCACACAAAGTCTTAAGACCATCATGTCTAGACTAAAAAAGTTTGTCCTCACCACTGTGTGGAAGGTTGGTAAATGTGGCAACATCCTTCAGACCAAAACTGTTTCTGGGCTGAGACTGTTTCAATAAATACGCTAAATGTCTCCTCACCAAATCATGACTCAACCTTGTAATCTAGAGATTAACTCTTATGTCGACATTACAGCTGCAACTGAAAAGCTCTGCACCTAAATAAGCTATACACCATTTGAATGAAGTGTTTGCAAAATATTACTCCACTGGGGTTTGAGTGCTCGGATGATGAAGCAATAACTTTTTAATTTAGTGGCTGCTGTACATTTTGGAGATAATGAATGATGTACTGTAGGTGATTAATATTTACTATTGCGAAATGGATCCCTTCAGCTTTTGCCAAGACCGACTGTGATTTAAATGCAAGTAACTGTCATTCTTATTATTTTCTGGTAGCTGAACAGGGAAAGTAATTAATAGCTCAGCCATTTTATGCCAAAATTATAGACACCTACTTACTGTTTTTCATATACAGTAGATAAAACGCGTTTCACTGTATATCTTTTCTTGTTTTATTAGTGTAATTTAGTCAAAATCCTTTAGCTGTCCTTCTTCTGTGGTCACAGATTGTAACTCTAATTAGAAAATAATAATGGAGGCGAAAGAAAGGGAAATTGAAGACTTTCATGAGGCACCATAAAAATGGGAAAAAAAGTGCCATTTTCTGATGGCATTTTTTTGTTCATGTCGCATTAGCAGCAGAAACCCAATATTCCAGCCTTTCCTTCTTTTCTCTAGAGGGTTAAGAGGTTCGCAGAAAAGCATGATTGGAGAAAACAGACATGAGGAGAGAGACATGATCAAAAAATGGGGAAGAGCAAGCAAAAAAAGGGAGAGGCTTCCAACATTTAGAAAGCCCAGAGGTAAAAACTGAATATTACCTCAGTTCTCCTTATTATATTCTGGTCGTGGTTTATTGATTTTCACAGCATACAGCAAATCACAATTGAATAAAATAAATGCAACAGTTATTAATTATCATTAAATAAACAGCGTGTCTTGTGAATGCATGGTATACACTGCTTAATGCTAATCTTTTCACAAAGTTAGATTAAAATAGGAGTTTCTTTAATAACTATTCTATGCAAATGGTTGCTAAGCAAGAGGCAAAAAGGAGATCAAAATAAAAAAATAGTAAATTGTAAATGGCTGAAATATACCACTTCCACATATTAATATCGTCATCCATATTTTTTCTTTCCTCTGTCTGATTCATTATTGACCAAAACATATAAAATGATGGTTCAAGACAACATCCTCCCTAACCAATCAATGACCAGAGTAGATCTGAGTTTTGGTGAAAAAATAATCTCAAAATTTCATGTTAAATCTACTGCAAAACAAAAGACAGATTCACAAAATTAATACAAATTTTTACAGCCTATCTGTAAATGAATTAAAACATGCAAGTTGAGAACTATTTAAAAGCAATTTCTTGAGCAGTAGCATTTAATTTATACCTTTAAAATAGTGTCCAAATATCCTTTTTTCATAAAAATACCTTGGAATCCACAGCAGAATCTAGGTACTCGTTTTAGCCAACAGAATAGTTAGCTTTCTCTCAAAACAAGCTAACATGGGTATGAACTTGGACATGGAGGTGGACAGTGACAGATGGATAGCTCAGGTCTGCATGAGCAGCTGAGGCCACCTCTGCTATCCAGACTACTGCGCTAGCTTCAATGCATGAAAGGAGCTCACTTTACCTTTTTTATTTAAATCTGTGGACTTTAAAAAACATCTCTGGAGTAAGCTGTTGCCCTGTTGGAACTATATGAAAACAGACATATAGGCAGCTAGTGTAAAATAACACAATACTGCAGATTGTTTTTTCTCCTGTCCTCCTGAATTTTTGGATTCACTAGTCGCCTTTGATTTAAAGTAATAACGGTTTAATCATGAGAAGAACTTTTACACCACAGCATCAGTTAAAGTTGGTCAGTTTTGTATTCAGAAGTAAAAACTGCACTTTCATAAATTATTTAGTTTGTGTATATGTTGTAGAATGAATAAAATAACGTTGCATTAACTCAAAAAGTGAAATATTTCATTTTATCAATACAACTTCTTGTGCATCTGAACACTGCATCTGAGAACACCATTGAATTTATATTCATAATTAGTCTGAGTGCTTTTAAACCACTAATGGATTCTCAATGGAAGTTCCTCTAAGTGCAGCAAAAAGCAGAATCCTAATGTTTGTGTTTGTGATGAGGGTACGTGATGTGTCTGGTCACACACACACAACTGTAACTGGAGAGCAAAAAGTATTGAACAAGGGGGAGTGGAGAAACAGAGAGGGAAAGTGAGATTCCCCTAATTGCACAATGCAGTTGTTCATTCTAAATGACTGGAACATCCTAATCACTTATCACTAATTACACTTCTGTCTGTCCGTCTGACGAGCTGGCTGTTTGCTTTTTTGCGGGTGAGCTGAACAGGCAATTTATTATTTGGCTTGCTGGCAAACCGTTTGGCTGGTTGTTTCTCTGGCTGACCAGCCCCATGGCGGGATGAATGATTGACTGGTTGGCTGTTGACCGGATGCATAATTAGACGACTGATTAGCTGGCTTACAGCCTAGGTGATTGACTGGGTGACTAACTTATTGACTGGCAAACTAACTGACTGTTTGAATTACATTAACTTGCACTGGCTCGACTCTATATTCAATAATACCTGACTCTCCAGTAAGAGGGAGTGAATCACTGGACAAACATTCTCGCTCTGACAACTGAATGGATGGATGTGAAGGGTTTAATGGGTGTAGCTCTGCAATAATAAGTAGAAATGCGATGGGAAAATGGAAATGGAAAATTTGATTACCTGCTGTGGCAGTGCAAGTGAGAGTGGCATAATGTGCATTATCAATAACGTCAGAGAGCCTAACAGCAACAACAATGAGGTAATATAGGTTAGGAAGTAGGTTAAAAGATCTAATTAGTGCAAATGGAAAGAACACTAATAAATATTAATTGCTGCAGACTGTTGATGTGGGCAACAGCTGGAGACAGTGACCACATAACCCTCAGTCTACAATCGAATCTAAAGAAGATCTAAAGTTGATTACAGCAGATAATGCCCAAAGTGAGCTGACGCTTTGCAGTCAAAAAAACATATCATGCTTCTGTCTGTCTGTGGCCCTGTAATACAGTTAAATATGTGACAGACTCCTTCACCACATTCACAAATATCCCAGACAGAATTAGACTGGATTTCCATTTGGATCACTTAAAAAATTGAGATGTGGGCAGTGATTCTGGGATCTGAAATCAAACCTGGTCCTGAAAATCAATTGTGAACCAGCAACTCAGTTTGTAGAACAATGTTATTTTAATTATTGATAATGTAAAAGTTTATTTGAGATTAAAATGACCCATCAGGATGTTAAGCTTGTACCTGATGAGTTGATATATTACCATATTTTAACAACTACAGACATAATGTGGTCTTTGTTTCCCATAATCTCAACTGTTTGTCATTTGTGATGAAAATGAAAGTCACGCACACAGGTGCACACCAAAACCATGAATGTACAAAAAACCTACAACACAAATATGTGAAGGTATCGGAAAAAATTATCATGAACATGTGTAACCACAGACATACACAAACATGGACACAAAACACAATATGTACAGTCCATATGTGCGCGCGCGCGCACACACACACACACACACACACACACACGCACGCACGCACACAAACTTGGAGGAACTGAAGTGATTGATGCAGTGTTTGAAGAAGTCCAGATGGTGTGTGTGTTAAACAGTGCTCCCTGCAGAGAAGCACACTCACAAATATTCACACGCTAACACACACACAGTAAACAAACATTATCATATATCTTTGTTCAGCTGACTGCAAATTAGTTCCTCAAGGACTTCATTCAGATGTTCTGCACAATTAGATTTTTCTACACATTTCATGAAGGCCTGCAATGTTTTGGTTTCGGGTTTCAAAAGACCAAAACTGCAAGAAAAGTCTAAAATCTAATGACATTGTACAAATGAAATTGTTAATATTTTTATGTCTTGCAGAGCAAAGTTTTCATTGGTCATACAGTGCAAAATACATGATGTATAGAGCCGAGGTGACATCACTTTTTGGTTTATGAAATACCTTTTTTGTACCTAGGTTTTGGAATTATGGCTGTAACATTCTTATTTTTTCACTAGCCAGAAGTGACCATATTTGGAGTTAGAGTAAGAGGGTGGAGTTATGGAGGATTTGCATGACTCCCAATGACTGTGTGACAGTGCTGTCACTCAAAATGGCCACGCCTTTAATTAAGCATATGTTTAAACCTAATTTAATTTAAATGAGTTTTTTATAGTAAAATTCACCAGATGTACAGTTGTCATAAGAGGAAAAACAAGCTATGAAGACCAAACCTGTTTTTTTTAGAAGACTATAAAAACTTGTTAATTACTGCTGTGAAGTTAGGCATTTTAATAGAAGGTCTATTCAGTGAATTTAAAAAAAAAGTTTTTCAAAAAAAAAATAACTCAGGCCTTTGTCTGTTCTTGGCTCATTTGGAGTTTGACAAAAGCCACAAAAAGATTTGGATGTACTTATAATATAGTAAACAAGACAGAAGTGGCACTAATGTTTTTAGTCACACATCCAAAAGTTACACCATGTTCAGTGATTCACTTGTAAATGGTAAACAATAGATCCAGTTATGCAAGGAAGGCACCCCTCATTGGACTGACTACCACACAGCTTGTTTGCTACATAAAGCATACATTCCACTGCTGCCTCGCCTGATGACATGGCCTGCTTTGAACCCAGTGTTTGTTTGTGATGGTACACACATGTTCCAGCAAAATGTGGCATTCTCTCCACATACAGTAACAGAGAAACACTCACTGTGGTCCTGACTGTTTTCCTGCATTCGCTGATCTAAATCAGACTCTAGAAATTCATGAGGTATGAGAGATGTTTGTTGCTTTCACTGTGCATTCATGATTATTACATTAACTGACACATTGCATATTACAGTGACATTATTAATTAGTACTGTTCATTGAAAAGTTTACTCTAGACTTAATTAGCTCTCACCCACAACTATAAATCTCTCTACTTAATGCAAATTAACCTAATAAATGCATTTGCATTAATCAACTTGAAATTATTTTTTTGATAGTCGAGAGAGTATGGTAGGAGGCATTTTGGTTCAGTTAACTGTTTGGAAAAGCACAGAAAACATAATCATACATCAAGTAATATACAAGCATCAAGGCTCTCTTTATTTTACAAACTGGCATCTCTATAAAACAGTGTGTTTATTTTAGGATGCTTGACCAATTTGACTATCTCATATCAATTTGCAAACACAGAAACTGGACCAGGCAGCTGCTGCCTGTGGCCTCCCAGCTGTGTGGCTTTCTGAATATGTAGACCATGTGCTGGACTCCTGCCGAGGAACTCTGTTTGTGTGTGTCTGTAAAAATCATGCTTAACCAGTTCACTCTAATTTGCTGCTCATTTTTATAATTTAGTGAGTTTTTACTGAGTTTTTCACACTGGCTACTCAAAAATTATGGAGGTTCAGCTTGTTTTTCAAGTTGGTTCATAGAGCAAATTCACAGTTGGATCCAAAGATGTCAAAATTCCTCATCATGTGACGATTGAATAATAATTTTTATCAACATGTTGGATGTTTCTGTCAGAGAATCAGAGAATTGATCAGGTTATATGATCAGTGTTTTATTGATCCAAAAAGTGTGTGAGTTTGTTTAATGTGCAATTAAAGAACTTGAACCCGTCACCATCCAGCCTGGGTGTATAATGTAAGAAAGAATGACAAAATGTATAAGAGTGTGTTTCAGATTAAAAAACAATAACAAAACAGGAATCCAGAAATTGAAGCATTAAAAGATTTGAATAAAAACAGCTGAAAGCAAAGTCAAACATAATAAGTGAAGCAGGAAGTCTCGTTTTGCAAAAAGAAAGGAGGAGGGGAAGAGATTCAAAGCAAAATTTGCATTTTAAATCACTGCTTTTTTGTAAGTCATTTTTACACTATAATTAAGGCATATCTGCCGGTTCATGAACATGAATAAACCCACCAAAAAACAGGCAACTGAGTCCTTATGTTAGTTGGTGTTAGTGGGGTTTCTCTCCACTGTAAAACTTATTTAAGAAATGCATCAGTGAAGACTGTGTACGCTTGCATTTTAGGAGTGCGTGTATCACTATAAGGTAAATTACTGTAGGAATGATAACTGAGATAGCCCCTTTATAGTTACAGTATGTTGGTGATGTATTTTTTTGGCATCAAGAAGAGCAAGACCAGGAGTTTGGTTAAAATGAATATCTGACAAGTCTGACTGTTTCTTATGGATGTTTTTCAGTGAAAAATTGTGCAACACAGAGAGAAACAACCCCAGAGAAGAGAAAAATAAGTTGGAGAATAAGAAAAATGAGAAGGATAAAAAGAGGGAGAGCATCAGAGTGTGAAACAGAGAAACAGACATTCCATTCTTTTTTGGGGGGGGGGGGGGGGGGGGGGGGGTGGGGTTTGGAAAAATTAAATTGAAGAGTTAAGAGCTGGGCAAGGTAATGTGGTAGAGAAAAAAAAAAGCAAGGAAA
>JAQMCX010000018.1:8536506-8616266 GCA_029814765.1 Acanthurus leucopareius | reverse complement strand
GTGTGTGTGTGTGTGTGTGAGAGTGTGTGTGTGTGTGTGTGTGTGTGTGTGTGTGTGTGTGTGTGTGTGTGTGTGTGCATTTGTATGATGTTGAGTCTAGAGGGGAAATGACTACCATGCCGTGCCAGACCCCCCACTCCCACCATACTCACTGACACGCCCCACACTCAAGTCTCTCTAACACACACACTCACGCACACATCTATACATACACACTCACACACACACACACAGGGGATTAGTTGTACCTGCATAACATAGTTTGATATTTATGTATGAGGGGAAAAAGGATAGGGGTGGTCATATACAGACTGATTAGGTGTGTGTGCATGTGTGTGTGTGCAAAAAGAAAGACTCACAAGATTTTCTGCCTTCTCTGACTTCTATCATCTGTCTTTCTTTACGGCTACGTGTTTCTCCTCCTTCTCCTCTTTTATCTTGGTCTTTCTGTCTCTGTCTCGTCATCTCTTCCTCTCCCCCTCCCGTCCTTAGTTGGTTTGGTGAGTTTAGTCTGCGTATCTTTTACTTCCAATTTAGAAACAAAAATAACAGCTCTGCACAAAGAGAGAAAGAACGCGTAAGTGTGTGTGCGTGGGTGTGACATCATCAGGTGTGTGTGTGTGATTCAGATACATTTTCCACAGAGTTCTCCTAGATTGGGCGGGTCCATGCAGTAGACAAGGTAGCATGCCAGCTGCTTTCTTAAACATACTCGCGGATTTCCTGTTATTCTGCTCTCAGACACACGATGCCCATCGGGGTGTGAAAAGGCATGAAGCCCGTCAGCTACTGTCTGATGGCAAATTAGCCTCTAGGGGCAATGGCCATTGTTTTAGGGCTTATAACCATGCAGAATACCCCCCCACCCCACCCCACCCCCCAAAAAAAGGCTACAAAAAGAAAAATCATCATTAGATGATGCCTGATAAATTCAAAGGGCAGGTGAGACTTTTTGTCCAGCCTCTTACTTTCAATTTTTTTTAAACTGGAAAACATGTTAAACAAAATACAATAACACCATTACAGTAGCATTTTTACTTAACCTTAAACATGTCTGAAAGGAACTTTAATGTATGTTGTTTTATTAGTTTCGTTTACACATAAAAAATAAATTTTCTCGCTTTCTAAATATCTAATAACTTACTTACAAGGTTTAAGTTTGTATAACTAGCATTTTTTTCAGTGCTCCTATTTCACATAACTTCATATTATGTTTCCATTTTTTTTTAAAATTTATTTCACAATGCGCTCTAATCATAATTTATCTCCATGCTGCTCATATATTTTAAAGGCCTATAATGCTTGTCTTTTTTATATTTTCTAGCAGTTGTTTACCTAATTCTTTCTAGTGCTAAAATTGTCGGCTGCGCTGTTTTAGAACCTCCCATTTACAACTCACTTTAATCCAGAATGTCACTCCAAACCCCAAGGATTTTTTTGTGCTGAAACAGCCAGAAAAGTTAGTAGGGAAATCTCATCGCCAGCAGAAAATCCATATTCATTAACATAAATGCTGTAAATAAAGAGAGAGGAGAGCTTGATGTGGGTTCAGATAACATCAGACATAAAAGAGAGACACAGAGCTAGAAAAAGATTCAGGACGGCATATCAAAAAAGACAAAAAATACAGAGATTGAAGGATAGGAGGGATTGCAGGGAAAAAGCTAATTTATAGAATGCAGTGAGGAAAAAGAAGAACAGAGACTCTAGTGTGGTCGATCCATTTTGACTCTTTTAATGCTCTCCTTTCCCGTAAATAGATGTTTTCCTCTGTGTGGTTTACATATTGTCAATATTCTGTCTCCAATTTAAATGGTTTCAATTCTCTTTCACTATACAAGATGTAACTCAGAGCTCCAGTAGGCTTCCAGCAAAATACAAACACAGAAATGGATATGGAGTAGACTTGAGCTCTCCTTGCTTCCATTTGATCAGTTCAAAATATAAACAGTACCCCAGTTTGTGGTAAGAAAACAACATTTAATAATGTTGACATTGTTTTAAGGTTAAAGGTCTTTCCAGTGTTTAAATAGGGACAAATTCTACTTCCCTAATTGAACCTCACACAAACTAATAGAAAAAAATATGTTTTTGTCTCTTTGAATAGCAATGTTTTAAAATTATACTTCTTCTTTCTGTAAATAAAGAAAGAATGTTGAGACTCTTAAAAACATTTATTATCGAGACCTGATACTCTCTTATTATATTTGTTTCCACCTCTATTATTTTATTCACTGACAACATTATAGCAGCTTTGCATGATTTACAATCTTAAAAACTTATTGCTTATGCTTATACTGGCCCTTTATGCAATTCTGTACAGAAATAAGGTACACTTAAGCCACTGTCTCTTTAAAGCTCCCCTCCCCTTGAAGCCCACTTTCTTCTGATTGGAAAAATATCCGAAAGCCTGCTAAGGGGCAGCTCCAGCAGATCGGATGGCAACAACAGGCAATGGCAACTCTTGCCATTGTGCTCAATGGCACTGACATTTTTTCAGACTGGGGCTCATTCATTCATTCAAACTAAGCACAATTTTATATCTTTATTCACTGATTTTGGTAAAAACTGGATCCTATTTTTAGGGAAAAAATTATTTGTGCATGGGGTTTCTTGATGAAGTGAGAATTTTATCTGTTGCTTAACAGGTACTCACTTGCTGTCCAGCTATGTTGCTCAGTTGGCAGCTGCAGTTTGCATTCATATTAGCTAGCTGACTCTGCTTGGACTGGTACAGGTGTCTACACCTCTGGCAAGGAGCTTTGGATTACTGGAACGAGAGGACTGCTAACTGCAAGGCTAACTAAGCTAATTAAAGTTTTCTCCATAAAATACGATCGAGTCCTGGTCGGAGGTGTTGTAACTCACCTATATAAAAAGACCAAGTGTGTGGCTCAGTAGGCATGTCCCTGTATTTTCTTGGCATGGTTTGCATGCAGCACATGAACAAAAAGCAAGATGAGGACAAGCATTGTCAGGCTGTCGTGAAAGCAGAAAAAATGTTGGAAACGTCATGTTCAGAGCCGTGTGAAACTGAGCTTTTTGCTGAAAGGGATCACTTTCACTTTTGTTTACCTCATTATTTGAAACTTTGGTGACATTTTAAATAAACATCTGACATGGTAATGTTGTACTGTATATATGAATGAAAATAAGGAACTGCTTAAGGCCAAACTTGAAGACAAAGACAATCTCTCATAAGAGTTTTAGCCCTGCTCAGCTCTGCAGGTCCTGTCAGAGTGAAATAGATCAAAGATACAAAGCAGTTTTTATGAATTAATTCATGGCTCCTCAGTTTTTTTTTCCTCCCAGTCTAGAGCACTGCTGGGTTTCTATAAAAACACCTGGTTAACCGCATTCACCTGCTGTCCCACATGTGACTTATTTCTACATTCATTGACTTGAATGAAAACCAGCAGGGCCCCGAGTCCTGAGAAGCATGATCAAAAACCATTGAACTACTCTAAGGTCAGTGTCCAGCGAGTAGGATCTTTAAAAAATGTCCAGGCTGAAATTTAAGTAGACTTTTTATGATTTCTGATTTCTGCAGTTCAGCTTATGTAGTTTTAACACAATGTAAAGAACAAAAGCAGCACAGAAACTTACTGCACCAATAAATGCATTGAGGATGATAAATGATAAAAAAGATACATTTTTAAAAAGCATTAACTGAAGGAAGTGGAAAAAATAGAAATTTTCAAAAGGCACAGTAAGTAAAACCCTTGACAGTGTAAATGATGACACTTTTACAGACTGGACCCTCTAAATTTAAGACATATTGAATGATGGTCATAACATTTTATTTCTCCCAAAATGCCTATGAATTGCTTGAAAAAATGAACTCTGCAGCCACAGAGAAAAGACCTCAAACTTCAGAGATGATACAAACTGTGAGCTCAGGCAGATAATTCCATATTTCCTGCCATCGGGTGAGAAAAACACCGCTATGTGAACACTTACTGATCATTACTACCAGCCAATACCATGGGAATCAATCTTCACTCCACTGCTACCTATTTCCTCTCTCTGGTTGGCTTGTTGACAGACAGTCATCCACAAATCAATCCCAGGTTGCACTGCTGCAGCATCCATCACAACAGGACTCAATTTTTTTCATCTCTGTCTCACTTTCTCTCCACTCTTCTCCTTCTGTCTGTATCTCTCTCTCCTGCTTTCCTCTTCAACTATTGTTTGATTCCTTCATAGTCTCAAGGTCTGTTTTTTCTCATTTTCTTTTATTTTTAACTAGACCCGTCTCTCATTTGTGTTTCTTTCTTATTTTACCACTTGTACTCCAACTTAGTTTCCCTCTTCTTTTTAGCAGAAATATCTCAACTGGTGTACATGTCTCTAAATGATCCCTCAACACACAAAACAAAAAGCAGGATTCATAAAAACCAACAAACTGTTAACATATTTCGGCCATATAGATATCTCTATCTGTGATCTCTCTATGATTTTTCCTCCCTTTATTTTTAGGATTTAGCAGTTTTATTATTTTTTAATGCATGCAATGATATCAAGCAGCTGTATTTGTTTGTCATGCTCCTGCTTAGCAAAAGATACGCGATAAATTGCCCTGTTTTAACCTCATGTTGAATTCAGAGATTTACATTTAATGCCACAAGGACCAAAATTTATTGGAGAAAGCACGGTATACAACTTATAATTTTTTAGCAAATACAGTTGGCCACTATAAAATACCCCAAGTTCTGTTTTTTGAAACTCATGATTTGCTTCCAAAATGATACCTTATGTTTTGTTTGGAAGATATTCAGTATATTATCACAAGACAAACTAAAATAAGAAAAAACCTCATACTAAAGAGGCTGGAACCAAACTATGTTTGCATTATGTTTGTAAAAAACACTTAAATTATAACTCGGTAATCAAAACAGGTTCTTCAAAACAGAATCAACTAATTAACCTCCTGGTTCACCCCTACCTTTAATTAACCGTTTGAAAAGTTTTCTCACAAAACACAGCCATACCAAATGCTTCTGGATATTTAGAGGTTATACAACAGGCTTTTGTTATCTTAAATGTGATTCCCACTGCCTGCTGGGAACCCATTATGAAATGAAAATGAAAAGAAAAAAAATCATGACGGATGGTCGGTGACTGTCTACACAAGAGGCCTCAGTTGGATCCTAATTTTGTGTCAGAAACTTTTACTCGACTGTAACAAGTTTTCTGTTAATATTGGTTGGAAACTTTGGTGAGTCTGTTCACATCTGAACGACTACTTGAGAGCAGTATCACCCTTTGTTAGGAATTACATTTAAGATGTTGAGGAAACTAATTCCATCCAAATGGAGCTTTTGTTTATTTCTTTGTGTCTGTCTGTCCCTCTTCCCACATCAATAACACCAAATGAAGACCATATTAGCAGTGATATACGGATGAATGATGTCATCGTTCCTCAAAACCATCACTGACGATACTGATCATAATAACCATGATTGATAACTACAACCATCCAAGACAAATGTGCATGTGTGTGCGTGAAGCAAGACGTGAGGATTAAAGAAAAGAGATGGACAAAGTGTGGAGGCAATGAAAGAGGGAGAGATGGAGAGGCATGGAGTGAGTAAGAGTGGTGGACCTCAGAGATTTAGGGTGAATGTAAGTGAGGATGCAAGATTAAGAGACATAGAAGACAAAAAACACGAGAGTAAAAGAGAAAAAGACAGAGAGAGAATGAGAGAATGAAATAGAAAAAAAAGACAGAGTTGTCAAGCACTCGATCACACCAAACAAGAGTAATGTTAAGGCCTAAAGGATCTTTCACACACTTGATGGATGGTTTTGTGTATGTTCATGAGTATGTGTGAGTGTGGGTGTGAGTGCGTGTGTGTGTGTGTGAGTGTGTGTGAGTGTGTGTGAGTGTGTGTTTGTGTGAGCAAGAAAGAGAGGAGGAGAAGGGTCATTGTGTAAGCCATTGCTGCCTCCAGTGGCAGAAAGGCAAAAAAAGGATGATCATGAAGGCTGTGTGCTGCACTGCATGCTGCATATCTCCAGTTCATTGATATCTATCTAGCAATCAAACAACTCAAGCAGATAATACAGATTACGTAATCCATACCATACATATATATAAATGAAGCTCCATAAATGAAATCTAAAACAATACCTGGAAATTGAGTATGTTTTGCTAAAAAGTGAAGCCATTATGATAGCAGGAAAACATGAAACCAGATTACTAACACACACATTTTTTTTAATTCAAAGTGTTGTATTGTGTGTGTTGTGCAAACCGTTGTTTGTCTTTTTAGCCATGTTAGAGATGGTTTGATGGTTCTAAGGATGACAATGTTAGGTGGTCTGTGTACCACTTTGGTTCAGGCTCATATATATCTTGACAACTACTAGACAGAATAATATTACATTTTGGACAGTCATTAATGATCCCAAGAGAATGAATCTAACTGACTTTAGTTAACCTCTGATTTTTCCTCTGGGCCCGGTTATAAGATTTATATGTGAAATGTGTTAAAAACTACTGAGAGTATTGCCTTGAAATTTAGCACAGACATATTGTGTCTCATCTGTAGGCCTACTATGTCTTCAGCTAGAATATGAACACACTTAAGTAGAATGGGGAACAAGGTAAACATTAAACATTCTTAGTATCACCATGCTCACATTGTTACTGTGAGCATTTTAGTATGTTGATGTTAGCTTTTAACCCAAAGCACCGCTTTGTCAGAGAGGGCGGTAAGCAAGACTGTAGACCTTAAGTCTTGTTTTTGCTGCATTATTAAACTTTTATTGTGTTCTGTTTTGTTGTATTCTCTTCTATTCTACCGTGCTATGCGCTATTTTGTTCTCCATTCTCTTCTATTGTATTCTGCTGCATTCAAGGTCTCTCTCTCTGTATGTGTGAAGTTGTTTAGAAGTCTATAATTTTCTGGCTTAGTTGTACTGCCACTGGCCCAAAACTCTGCTCATTCATCAAAATGTCTCATTTAAACAATTGTCTATCCCCCCCACCCCCCGTCTCTCTCTCTCTCTCTCTCTCTCTGTCGTCCTCTCCTCCCCTCGCTCTTCTTTTCTGCACCCTCTGCCTCTCTCTGGTGGTGTCTTAATTTTCACATCAAAGATGCTTTCTTGGCACAACTGTCAAGAATCAACAATATTTCCTAAGCTGTTTTGAATGTGGTGCAGTTTCGCACAATTGTGTCAAAAGAGTATAGAAAATTGAGAAAGGAAACAGATTATGTCACACACTTAAAAGAAAAGGTTTTACAAACAATGGCTTTTTGGCTCATATTAACAATAAAAAAAACCACTTAAGATCTGCTTTAATTGCCAGGGCAGGAGGTTTTGGTTCTGTGGAGGAACACTGTGTGAAATAGGACTAAATAAAACCATCCTGGTTTGTTATCTTGTGGCAAAGTGCTATCTAATATAACAGGAATTTTCCGCATTTCTGTTTTTCTCTCAATAAAAATATCTTTTTGTCTTTGTTTCTCTATCATTCCCTGTCTCTTCCATCTCTGTGCCTCTCAATCCATCTCTCTGGTTGCTTCTATTGTTTGTACTTGATGTAAATCTCAGACTATCTGTATCCCTGTCTTTGCCTTTGTTCCTCTCTTTGAGCTGTGGCAGGAATTTGTAATTATTTTTCCTTCAAAACTCATAAAACATGTTCAGCTACGACTCAGTGACACACACATGCACGTATCAGTCTTGTCCTGTTTGTAATTATCAATTCATTTGGGGATTTGAGGATTTTCTCAGTAAAACTTAAAGGCTTGTTTTTCTGCTGAACAAAACCACATCAGAAAAACACACACATACACACACACGCACACACACACACATATACAAGAGAACACACACAGGATGACACACATATACAAGATGACTTCGTTGTCTGACTTGGAAATTATACACACAAGCTGACGCACATACACACATGCGCGCACACATACCCAGGCGCCACAAGAATCTCCAAGGAGTGGAAGCCACAGTGTTTGAAGATAAGGACTTTTCCCTTTTCTCGTCTTCTTCTTCTTGTGTGCGTGTTGTGTGTGCACGTGGCTCTCACGCATCTTATGAAAAATGAGATTTGAGGGATTCAATTGTACTTTATGAAACATTTGTCAAAAACTACACTAAGTCACTTTTGGGACAAACTCACTTTTCCTGGCAGCACACACAAGCTAATATACTATTTCATGTACCCAAATACACATATTCACGCTAGAAGAATCACATGCTACATTCAAAGTAGAAAAATATTGGAAAAAAAAAACCTGGAGAGACTAATCAACATTTTAAAATTAACAACCTTTGACTTAATAATCATTAATGAAATTGTCTGGGAAAATAACCCCATTTTCATAAACAATCCGTGACTTCTTTTCTGTTATTTAATTTAATGTCGGAGACTCTTGCAATTTTTTCTCTTAACTTTCCACAACCAGAGGCAAAATCTGAGAAGTCTTCACCACAAGAAGATTTTGTTTACAGCACACTGTGGTGTTCCCTTGCAGAAGTAAACACCTAAACATCAAAATGACATACATTTCTGCTGCAGAGTACCAGCAAAAGACATACTGGACCTTCGTCGCTATGTGGGTAACAGGCACCAAAACTACTTGGTTAGGCTTAGGAAAAGATCTTGGTTTACACTCAAAATGAGTAAGTTAGTGGCATAATTTAAGTTATGTTAAATATGGTCCTTTAACATAGCACATCTTAACCAGCATTTAAGGTAGCTAGCTAGCAAAAAGTACTGTCTCCTGTTCGATGTGCACCGTACACTTAGTGAAAGAGGAGAGGCTGCCATCCAAAACGAACCTATTATTATTCAGTGGTTATCAGGAAGCAAGAGACAATATTTGAATTGGTTTTATTAGCAGTGTAGTTAGATGACTGAAACTGATGATCCAACAAAAGGCTGGCTTTTCGGGCAGACAATCTAACTTTGAACTGACCAACTTTTGTGAAAATTTTGGATACTTTTTTGTTAGGACCAGCAAAATGAATCAAAATTATGAGCTGTTTCACTCACCATCGGAGTAGTTTTATGAAAAATAACTCTAACCCACAGTTCTTACACTTGTGTAAATCCAGAAATGGTATAAAAGAATCTCCCACAATCAAGAAAATAGTAGGAATCTACAGATTATACGTTCTCTGTTAGGTGATAATGACTTAACATTGCCTCTCAGAGACTGATTACCTGATAAGCTTTTTTTTTGCCACCTAACAATTTAAAGGCAAAAGAAAAAAAACTTTCCTAAAAAGTTGTAGTTTTCATAGTACTTTGAAGCTTCCCAGTTTTTTAGTTTTTTTTAGTTTTTTAAGATAACTGGAGACGGATTTCGACAGGCTGCAGGGACTGAGCATGACCCTGAGGAACAAACATGCTGCAGCTTTGCACTCACACAAACAAACAGAAAAAAGAGCTACATACAATACACTCACTGTACACTCACACTCACAGTTTTGCTCTCTAGACACATAAAACACACAAAGCATTTCTATAGTGTGTCAGTGCGAGTTTATAACGCTATTTGTCATTTTTGTCCCATGTTTCCCTCAAACAATGAAAATAATGTATATAAACCCATACACACGCACACTCTGATCTCAAAAGTGGAATAGAAACATGGTAAACACACATACACACACAAAGCAGGGGGGAGAAGACTTTTTTTGATGACGCTTTAAATCCTAGGGAGGTAAATATATTCCGTCATTCACTAGTGTACCAAGAAAAGAAACCCGAACATTAAAAACACACATAAACCATGTGTCTGTGTGCATATTGTGCATGTATAATGCCTGCTTTCTATTTACATCCTCAAAAATTAAAAACTGAAGTTTGTAAAGCCTGGTTTGAAAAATTTTATTTGTCATTTTTCAAGTCATTTGTGATTAAAATTGAAGAGGTAAAAAGGTCAAAGCAAAACATATGAACAAAGAGATGCATTTATAATCACCACATACTGACTTTAACTCCCCATTAAATTTATTATTAAAGTAGATAATAAGAGTAAAATTCATTGGATTAACCTATTCAAGTGTAATCTTACATATCTAGTGGTGGTTATTTTGAATAATAAAAATGTCTTTTCAAGTTGCTGAAAGGACAAGTAAATAATTAGTTTGGGGGATTATTCATTCTTGTTTGTATAAATACATGAGTTTAAAAGTGCTACAAAGGCTCATTGGTTCAAAAAAGGCACCACAATCTAACCATGATGACAAGACAAAAAAGAAAAAAGCTACAAATGATAAAAATGGTGCTTTCTGCTCCTCAAACTAAACCATTGAACTTCATGAGCATTATGCATGGCAGCACTTTATAGAGATCTGTTTTACTCTCTACATCGAGTCTGGTCATATTTTGTTGAGAGCAGGCAGGTTTTGGGACCTCCCAGATTGGGACCAGCATCTATATGATTGCATCTGGCTATTCTGAATCCAGTTTAAATCTCACTTTAGAGGAGAAAGAGAGACATCGGGTGACGAATGAAGCGTATGTTTCCTTTTATGCACATCACAATAGCTCATTTTAGAAACTGTGATTTGAATTAGAATATATGAGGAAATGTTTGTAACAAAGGCAAAATTGGAAAAACATGTCACAGTTAATATAAAGTCACAGCTACACAGCGAAGCACCTGGGCGTTTGTGCTATGAAATGAGTGAAATGGGTATGGAAAAATTAGGAGGTATGTGTGTAGGTGCGGCTCTGTCCATTGAATTAAAACAGAGCACATGACATTGATAAACAGAGACAGAGAGATGGTATACATCACTTAGTTTCTAATCTCACCTACTTTTTGTGGCTGTAAATAGATGTTTTGGCCCAAATACAACTTTCCCTCTAATTCACAGATGGAAGGGAAACAACAGAGAAGTAAAGGGACAGTGATGGAAAATGAGAAAGAGGGAGGAATAGCCTCCTGCAAACGTTAACGGCTGTTTCCACACCTACCAGTACACATTTTATTTAAACATTGTGAATGTTCTGATTAATGTAAATAAATGCAGATTTTAGTTTTGTTCAGTTTTAACTGCAAGTACCCAGGCACTGTGGATTTTTAAAAACCTTCTGTGACTTTTTCTGCCCCCCTGACCCGCTGAAACAGCATCCTCTCTGTGTTTGGGGACCTCATAATTTACACATTAAGCACTGGCTGTAACTGCTAAAGTCATTTAGAAGAGCCTTTAGCCATTTTGTTTTTCTGGCTATTTAAAAGTAATCTACTCAGTGTGGCAGAGCCAAAGATTTAGAGACAAATAGCAGAGTTTTTAAATATTGTTTAAAAAAAGACAGACAAACACAGATGATAATAAGCAAAATTACCTTTTAACTAGTGACTCCTGCAGCATTTTATGGTTTTTATACTTCAAACTCTGCTTCCAAAGTTTCAAAATCATCATTAAATTCTGCCCGTGTACATTTTATATTTAAATTTTAGACATTCAGGTCCTCTTATCTAGATTCTCTTAGAGTGATTGCAACAGTTGATTATGCATAAATCACTACAAAAACTAACCCAATACTGCAGACAGAATCGGATTTGCTTCTCCATCGCAGGTAAAAACATTCATTCTTTTCATAATCCGAGCTCAACATGGGTCATGGGGAAGCGTCTGCTGAGTCCTTACACGACACAAGTGCTTTTTTAGTTTAATGAGACTGGGTCCCAGGGTGAGAGACTGCATTTACTCAGTTTGAGTCCCCACACGACACGAGAATTAATATGTTTTAATGAGTCGGAGCCAGAGAGAGTGACTTCATTTACTCATCTGAGCTCCAAGCTGAGATGTGAGAGACTCTTCCTTGAATGACTTTTGCACTGGCCGCGTCAAGTTCAACACCAACAGGCTTTATCAACAGAGCAGAAACAGAATGGTTCAAAAGGCTCTTGAACTCGATGGGATTTCAAAGGGTGAGCAAAAGTTTAGAGAAACATATCAACCTTAAACTTCACACTCAATGGTGTTTCTCAAAAACTGCAAAGTTATGTACTGTTTCAGTTTTAAATCAATTTGTTTTGATTATTCTCCATGTTTTAGTTTTTGATCCTGCCGCATTTCTGTGAAATAAATCAATAGAGTAACCAGAACACAACTGCAAAATCTTCGGCTTTAGACTGCAGATTAATACAAATATCAGCATCATATTTTCTACACATCATGTGCGTCATATATTCCCATGTCACCGAATATAGCTAAGGGATACTTTGACTGCTTTTGAAAAATCGTAGGCTGAAATCTCAATTCTTAATATGAAACTTTACAACACTAATGTGGGCCTCATTTAACAGAGTTTCAGTGCAAATTGGTGACCCCCACTGTGCAGTACAGATTTAGCTGATGGTATCCTTGAACCAGCAGAACAGACGATTAAACAAATATGAGCTGGACTGCTTTTTCCTGCTGTATCATTTACAGAATTAAAGCCTGTTTCTGATAGCAGCTGTTGAGTCGGTGCTCTAATTTGGACCTGACCTGATACAATGTTCTTATATTATGGTTCTAGCACTCTAATTATTGAGGTGATACTGAAATCATCAAAGTTGAAATTAGCACTTAATAAGAGAGTTGTGATATCCTAGTTACAGAAACTATAAATACGACATCTTTGCTCTTACACAAAGCCTTCACATAGGTTTCATTTAGCTCTGATAAGGATCGTGTGAGTACATAAAGTTTAGTTTGATCACGTCACTGCCATCTCAGCTTCGCCAAACTTTAACCTAAGAAGAGACCTAATCAGCCAAGACTATTCAAAACACCTGTGAGTATGCAAGACCTGTAATATTGACCATTTCTTAATCTAACATACGTGTCAGTTTTGCTCATGTACACACTTTACATTAGGATTTTACATGCATTTATTTATTCATTATGGCAGCCTGTCATCATACCAGCATTCTGTGGAGAACTAAGTATGTATGTGGTGATTTTCCCATTCTGTCAAACTTCACAGCATTAAAGCTCCTGAATTTGTCTGACATATTCTTTTTGTTTATGATCAGCTTTGTCACTGATTGGCAAAGAGGAAACCAAGCCACATGATCATCTCATGTAGTCTGACAAATACCTGAATGGGACAAAACAATATTTTTGTTCACTGAAAAGATGTGCCAATGATTTTAGTGTCACTGTTTTAGTTCCATATTACATCAGCATAACAAAATTCAGAGCACTACAGAATCACCAACCAAGAGAAACTAACAAACAGGTAAGTATTTTTACTAGTCAATGGCTAGAACTTGCCAATGCAGTAACCATTTCCACAAGTGCAAAAGAGAATCTCTGGTGCTCACTGAGAACAATATCAGGGCCTCAGTGAGCACCAGAAAATGATATTAAGAGATTGGACTGATACCTGGAACTGACGAATTTTCCAAGGTGTCTCCCTGCTGCTTGTCCAGTGTCAGCTGGGGTCTCCTCCAGCCCTCCCATGACCCTGCAGAGGATAAGTGGTTCTAGATAATGGATGGACAGATGGGCTAAAACCCGCATTGGAAAAATGCTGAAATGTCTCTCATAACAGGCATCAGACTGACACTTTTTTTTTCACCTGTGTGACAAAATAAGACCTCTTCTGTAAGCGCTGAATAACAGACTTGTTAAGATGGAGATTTGTTGCAGTGTGCCTGCAATGTGAAGTGAAAAAAGGATTTGTGACATCTGAAATGAAAGATGTCACAGCCAAACACCTCAGCAGATGTGAGCCTGTCATAGTTTAAAGGCAGATTAGCAATGTCCAGGTTTCTCTCGATTTTTAAAAATATCCAATACGTCAGTGAACAACCAATTAAATGTGAGAACATAGCAATTGCATTTTACTTGATCTATTTCTTTCCCTTCACTTCCTCCTTTCCTTGCCTACGTTTCTCTCCCTGTGTTTGGCCGTCTTCCTGCCCTTTGGTGTCAGTTCTCTGTTCTGGCATTTACGAGACAAATGCTAGTGTGTCACACCTTGTCACTCATACCACACACACACACACACACACGCACACGCACACGCACACGCACACGCACACACACACGCACACACACACGCACACACACACACACACATCCGCAAGCACGCACACACACAGGCATGGACATGGCTAAATGCTAGAGTGTCAGCAGGCCTGTCAAATCGAGTGTCAGTGTGCAGGGACCTCTTGACTTGGCAGGACACACACAGATGCACATGCACGCACAGACACACACACGCACACACGCACACACACACACGGACCAGGTACTGTAGAAACATGCAGAGATGCAAAGTTGTACACAGTGAGTGGGGGAAATTAACAATATGCAAACAAGTAGCCCACCATGAGTTGTTGACACCTAAACAATGGAACACAATCAGTCTTGTTCTCTCTCTCACACACAAACATACACACACAAACAAACACACACTCACATTTACAGATACTAAACAACAGCAGACTTCAAAGGCTCGGCAGAAGTGAGACAAAGATTAAATCCCACTGGCATTTGGTACCAGAAGCAGATGGTGACAGAACTTGGCAGCAGAGGCAGTTTGGTACCAGAGTGATATATGGACAGTCTCTGCTATTACTTTAGACGAGACAGTTAAACCATTACACTCTGAGTAATAGTTGTCCTGCTTGTTTTCACAATATTCTGCCATACTCTTTAGGTTTAACTTTTTAGTTTCCCTATAGTATAAATAATTAATGTTTTTCTTTGCTAAAGATTGTTTTACAAACCATTGTTGTAACTATACTGTTTTACATTTTTGAATTTATTTTTCAAGATTTTGCTGTCTTTATTCCATAACAGAATTAAAGGAAACTAGAGGCTGTCTGAAAAGTAAAAAAAGAAAATATTGAATTTAAAATTTTAAATTGATTTTAAATTCTCATAAGTATTGTAAATAGGTCAGCAGGACTATAAAGTGCACGTTTTTGTAATAAGGGGTTAAACTTGCAAGTAAGTTTTTTTTAAAAAGTAGTCCTGCCTCGATTGTACTTACTGCAGATGATTTTGAAAAGTGGATCACATAATTTGTTACCATGGCTGTACAGTACTGCATTTGCTAAGAGTATTTATGTATGGTTCCCAAATACTAACCAGATGAATTTCTGTCAAGCTGCTGTCCCTGTCTTGCACTGCCGGCAATCTATGTGCTGTGAAATCCATCCTCACAACAACATGATCCTTCTAGAGGGTAAAAATGCTCCTTTCATCTATGGTCTCATTTTTTATTTCAATTTCCAACAATTACTCTCAATCATGTTTCTTTAACATTGAGTAATATGAATGCCCTCTATCTTGGACCTAAAAGTAATTCCCATTGATATCAGTGTGTAATGTTACGATACTGATATTCCAGCTCTCTGATGTTTTTTTTCAGACTGTACAAGATGCTGACAGCTCAAGTAAATAAACAGGGTATCTGTTAACATCTTGAATTTACAAACAGAGAAATATGCTTTGGCAGACAAAGTTTCAGTGTTACAAACACATCCACCGTTTTTTTCCTCAAACCCACATTCTCTCTCCCTCTCCCTCTCCCTCTCTCTCTCAATGTCTCCAGGGAAGCTGAAGTTGACAAGTGGAAGACAAATCTGGCCATCGCCACCTTAAACGGAGGACCCACTTTAAGCTTGCATAGCGGTTATCCCCCCCCCAAAAAAAAACCCATGTAGACACACACACACACACACACACTCACACACACACACACAAACACATACACATATGGATCAGAGTGTCATCACATGGCATATGCGACCTGACAGCCTTCAGAGCAAACGGGGAGACATGGAGAAAGACAGTACGAGACAAATGCAGCACTGTACAGTATGTGTAACTTTGTGCAGAAAGTCAGAGTCAGTCATCTAATAAAATAAGTAACTAACAACACACACACGCACACACACACACACACCACAAAAAAACTTTCTCACACACACTCGCCCTCGTTCACTCTGGTCTCTAGTTCTCTCCAGACTTTAGGACAGCTCTTATATAGTAATGTATTATTCATATGAAGAATTGAGTGCGTGTTGGGGGTAGGAGAGAGACTGAGACAGTGAATGTGTATGTGTGTGCACACAAAGCAGCTGAAAAAGTGTGTGTCTGTGTCTTGGTGTGACAAAGTGAGTGCGAGTGTGTCTGCGTGTGAATGTGAGGTGACGCTGCATTTAGAGGCAGGCGGCAGGTAAATTGAGGTCAAGTGAAGTCAAACGAAAAAACCAGACAAAAGTCAGAGTCCCAACACACACAGTTGTACACACAAAGCAGTAAATCTATAATTATAAACAGCAGGTGGCTTGGTTTATTGGCTCAGCATATTTTCGAGTACATGGTCAGAAGAACTTCTCCATCATTTGTCCAACAGCGTGCGTGTGTGTGCGGGCCTCTTTTATTCTTTTCAATGGATGCGCGTTCAGCTTCTTAAGGTGCAAAGCGTCACATGCTGCAAAATTTATGTTTGAATCACATAATGCATTATGTACCAGGATATCCCTTTGCAGCACAAAAACTTTGAAATGTCACACCAAAAATTAACTGATAATTATGATACAATGACAAAACTATTACCATGTTCATGTTTAAAACTTGTAGTGAAGTGCACTCTGGCAACATTTGGTGAATATATAATGTCAAGAAGTGCATTTTTATAAGGAACTTTTAATGATTTTGAAACCAAAATGCTATTTTGTAAAAGTGTAATCAGGACACATTTTTTTAAACAATGGTGTTGAAAAACAAGCCTGCACTATTAACCAAGACCATCACAGGTCTTAACTGAGATGTGCCAAAACTCAGGCCTCAACATGGCCCTCTACAAAGGGTTTCAGGTTAGGATTAGTGATATCACAATATCAAAACATTCACTTTATGTCATCATTGTGTAGTACATGTGTTTTATTGCTTTTCCTCTATTTTTTCATCTATAAAAATGACTTTATTTCAAGAGGGTAAAAAAAGAAAGTGATTAGATGATTGAAAGTAAGCACAGAAGATTATTATTACCATGCACCAGGCCTTATAGACCTGATTGTTTTCACATGATTTACGCCTTCTACTTGCTATAATTGCCTTTCCCTCCTCCATATAAATCAATAATAGCCAATAGCTATAGTTCACTAAAAGACATATTTTTTACAAAGTAAACAGTTATGTAAAAGTTGATGTTGTGATTTTCATCAAAACAGCTCTAAAAAAGTAAGTAAAACAAATTTTGCTTCACTGCTGATGTATATTTTCATGGATCAGATGTGGAGAGAGAGTGATCTTTCTTATTCATGTTTCTTAGGTTTATCCCTGTCACACTCAGTGAGGAACTGATGTTACATCCAAAAAGTAATCCTGAGCCCTGCAGAAGAGAGATTCAAAGATTAAAAGAGAGAAATGAAAAGTTTTAACAGCCATGATAAACACGGGGGGAAAAGAGATTGGATGGAGATGTAGGGCAGCGACCGACACTTAAGCTTCAACAGGACAAATAAAACCTCCTCAGTGGCAATCATGCAGCTGGCAGGAGAGGTGGGAATGGGGGAGTTTACAAGATATAATACCACAGAAGACAAGACAGAGGAGAGGAGGCTTTGCTCGATGATTCTATGAGAGAGATGGCTCAGTGTTTTAAAAGCAGCAGCAAAAACGTAGAGACACAGAGAGAATACAGGTGAGATTGGACCGCCAACCATAAACCTAAATGACAACTGCTGTTATTGAGCTGTCACTGTGGAGGTAAACTCAGCACCACAAAGTGTGCGAGTGTCAAAATAAAACTCAGTATTTGTGCTGTTCAAACCCATACTGCTGGGTTTCTACACCACTAAAAAGAAGAACGAGGTAACCGTGGTAAACATCGGCTGACGTGTCCCTGCTCAGCGGAAAATACACTTAGAATGAAAAAGATGTCTGGTTGCTGGTTTCTTGAGCTAACACTACTGCACACACCATGCCCCTGTCATATCTCATGACACACATGAGGATATTATTTAGGGGGTGCAGAAATTATTGCTGTTGTTAAATTCTTTGCAGGACACTAAACTTTCAGCTCTGGCCTACAAAAGCATAAAAACCGTAAGCCTGTTACAAGGAACATGAATCCCGCTGTCTGTCTGTATGTAAGCCTAAGCCTCACATTTACTTTTACTTTGCAGTGACCTTTACACACACATCCATACAGAAATAGCAACTATGTTATTATAACAAAAGGTCAGTGTGAATGATTGTACAGTGTGAAGCAGTGCATGCACACCTGTGTGTGCCTACACAAATATTCACATATATTTTAGGCTACTAGGAACAGACCCGTACATCCTCCTTTTTTGGGTTCTGTAACTAACATAAGCTAACGTTTTTGTGATGTGTGTGTGTTCACTCCTAAGTTTCGGTCCTGTAATTGCATCGCTGCTGGAAAATTCATTTCTTGATGCAGGTAGGAAATCAGAAATAAATCAAAACAGCAATAACATTTCTTTTTCTCACACACATACATTAACTCTGCACTCACTGATCCCCCCTCTCCATCTCTCTTTTTTCTGACACAACCATGCTGTAATGTTCATTAGGGGTATTTCAGTGGTCACACACACAAAGACTTGCATATGCACGCCAGCTTTCACACACTGCTAAAACAGCGTTTTGTCCATAAAGTCTATTTCCATGGTTAAGTTGTGATGAATGGGACTCAGTTGAAGTCAATGAGATAGCGCAACGCCATAATTCAATTCAACACACACTCATGCACACACACAGACACACACCACCAAGTGTGGGTAATAATTTAACACATCATGCATACACACACTTAGAGACCCACACTCACACATTTGTGCACAGTCAATGAGACCACAGTGTACCATAATTCACTGTAAAGATAAATGCCCAGTGTGCATTATCACTGACTGTGTGCGGCTGGCTGCTGGTATGTGTGTCTGCAAGTGTGTGTGTGCTAAAGAAAGTTAGAGAAAATGGGTTTTGTGTGATGGCATTAATGCTAAGTTTCCTCAGTGGGATGATGTCAGACTCACAAATACATTACTATGGTACTAATGTTTTAATCGGGTTCTACTGCCTAAATTTGTATAAAATGTGTATCTTATTTATAGAGTTTTTTATTTAAGTTGTGATGCACAGAAATCTGCAGGGAAAAAAAAGAACTTTCTCCTTTCCAGTGAAGTGCGTGGGTTGAGATCTCCCTGGCAGACATGTTACTTTCAAACTCTAAAAAGCTCAAATAAATTAGCTCTTGAAAAGAAGCTGAGGGGGGAAAAGTGCCATAAGTGCAGGCAAGTGGTTTGGGTAAAACAGGTGGCCCATTTTCTGTGTTTTTTAAATCTTTTCCCTCCTCAAATGATTTTGAGTTATGTAAAATTTGATTGTAGGTTACTTGTCGTTTTCGAAGTTCAATCTATCATGAAAAGGTAGGTTTTTGCTTTTCTATAACTGCTAGAAAAGGTGAAGAAGGAGTTGGTAAGACTGAACTGATTTTGTTAAAAAGGAAAAAATAAGACCAGGACTTGTAATTTAATGTGAATCACCAACACACTAAGATGAAAAATCTTTTAAGATGTATTAACATGTGATCCTCTGTTATTTGGTGCACACTAATGTGTCAATGGGGGCTACTCCTGAACAAATAATACAAAACAGAGCTAGGAGAGCTGGCTTTCTGGCTTACTAGAACCTTATGTGTTGGGTATGTAAACAGACAACATGAATCCTCTCCAGTTAAAATTCTAAAACCCCCAAGTAGTCATTCACAAACAAACACAGCAGTTCTACCAATATAAACCTGCAATGACTTTTTTTCCTCCGCCAAATGGGTGCAGGAGAAACAAGTGTTGAATTCAATATGGACATATCATCATTTTTTAAGCTGATATAACAACTATTTACAAATCCAGCAGTCATGGAGCAACAGTATCATTCATCACAAGCCGTGTTTCCCTCCACCTGATGAATGTAAGGCCAGTATTCACCCTGTTTTAGCTCTGTTTTTGGTCTCTATCCAACATCTGGCTTTAACTAAATGTTCTATTATGTCTGCTAGCCAGTCACTAACTTTGTCTGTCTGCTGTGCGGTGTTGAGCAGGTGGTGTACATTGGGTTTTTGCAGCTTTTTTTTTTTAAGAAAACAGCTGCTTGCTGGCACCAAACACAACACTATGACAGCAGTGAGAGTGAATCAAAACAGTAGGGTTGTAAGTCAGACAGCTCAACAACTGCTTTTAACTTTCATCCCACTATTAGTGAGACTTTTATATTTTTATCTTTGATCGTACGAACATTATTAATTAGTGTGGTCTAAAGTGTGATCCTGTGCATCTGTGACAATGTTGTTACAAGGTACACATCTAAGAGGACATGACTGCAGCATAAGTTAAACCCCTTAAGATCAGCAAAAAAAAAATCAGCTTGTTGACTCAATCAGCATAATCATTGTAGTCTCCTTCTAGTTGAATTTTTTCAATTGATGCTATACTCCTATGCATTTCAAAGACAAATATTGTACTTTTAATTCACTATTACATGAAGTTTATTTTATGGTATATGTGTAGCTTGCTTGTACCATATGATCTGTCATGAAGCCTGGAATACACATCAATTAAACCATACCAGGATATGCTCTCTGGTACATATTAAGATTTGACGTCTCTCTGTATTTATGCTTGAAATGCACAGCTGACACCCCTCACATAATTCACAGAGTACAGATCTCAACACATGCTGTGGTTTCTCCTCATAACTTCTCAATTTTAATTCTGATGTACTTTATTGTCCCAGTGGGAAAACTTGTCTCAGGCCTCATCAGGCTCTGCAACACATGAAAACATCACTACAATGTCATTTAATCCACTCATCCCATATATGCAAATTCACAAGTGACATGTTTTCAAAGATAACACCCACTCCTCTGGGTTGTTTTGTGGCAGCCTTTTGTCCTGGAAAATGCATTTCAGCTGATTGCTGTCAGTGAAAACAAGCATTAAATTGGACAACAATTTTCCTTCTCTGGGTTTAAAAAACCAACCCTGAAGTTCCAAACAACTTGCAGGTTCTATGAGACACCAGATGACAACTGTAGGTAAAAGCCTGCCATTGCGCGACTATTTTTAGTCGGCATTCTCCTCCCCTTCCGTTTCCTGCATGTTAAGTTAGAGCAATTTTTTTCCCCTATTGCGGGGTGATAATGTGTGCAGCCAGACCTTTCTCCACTGACACATTGCTGTAAAGATAGGACTGGCTATGAGAGGCTAGGATTTCATTGAACTTTTGCATTCCTACAGAGCATGATAACCAGATTCCCCTGTTCAGAGGTTTAGGGCAGTAGCTCATCAGGGCCAAAGGTTCAGATGCAGAAGCTGTTAATAATTCTTCTCTGTCTGCATCTCTTCATATTCTGCCCCTCATTAGTCCACATTGTCAGTTAATGCCTTTTTAGAGGGATAAAACTTTATTACCTCTGCAGGATAGCTATGTTGGGTGAATGCAATAAAAAGGATACATGATGAATTATACAGCAGTCTGAACTCAGCTTACAGTCCCACTCCAACATCAATCACATGCAAGCCAATGTACACAGATGCCCTCACACTACACACACACACACATTAGAGATTAGGCTTCAATAAAACTTTAAGAATCTGAAAATAAAAAACAAAATGATACAGTGCCTGCTCCTCTCTCTCTCTGTTTCTCTCGTTTCTTCTTATCTTACTGCATCCATCTATTCATTTTTGAATTTCATGTCTCCCTGATTCTCTCACAAATTATGCCAACACTGAGACAGCATTTCTTGAAAATGTTATTTACACTCGTGTTTGCAAGTCATTTTCATAAAGATCTTCATCTGAAATGCTTCACGAGAACAGCTTAATCACCTCTACTTTATCCTGTTTCGATCGGCATACAACAAATTTGTGTATCACAGCCAACATCTGGTACAGAGTGGGACAGACAGTCTGGGCATTCTGCTGAGTCACAGTTGGTTAAACCTCAGCTCTGTACCCTCCTGTTTTTCATTATCATCTATACTGCTTTTCAACAGAGCTCAACTTGGGATTTAGTTATTCACATTTATGTATTGTTTCTGTTTTTGTGATAATTCAGCAAGCATGAAAATGATTTTGAGAGGTCATTTTTGACCTTGGGAATAGTAGTTTATCTTGTTTTCTAAATCCTATATGGACATGTATAACAGTTATATGCAGAGTGACATCACTGAGTTGCTGCTTTTTTTCTGTTGTCTTATGGTGACAAGAGGTATACAGACTCTGTTGTTCTTTTTTAAATGTAACCCCCTCTTGAGAGCAGTTTTGACAAGTTTTCAAGTAAGAAAAATACTGGTTTAGTGTTAACAGACAGCTCAGAATCCTGGGAATTACCTCCATCTTGGGCTACTACTCACCTCATTTGAGTTGAAGAGCCAGGAGACAAAAGCAGGCTCCAGTATCCGTCTGCAGCGGACCTGAGACTGACACTGGACATTTGTTTTTTATTAACTGTGACCACAATCTTTTCTGGACCTAGAAAAAGTGTTTTTTTGTGTTGTCTAACTATAACCACGCCTTAATCACTGTTTATTTGCCATGAACAAAATCGTTCCTTAACCTTAAACCAAGCCATATATGTTGTAGAAAGTGAGGTACTGAATTAAAAAGGTGTTGTCTTTGAATAAAATCAGTGGTTTTGCTGAGTTGTTCAATATCTGTGTTCTCCCCTGGCTTTCTTCCATCCCTCCACAATCATGAAAAAGTTACAGCTCTCTACCTGTCTTGCTCTCTCTCCTTCTCTCTCATTTTCACTCTTCCACCCACTCTATCGCTCCATAGCTGCATATTCCCTTCCGTCATGTCTTCCTCTCACCATGTCTGCCTCATATTCAACAAATATTTCTGTTTCTCTTTTTCTTCCTCTAGCCAGCTCTTCTAGCAATGGCAGCCTGTCTCTTCAAATTCAGCAACCATCACTACCACAAACACACACACACACACACACACACACACACACACACACACACACACGCACGCACGCACACATAGAGACACACACACATAAAGACATATACACACACACACACTACATACATCATTGGAGAGGAAACAAATTATTCCAGGACAGGAGAACTGTTTTGTTTGGTTCACCCTTGTTTGTCTTTTTCCTCTCTCTCCCTCTTTCTCTCTCTCTCTCTCACCCCCTCTCTCCCTCCAACAGATGGGGTATTTTAATGAAATCAGCCTTGCCTGTTCCCATCTGTGTGAGAAATGAATTTCACCATTTTTTAAATGAGGGAATTTACAATGAGACAAGCTGGAACGCAGGAAACCCCTGCACAGTTTTTTTTTCTCTCCTCAGCTCTTTCACCTGTAGTGCTTTCATTGTGTCTCTGCGCTTATATCTGTTTTTCTACATTTCTTTTTTCTTTCTTTCTTTCATTCATTCTTTTGCTCTCTCTTTCACTCTTGACCTCACTTTCATTTTTTAGTACAGAGCTCTTCTTTTATGCATTCCATGCCTTCACAACTCTGCATGTTTCTGATGACCATAGCACCTTTGTCAAAAAAGTGTAAAATCTGGTAAAAGAAATGGTAAAATTTTAGGAAACATGCATGTTTAAAATTTGTTGCTGGAGCTAGCACCTAGTTAACTTAATTAAGCGTAAAAACTGGACACAGGAGGAGACAGCCAGCCTGACTCTCGCCAGTGGTAACAAAATTTACCTACCAGCAACTCTAAAGCTCACTAATTAACAAAAAATATTTAATTTGTTTAGACATGTGAGTAGTACACTATCAGTAATCTCATTTTAGTGGCCAGAGAGTGAATAAGCATATTTCCCAAAATGTCAAAACATTTTTGTAGAGATGCTTTGTGTAGCCTTTGATATGATGCATCAGTGTATCATTTCAGTATTCCATCAGCTGAATGATCATGAAAAAGAGACCATGGTAAAGACAATGGTAGTCTCTGTGTTTACATAATGCATCCATTGTGTAAACTATCTGCAACCGAGGGGATCTATGAAAGTTTTCACTTAAATTAAGAGCTCCCTTGATTTTACTGTTCTTTGACATGTGTGTAAAGAAGCAAATTTCACAAGTGGGCCTGGTACCACAATATGGCTTACATAGCTTACTTGCAGGGTGAGATAATCAAATCTGTTACTGATAGTCTACTTTGTGAAAATACTGAAAAATACAGTCAAACAGTTTAACCACAAAACAAATATGAAAGATTTTGATATTTTTCGTTGTGCTTTAAATTGTATTGTATGTTATTATTTGTGGGTACGTTTTTGTGATGTATGTTATGTTGCAAAAAATTATACAATGCAGTTGTAAAAAAAGAGGCAGGCTTGAGTTGGGAAGAAAATTATTTTAACCAAACGGATGAATCTGTTTGGGAAGGCGTCTCTACCTTATTACCAACCATTTAGCTGTCACTGCGCATTGCATAAAATGTCCAACTGCTCCAGTGGGGCTGCACAGAGGCCAACAGCTTGGACTGTGGTGGTATTGGGCAGTGACCAGATATTATTGTGCATAATCCCTTATGTCCAAAGGGTGCAACACAGATCTGTTGAGGTTCAAAAGTCCATGAGTCATTTAGAAGGGAGAGCATTTTCAGGCTTTTTGCCATCAAGACTTGTTTTATTCATGCTATTGTAGTAGTTTATGTTAACGTTCACAGTTCATGTTTATATTATTACTCTATGACTTTTTTCATTCAAGTGTTTAAGATACTTAGTTTCCAATATTGTTTTGGGGGGTTCTGTCAACATTTTGCATTTTGTCTTTTCTTATTTTAAATACTTTGTTACAGCAAGGCTCCTTGTCTTTATTTTGTGTCATTATTTCCTTATTTCTCTATTTTAAAAATTATTTTGAACAGTTGAGGTCTGAAAGAAAAGAAATTATATTTTGAGAAATTATATTGACTGTCTCTGCAAGTAGATTTCAATCTTCCATGAAGCAAGCCGGTCTGGAAAGAAGAAAAATATGAAATAAACTTAAACTTAGCATTCCATATTTTTATGACATTATGACTTTACGAGTTCAAAATTGGATTAGTGGTCTGCATTAAATACACTACAGTTGTGTGTAATCGCGGAGTATAATTACATTAAACTGTCTAAACAAGGCAAAAAGTATTAAATGCAATAGTAATCATTAGTATTCTAATATATAGGCAGAACAAAGTACTTCTAAAAAAGATAAAATGCATTTCCCTTGTCTTCTTTTATCTGTTTTTATTGTTCTATTCAAGCCGTTTAATAGAAATAAGGTTTATAGGTTTCTGTATAAATGCTGTGGGACTCTTTCAAACCTGAATACTCTAAACAGTGTAGTTTCTGTGTTTTTGCTTGTACACATGCATTCGTGCCTGTAAAAATGTATACATGCGTTTGTAAGGGACTGTGTGTTGGCACATATGTGCATGGCAGCGTGTGTTTTCTTAGGTGTGTTTTCAGGAAGGGAGCTGTCAGACCTGATGACTGACGTCACCCTCATTATACACACACACATACACACACACAAAAAGGTTGGCAGGTTAAAGCAGTTAGCTACCTAAAATACAGAGAAGTCATTCAGACAAACTGCACCTGCTTTTGAAATGGTTTAACAAGCAATTACACTAGGAGAGAGGGAGACCTGCACTAAAACACAAACACACACACTCGCACACGCGCACACACATACAAACACATACACATATACATAAACACACACACGCGCAGATAGCTAAATTCAATTCCAGGCAGACTATTGGGAAATAGCCAGAATAATTACTGATATTACTAGCAAAAGTGAAATAGAGAGACTGAGAGTGAGAGAGAGAGGGGATTAGAGACTGATACCAACATCTTAATTTGACTGAGAAGCAACCCTGTCACACCTATGTGTCTGTGTGTGTGTGTGTGCTTGTACATGTATGTGTATGTGTATATGTATGTGTGTTTGTGTTTGTGTCTGTGTGTTTCTGCGAGAGGAAGGTGATGCGTCAGTAATACAGTCATTGCAGCAGCAATTAAAATATGTAAATCCAAGAGTGTCAGGGCCGAATCCGATAGGCTATATGCTTAAGTGCACTCAGTACTGATTGTTCATGAATATACATGAGTCAAGACAAACTTTGATCAGAAAATCAGAAATGCATATAGATAGATAGATAGATAGATAGATAGATAGATAGATAGATAGATAGATAGATAGATAGATAGATTTCATTGTCATTAAGCTCAATCATGGGCCTACAAATGGTACACACAGCTGTGAGTTTGCTGTGTTTTTGGGTGGATTAATATGAATATTTGTGTGTTATGACTGTAAACAAATATGGAAGCCTGCATCTTCTTTATAACCATCATAAACAGGACCACATGCTTAGAAAATATGCAAATCATTTTTGTTCCAAAAATATGGTAATGAGGTTTGAGTACAGAATTAATTAGACCTCCAACATTCTACAGAGACTCTACAAAACTTACCAGCTGTGTGAAGTGTGATTATGAGATCATTTACATATTAGTCCTATTAAGGGACATTAGCAAGCCTCTTGGTCACATTAGACCAAAGAAACTGGTGTTTACTTGTTACGTTAATGAGGGCTGTGAAAGGTCAACAAGTCAAAACCCCACAAGGAAGAGGAAGTATGGGCACGAGGACAAATTGATAAGTAATTTATTCTTGGAAAAAAAATGCTAACAGAATTTTTACAACATGATAGTTAGAACTAATAGCTCAGCAATAAAGCTTTTTGTTACCATAGTAACTATTTTACAAGGCCTCTTGTTTACAATTAACAGCTGCAAAAGTGCAGCAGGTCACAGTGAAAAGCTATCTGGGATATTTTGCAAGGGAAGAGAATTTTAAAAGTTTATCAGAAAAAAAATGAAAACTCCGCTAATTAATATTTTTTAATAGAAATAATATCAAATGACTGTTTGAAAAGTAAAAGGTTATTCTTGTAGTCAGAATTATTACTCAAAACAGAACTTTAATTTCATAGTATTTTATTTACAACCATCAAAATCAAACCTTTTTAGCTCAAGCTTACTGTTTTCACCACAATTGTCTCTTGGCTGCTACCAAAAAAACAAAAAAACAAAAAAAACAAAACTGTGATAATAGTGGAGCATTAAGAAACTAAGGCCATGATATACACATCTTGAGGAAATACACCTTCAATTAATCAAAAGAGATGCATTTCTATTATTATTCTCTTCAAGTCCAATTATCACTCTCTCTTTACGCTTTGGTAATCAAATACTGAGCAAACTATATGGGTCTTTAGGTTTTACAGTTGCTTTAGTGAGTTAGTTGCCTCTGTTGTCTGCTTGTTGTTAAGTGCTGGACAGATAGAGTTCAGCAGCTTCATCAAAGCAGCTCCTGTCTGCAAGGACCAATGCAACAAGCCTGAACCATCAGGCATGAAAACAAAACAGTATTCTACAAGAAGCTAAAAAGCCCTATTGAGCTCCAGTTTAGGTGAGATAAGTAGTGTGAATAACCCCTTATCTGTTTACTGATTATTACAGGTACAAGTTTAAGGCCCAGCCATTTAAGTGCCCTTAAGTATTTAATGAACCCACAGCTCCTCTGGTGGAGCAGCTGGGTAATGTGCTTCTAGAGAGCAGAAGTTACTGAACTGTGTGAATGTGAGCAAAGCATTGCTCATGAAGAGGTTGGACCCTTAGCAAACAGCTCCTGGGTAAATAGAGGAATCACTGGTGCTGATTAGCATTCAGACATTCTTCCTAACAGAGCTGGCTTATCTCACGTCTCTGTGTCATTATGCTCACCAGCTCCACTCTCTGTCTGTCATTTAGCAAGTTTCAGGTCAGCGAGCTCCAAGCAGGCTTTCAGCAGTGAGCCCTCGTTCAAATTACAGACAGGAAATGTAGACATGAATGATAACCAGCAACAGGCACTTTGCTCAAAGAGACAGCAAACAGCATGTGCTTATATCTGTGTGTCTGCTCATATGTACGTGTTAGTGCGTGTATTTAAAAGTGTGAAAAAGAGCCTGATTAATTATGATTTCCCGTAATCCGCTTCTGGTGTAAATTAACTCTTTTGTAAGTGCTTGTATGTGTGTGTGTGTGTGTGTGTGTGTGTGTGTGTGTGTGTTTGGGGGGCTTTATAAGAGCTAAGCATAATGCTTGTGTTGGGGAGGATGACATCAATCATTATTACTACAACGTGCATGAACCGTTATTACAGTCTGCCATTACTGCTACTGTACTTCTAAAGCTATATTAGAGAAAATGGATTCATGCCTCTCTTCAGGGGGCTAATCTTTGAGCTTCTGTTTTTGCTACAGTTATTTAAATGGGTAATTTCAATAAGCGTAAATAACACAGGAAGTTGTGTCTTCCACTTCAGACAAAGCTGTCATGGTAACTGGTATAGAACAGATGTAATAAAATGAGTTATAAGTTGAATGAAAGTGTCACTGCACTTGAACACAGTGAAGCTTGTGGTTTGACGGCATGATTATTTCTCTAAGCTTGATTGTTGCTGTAATGTTTTTGTCCTTGATGTGAGTATTTTATACTCTGCTGGTGAAGTTTAGCCACCTGTAACAACCTGTGGCAAGCTGATATTTAAGTTTTTATATTTTAACAGTTTAGCAACATGCTCATGTTCATTTTTAGTTTGGCAGGTGGGGAAGTTAATTTTTTCCACAAGTATCCATTGGCAACTGATGCATCCATCCTGTCAACATCATATTTTAGTTGACCTTAGGCTGTGGTTGCAAAAGCTGAGAGCAAAACTTTGTGTTTTTGCAACAACCTGTCCATCTCTTCCTCACATGGCAAAATTTCTTTATATTTTAGTAAAATAACATTAGATTCAATTACATTCAACTTTTGGAGCACTTTTAGGCCTTTTCCATGTCAGCCTAAAGTTTTGAGTTTTACCAATAAAATGGCGAACTTTAATCTTTTAAAGGAACAAAATGTTTTACTCTGAAAAAAGTTAATAATATCAGTAGTATATTAGAAGCTAGTACACATTGTTTTGTTTCTTTAGCAACTGCTGGTTTTTCCACTGATGATAACATTTAACCCCACTGCCATCAGGGACTCAGTGCATACAGTATATATATGTCATCATGTACAATGCCAAGAGTAGTAAGGGACTGCACACATCGATGTTTCACTTTTCCATCCACCTTACAGTATATCTCTCTTCACACATACAATTACAGACTGATAACTCTCTGGAGGAAAATGGTTCATTTCAGATGCAAAAGACTATAAATTTGGATTAAAATACAAACGTAGTCCCTCTCCAAAATCCTAAACAAAAAAAGCACAATTCATGTGTGTGTGTGTGTGTGTGTGTGTGTCTATGTGAGTGTGGGTGTGGGCGTGGGCGTGTGCATGTGCGTGTGCGTGTGCGTGTGCGTGTGCGTGTGTGGGGGGGTATGCAAGCGCAAGTGGCTGCTTGTTATATGTGTGTTTATATCTGTGTCACAGGAAAAGAAAGACTGGCAAATCTGTCTTTTCATGAACTTAATAGCTCCACCATTTCTCTTTCAACCATCAATGCTGATGTTCCAGACACACACATACAAACACACACACACACACACACATACAAACACACACACACACACACACACACACATACAAACACACACAGACACAATGATTCACAATGTTTTTATTATTTACTTGAATTCATAAAGCATGCTAACTGGAAAAGTGACAAGGCAGATGTCTGTGTGTTTGTGTGTGTGTGTATGTGTGTAAGTGCCCATCTGTGTGGATATTTGTGTGTGTGTTATTATGTGCACATATGCCTGGTTTTTACAGGAATTTGTCAAGTAATCTGACTGTGTAATTGAATTATTTAGTCATAGAAACTTTGATTAGGTTATAAGATGTTTAAGAATGGTCTATTAGTGTAACTACCGCAACATATGTGACAGGAAAAGCAAAGGAAGAAAGAGCAATATAAGTAAGAAAAGAAGGAAAGGGAAGAAAATATGTTATCTTTCTCCCCTCTCATGTTACCATCTTGACTTTTGACCTGTCAAGAGTAGAAAACTGAAAAGGGAATATCTTGTATGAGGTCAATACTGAAGAAACAAATGCTTTTCTGGATGCCAGCTGTGTACAAAAAGCATTAGTAGCCCGTTGGGGAGATGTCTGGACCAAAAACAAAGCTTACCTCAACTCCAGACATACAGATCAACACAGAGGAAGATAAAAAGGCCAAAAAAAAAGAGACAGACACGGGGAGAAAAAGAAAAGGGAAAGAAGCAGAGAACCAAAGTGAAACAGTCATCAGACTTCAAAGCTTCCTTTTATCCGATCTGTTTAGAATTTTAAATCAGGAGTCCAGAGCCACCAAAACAAAACATGAAACGATAATCCGATAATCGTTACAATGTTTTACAGAGGGGAAATATTTCTGAATATATTTATGTGTTTATGTGATTGCTGGAGTGAAATGTGCCTAAAGAATGATAAAATGTTTAATTTTGGTTTAAGTGGATTTGTGTTTTTAACTTTTGTTTGTTTGATTGGGGTTTTTTTCTGGTTGCAGTGGGCATCTGCTCGTCTGTGTGTGTGTGTGTGTGGCAGTAATTTTACTGTGTGTATGAGAAAGAAAGTAAGAGTTAATGAAATAAAGAGCTATTGTCTGCAAGAGTGTTTGTGTACTTTTATGTCTACATGCAGTACATTCAGTACATACCTTTCAATCTAATCTTTGGGTATTTTGGAGAAAGCACTTGCAGACATTTTGTCACTGTTATAAAATTTATTCTGTGTTATATTTGGACTTTATTTTATAGAGCTAATCATATTTTCCCATTAAATACATGGGAAGGCCTCAGCTTTATTTGCTGTGCTAAAAGTTTTTTAATTCAGTGGAATCATCTATGTGCATAGAGCTCAAGTTGACACTCAAATATCCATTGTTGACCAACTGCAAAATGACCTTACATTCCTGTTTTGGCAATTTAGAGAATCCAAATGGAGGAATTTATTAAACAAGCTGTGTTACACTTTCTGAAAGTACCTGTTATATTATTATGTGTTTTATTTAAGTAAACACAAATGAATTTTCCTGCATGGTGTAAAAGGCACAAAGACTACATGCTGTAAGTAAACTGTTATCTTGTAATGAACAACATTCAAATGGTGGCCATCTTCCTCTGACATCTCACTCAGGGTGTAAATCAAAGGCCAATAAACTGGCCTCTTCTGATCTTTACAACATCACTCAGCTTATTATTTTGGTAAATATAGGATGCCACCGTTTTTTATCTTTCTGCTCTCTGTGTCATTTTTGGCCACAGTATGCAGCTGTTTCAGCAGAAGATTCTGATAACGCTGCTGGACACTACCTGGTCATAGACAGAGTTAATGACCAGCTAATGAAGTGGAGTGTTAGGCATGTAGAGAGCCAGATATTTACCTCAAGAGTTTTTGGACTCCAAACCTGACTTGAAGGGAAAATTCACCAGGTGTCAACAAGCATGACTCCAAATAAATTCAAAAGTTGTTCCGAGTCAGCAGGATGTGGAAATAAGCAAGTTATTTGCTAACATGACTGCCATCACAATTTATAAATAGTATTGTTGAGTAATATTGTTGTGTTTGAAGCTTGCAGTGCTCTTGGGGTGACAAAAAAGGAAAATTTAGTTTACCTCAAATTCCTGCAGCCTCAGTTACAATAACACTTTATCAATATGCATCCACCGTGTTTATTTCCTCTGATGAAATATAGTGAAGTTGTGCTATTTCTCCTACTTTTTTTCTTTACAAAAAAATGTCAGTTACATAATTCAAGGGATCACTTAGCTCATTTGATTGAATTTAAAAGTGATTATTGTCAGCTGCTGTTGCTGAGGATGCTATTGATGGAATTATTATTCTCCAAAGAGGAGCCACACAGAGAGATGGGAGCAGCTCAGTGTGCAAAAATCTTTTATGGAAATTCTTTTGGACTTTTGCCAAAGCATCTGATACCATTGTGAGACATGCATAAACTATGATGCAGTTTGTAAAGTTATTGCCATGGTGAACAATTTGCTATCTGCATTTTTATCACTTAGCAAGCAAGTTCATCAGTGAGCCAATTTTACAAAATTGCAATTTGTTTTTTTAACTGTCAAATTAGTCCATAGCTGTAAGCGCTTGGTTGAAAATAGACTGATAAATGCTGTCTGTTCTTCTGGGCTTTGTTCATACATCCTCATTCACATGGAAATGTCTGTTTAGACAGTGTGCACTTCAAAATATCCTAAGGCCATGTAATTTTACACAAACTGGACGGGAGAAGGTTCTCAATTTTGGGGGTTAATCAGATGTTGGTGGGGCATGATGGGGCCAGAGGGAGAGGGAAAGGAAGAGAAAGAAAAGATAGAAAACAATTGGAGAAAAGAAAGACTAAAAAGTAAAGGGAACTTGGCATGTTTCACAAAGGGAACACAAACGGTCATCTGGACCTTGCTGTATTTACCTTTTGGCAAGGATTACTAACCAGATCAATGTGAAAATTGCCCCTGGACCTCTGACCATGGGGGTTTTCAACCTGGGCAGGACTGAAGGCAGGATTGAAGGTATGACCACTGGCTTGTTAAGCCCCCTAGGCAAAGGGCTGATATAATACATCTAAAATGTGTTTTACAGCTTAGCTTATGAGCCAAAGTGAATAAATGATAGCATAAAAGGACTGTTTTTAGGATGCTCAGAGCAGTAGTTAGCTAAGTGGAGGTCAGGGCCAAAGGCCAAATGAAAGACAGAAAAGACAATTTTATTATCCAAAATTTGAGTTTAAGCAACTTCTCTCTAATTTTATACTGTTTGTGAGATGCCAAATACTTTTTTTCTTTTAAGATCCTTGAAAATTACTTATCTGAAGAAGATTAAGCAACAGTTGCGGAATAAATAAACATGAAACCACAGAAAAAAACGCCAAAGAAGTGACTGATAATGACATTTGCATAGTTTGTCCACCAGAGAGCACTGACAATTTTTTTTTCATCTTTGAAATATCCTGTTAAGTTCATGTTTCACTTTCAACTAAAATAAACAGTGGACAGTGCCACTGTGATGTTACCAATTAGTTTGTGAAATACAGTTTAGAGTCCTAAAGCTTGGGATTTGGCTGTCACCATCTTGTTATTTTCAGCCAAAAATGACCATATTTGGCTGAAAGGGCGGAGCCGCAGATCAGGCCTTGCTACGCCCATGGATGATGCCTTGTAGACAACTAGCTTGTGGCTGTAACTTAAGGTTGCCACGCCCTTAATTATGCTTACATTATATTTACTAATGTTTGCCAACTTCTTTTATTGCTCCCTGAAGTAGCATCAGTTTTACCCAAGAGGCTACAGCATCAGGCGACATAATGAAGTGTATTATTAATCTGAAAATACATAACAAAAAAATCAACTATCAAAGGATTTCTTACTCCCTGATACACTCAGAACAAATTAATGTACATAAGTCACAGTGGGACACAGATCCCATACTCTAAGATTATTTTTAAATAACAGCATCACAGAGTGAATCTCAATGATGACACTATTTGTATAATAGTGAATATGTATGTGGACCAGCTGCAGTAACCTCCCTGACACTGAATTTTTTCCCTGCTAATGCACATACTCTGTTTACAAATATACACATAAGCAGATTCATATTCATGTTTGGCACATACATACTAGTGCTTTGAGTTGGCGAGGAAGACAGAGAGCATCTTTGTTTTTTCCTCCCTGTCTCTCTGTATATTTCTGTTTATATTCACCCCACTCTTTGAAGTGGTCATAACATTGCCATGTCAGTTTTGATGCTCTAATGAATAGACTGTTTTCATGTGACGCACTGGAAAATGGAAACTCTGATTCTCTCTTTTTCTTCAGCATTCTGTTTTTCTCTCACGTAAAGCGCTTCTCTTCATCTGCACCTTGATTCTCTCTTTTAACTTTTTGACCCATCATTGTATTTTTGTTTTTGTTTGGGGTAATTATGTCTCCTAAATATCATCTCCAGCACCATCTCGCCTTTGTCTTGTTTTTTATCTCTAGCTCACTCACTTACTCTTTTTTTCTCTTTTTGTCCCCTACATCATTATTCTCACTTTACTTGATGTGCTGTATTTATACTATTTTGTTTTATTATTTTCTCTGTCCTATGTTTTGTAGAATGATGCTTTGAGAAGCCAAATTCCTCTCTGTTACCCTCATTACAGTTGTGTTAGTGTGTGTGATCTTCATTTTCTAATTGCATGAATCTTTGTGAGAAAATGTGCAAGGCGTCCTGTTGTGCTTATCATCATATTTGAGCAAGCTGGTCCTCATCAGTGGCTTGTAATGATCAAGAATCTCTGATCTAAGAGACAGAAAACTGGAGAAAGATACAAACAGAGGAGAACTGTTTTCTTCTTTAATCCTCAGCCTGGTCAAAACTAATATTCTTACATACAACGTATACATGTTTTTTGAAATTCCCAAACTACATACTGCTTTACTGTTTGTTTCTTACACATCAGTTATCGATGAAAGTTAACTTTAATGATTGGTCTCTTAAAATAATCCCTTTGTTGTGATGCATAGTATTACACTGTGTTTCTCTTATCTTATTGAGGTGTAATATTCATTGTTTTTGTGTATTTGTTTATTTGTTGTGGCTCTTCTCTCATGTTAAATGTGCATGGCGGTCTTCATATAGATTTTGTTTGTTTGTCATGTCTAAAGTGACTATGAATCCAAAACCAAATCCTTCCACTGTTGTGCAGCCAGCTTCCAAGATACATTACACTTACAAAGTTTCTTTTCTCTGCTGTACAACTAAATGCACTGACCAGATTCTGGGTGTATTATAAACATGTTGTTTTTCATTATGTAAAACCAGCCCTTTCAGCCTAAACTATAAATAAATTTTATACTCAACTTTGAAATACATAGGCGTATTTATTTATCTTGGTGCAGTGTGCAAAGGAAAGGGACAGGAGCCATTGCCAAACCCTACTGAACTATGGTAACGGTCCACCGAACAGACACTTTCTTGAAAAACTAGCCAGTTCCCAGACTTTCCACAGTTGTCATATTTCCAGGTCTGTGAGTATGCATGTATGTGCAAAATAGTGGGAAGAAGAAAGACTGCCTGTGTGCTCTGTGTGTGAGTGTGACTATGTGTAACTGTGTTCGTGTGTGTGCATGTGTGTGTGTGATTGCTTTCCCCCTGTGCTGTGTGATTAGATTTGTCTCCTTTACCTTCAGGGTTGTTGTTTTTGTCTGCTAGCCAGTATATAAAGCTATGGGTTTGCATGCACACACTTGCACACACACACACACACACACACACACACACACACACACACACAAAACATGCACACAAACATTAAAGCCCCTTGTGGCACAGCAGTGCATAGTCATGGATGGACGCCAATAATTCATCTGTACTACAATATTACTCATGTAGAACGAGCTCACACACACACATGCACACATACTGTACACACACACATGGCAAAGCCATTAGTTGCTCAAAACTGCAGACACTCAAAGCTTTGTAGAAATAATAATTGTTGAGGATAATAAAAGCTTTATAGCATTGAAATGTATTAAAATTTTTGACCAAAGCTTTTACAGCTATGAAACACTTGCATGCTGCAGGAAACTGAGATTTGTATGCAGGAATACAAAAAGGACTCCTTTCAGATACCCAACAAAGCTTGACAAATAATTGCTCAGAACATCATCCCCCATATTGTATTATTGATCTCTTATGTCCCTTTAATGAGGATACAGTAATCTGTAGAGCCCAGAGGGTATCAGGAAAAACATTTCTGACAATTAGCACAAAGAAATTATTGATTTAAACAGCAAAAAACAGTCTAATGTAGAATAAAACACCTTTGATGTTACAGAAGACACATTACATCATGTTGAGTAGACAAGACCCAAAATTTATTCAATTAATGTACGGAAGTCAAAAATCAAATAGACCTATAATAAACGTAAAGGACCATTGAGATTGTTCACGCCTGATGTGTCTCATTGTTTAGTTTGTGCTGGATTACACTGAGCCACGTGTGCGCCAGAGCAGGAAAAGAGCACACAAGGAGCACTGTAACTATGTGCAATACAGCAACAGTCTGCATGAAAAAGTAAGAAAACTGTAGTGAGGAAACAAGTGGAGCCAACATGATAGCGAATAAAAACAATTTTGTGAAGTAATTTGTAGAAACCTCTAAAGTAAAGGCCATGTATGCTTGAAATTAGTTGGACAAAGTCTGCTGCTGATTCAAAGCATTACACTTGAAGGTGTGGCAAGAAGCCAGCTTTTATGAAGGGGGACAAGATGTAGTAATCATTTAAATTTGCCATTAATTCTTAAAGGCTTTTGAGCTGTTGCACTTTCTTGTGTACACAAAAAGAGATGGAGTGTGACAGTGAAGTTACAATCGTCCTTGCCTCTTCACCTTCATGCATAGGGCTCAGGGAAAAATTGTCATCATCGAGGAAAAAGTTAAACAAGGCTAAAATCTCGCCTAAATGTATGGCTCAACTATGCTGCAAAACATAATTTGTAGGTATTGCAACAGAGATAAAATAATTCTCGCTGTATTACCTCTCAAGAGTTGTAAAACCTTGCCTAAATGTATTACCACTTTTAAACCACTGTGCAGTGTTTTGGGTCTGATAATCGTAAAATCTGGCCTTCATAGAACATAATTTTTCTTCTCTGAGAACCTAGGCAACACGCCCACACCAACACTGCCCCTTGCATTTTTGTTAACGCAGTGCTATTTTCAGACTGTACAACCACTTTACATAATGGCATTTTGCACCAAACAGCCAAAACTGACTAGTAAACAGTAAACAAGCAGTGATGAAACACCATTCAGTGTTACATAAAAACAGTCTGAGAAGAAGTTCTGAGTCTACAAGAACAAATGAAAGTGAGAAAATATGTCTGTAGAACACAGCATATATCTTTGTCTGTACAATAATGTACTGCTCTTCTAATCAAAATAAATAGTTAGGAATAACTGTTGTCTCAAAAGATTTCCACTGAATTCTGTGACTGATTGCCATTTTAGGCAGGCAATCAGCATTCTGCAGTGGATTATTCATGGAGAGTAGCTCTCCAAATGTTTCTGCTGGTTCACATGAAAAATTTGTGAAGGGAAAATGGAAATAATTCATCCCAGTACTGTTTGCGTTGCATCGTTAATATCGCCACCGCAACTCTTTTGCTGTAACTTGGTCACTGCTTGTTGACTTTGCAAAGGTACAGCTTGTTTCCAGTCTGTGCTGCCACCACCACCACTGCCCTCCCACACACACACAGCACAGCAGTCCCCTTGTATTACCCACTGTCATCGTGTCAGGGTTGTGAGTCAGTGGATGTCGGCGAAGTGATTAAAGGAAAATTCCACCCTTAGGTACCCTTTTTCTCTTAGATACCATCAATCTGCAAAGCTCAGTGCATTCCAGCAGTAATTTTGTGATTAAGTGTTGCAATTTACTCTTTTGGTGTCCCAACTCTCTCTCAACCTGTCAGCTAGTCCAGTTAATGCTTTTCTGCATTTCCCAGAATGACTCTCACCAATCCCCTCAGAAATGAACTTGTTGGTTTCAGTTGGCTGTGTGTAGGTGGAGAGAGCAGAAGTGAAAGCAGGATTTGTTCCTATCAAGAAAAAGTGAGTCATGATCTTTCGTCAAAAACTGCCACATATTATGGCAACATTTAAAGGAGAAATATATACTCACTTCCTGGTCTTCAGCCTTGATGATTGTTGACTGTCATGACTGATGTTTAAGTCAGTTGAAAAATGATTGAAACACAGTAAATTTACTTAGCTGCATGTCAAAAACTCTCTGCATTATCTGACTACAACTTCAGCTCCTTAAACTTATATGCAACTTTTGGAAATATGTATTTTTGTTGTACCAAATACTAATTAGAGAGAAATATCAGATTTTCAAGCAAAATTATATTTTCATCTCTCAAAATTTTAATTAGAGGACAGGGTTATGACAAGGATTTAACATATTATTCATGGATTGGGAATTTTTTCATGAGTTCAAAGTTCAGCAGCATAACCCACACCCTATAAAGATAATAACCAACAGAAAAAAGAAAAGAAAATATTCACAGAAAAATCTAAACATATCATATTGTACTTCTCCTTTTATCATTTTAAATTATATCAATAATTTGCAAATACAATAATTATAGGTGTTAATACCTGGTGGAGAAATCTAAACCCATTTATTAGTAATTTATTTTATTTTGTAAAGACATTTAGACCAAACAAAACATACCTTATTTTGATTTGACCCTTTGTCATTTAGTCAATTTTTTTTCTGAGGACATGAAAACACTTATTTCTGTAGTCATTGTTGTACGAGATAAGATTGCGACATACTGAACTGTGGAGCTCTGTTTTACTCATTTTAAGTCTAACCAAAGTTTTAATTAAAGATGTAACAATGTAATTAAATAAAGTTTTGTTTAAAGGCAAAACATAACAAAATGTTTAACACTGTGAATATTGTTTATATATATATTGCTTAGGTACAGAAAATTAATGAACCATTTTGGGGTTTTTTTCTCTGCATGCATATTAATTTTTATCGTCATTTCATTGCAACAGTTAAATTTGAACTCACAGTAAATATTTACAAAACCTATTTGGACAATAAAGCAACAGGAATTAGGAGAAAAAAATGCCCCATTCGAGAAAGTGGGTCCAGATGGAAAAAATTAATTACTAAATTATTTAATGTACCATTTGTCAATAGTTTAAGCTTGGATTACCTCAGTGTTGGAAAGATATTTATTCCAACTCTCAGACTGATATTTTGAAGGAATGTGACTTTATGGCCAACTTGCTTTTTCATCTATTTACTACTCCCTTATAGGAGATTAAATCTGATAGCTTCTCCTATGTGTCCAGTTCTACCATCTAATATATAAGCACTTCTGACAAGCTGGCTTGTACAGTTCACTATAAAATTTAGAGGTTTAACCACTACAAATCAGCCAATGACACGTATATACTGCCCCAATTTCCAACCTCCCGTCCTTGCTGGAGACAACCTCCCTGTATACATTGTCTGCACACGGTGGAGACACAGGATGATGCCTGAAAATCAGTATGAAAAGAAAGCTGCGATCACATAGAGCATAATCGCTCTGACTTGAAACCCTCAACCACAGAGGGAAGTTTTCCTCAAGATGGTTTCTCCTTTACTTTTTCAGAGTTTATGGTTAAATGTCAGGAACAATGAGGTTGTGTGATGATTTTATTACTATAACACTCCATAACAGGAGGAGGATTGTGCGCTCACACATAGACACACATTTTATTAATGTAAAACTAGAACAGTGGGCATATAACACATGTGGTTCAAATACATCAACCCCTCATGTATTACAATCAGAAACAGCAGTTAGTAAGTGGCACACACATAAACCCACATACACACACACACACACACACACACACACACACACCTATTCTCTCACAACACCTTTCCATTTCTCTGTCAAGTGTGCACACAGACACACACACACGCAGGTAAAATGAATAATGGCAGGTTTGTGCGTCTGGCTGGAATATTGAATTTATTATTCCTGTTGTGGAGGCGAGCAGACCGGATACATACAGTATAAGGCTGTTATGGCGAGACAGATAGATTTAGAAATATTACTCATGTAATCCACATTCCAGTAGAAAACCCAACTCCACCTCTGCCCTTTTTTTTCTCATTTTACAGCTTGACACTGTTTACCACATGCAGCCCAAGGCGTCTTGTTTTAAGAATGGTAAAACCGAAAAGTTTCCTTTTGACACAAATGTGCTTTAATACTACAAAACGTGGTGTGAAGACTTTTCCAGAGTGCCAGGGTTAACTGAATCACTCAGTACACACTGGAGACAATGGGCCCATGCAAGAGCCACTCCTATGTTACAAATTCAGTCCTGTGGCATGTATCAGGGATTAATAAAAAACTTAGGGTATTCAACAATTTGTATTATATGAAATATTCTTTTAAATATGAAAAAAATACAACTGGACCAGACAAGTTGCATGAGTCACAGACAGAAAGACTGCTTCTCTCTACAATAAGAAAAACACTTGTTTGAGTCTACATATAAATACAATGATTTTTTATATATATATATTTTGGAAAATATACAGTTAAGCTATTGTCCAGCTCAGTCCTGCCCATAAGAAGGTGCTGTGCCTTTAAAAGACCCTTTTGACACACAAATGCATGTAAATGCTTCGGTCCTGATTGACACTGCTAACCAGAACATTCTCTCCTCTGCTGATTTCTGACAGCAGGACTTAAACCTGTTCTCCTTTTTACTCTTGGTTTATATTTTCATGAATGAAACCTGCTCACAAACAGAGCGAAACAGATTATGTAAATGATCAAACTCACAGGCGTGCATCTTCTCATGAACAGGTGGCATTCATCAATTTGAAATGAGTGATTTACAGCAAGTTTGTGCTGCTTAGAGGAAACCTCAAGAGAGTAAGAGAAGTTTAGCATAAAAATCTACAACTGTTCTTGCATTCTTGTATGTGACCCAATTTCTACAAGTTGTCATAAGGATAACTGCAAATTTTCTCAGAAATTATATGTTAAGAATGTGAATAAAATTAATCTGTACATGTGTATGGATGTAAATTCTTTCTTGAGTAATGGCAGTTTAATTCCCTCGCAGTTCAGTACAACATTATAGAGATGTTGTTGTAAGTGGGCGTTAGGGGAAAAAGAATTATGAACAGCAGTAAAAAGGGTTGTCAAAGTCACCTCAGTGCATGATGGGACAACAGTGACCCCCCACACTCTAAAATATATGGTCACAAAGGAAAGGTAAATACTGCTACATGGCAACAATCTTTGACTAAAACCATTGAGGGGTACTGGAGCATTTCTCATTCCCTCCCTTCCATCAGCCCAAGAGCAGCAACTGTCTGGCTGCCAGCCCACTTTCCAAGCTGGAGCATCTTGTAAGGTATTGCATTACCGTTTATTTAACTTATCTGCTTTTGCATCTTTGAAAAATGGTGCTAATCATTGGTGTTCGTCTTGCTTTGCGAAATGGTTCTGCAAATGGTAAAAAGAACGAATGGGCCTGTTGTTGACAAATAACCCTCTCTTGGGTGAAAGTATTCTCTATCTCTCTACTTATTTTGTTTTTATATTCCTTGCTCATTTCTCCAAGGACCACTTAAGGGTCAGAAGAGGATTTTCAGGGCATTGAGCCGTGTCCTGTTGGTTGCTGCTAATGATGATTTAAGAATTGAAGCTTATTATTCTGCAGTGCTCCTTGGTAGTCAAGTTGCATAACAGTGGAAGTTAAGTGACAATAATTCTAAATGAACACAGAGAGTTTTATCTGGAATGACTAATCAAACTGTAATGCAAACCACATGATAAATAAAAAGTGATTCAAGTGATTTTCCTTTGGGCAGATCAGTGTGTTATTTTGTAGCTTAGCAGATATGGTAAACACCGCATATGCACACATATAAAAACACCCACACACACCCATGCTCCAAAAAGGCACACAAACTAACTGTTGTTTAATGTTTAAGCTTTTAGTTCAACAGACAGACAAAGAAATAATGACATATGCTACTTTTCTGATCTTCCAGCATGAATACATATGGGGCAATTTTAATTTTTTTCTTATTTTTTCTTAGTAATGAAAATACATTTGAATTTGGCAAAAGGTAATACCGCAGATCATCTCAAGCTCAAATTTAATGTCACATGTGAAGTACATTAAATGTATGTGCCCCAGCTCTTTCATCCTTTGTTTAACATAAATAAATGTTCACCATTAAAACCTTCAGAAATCACCTTAAGTCCACTAGCTTCACCACTGGAGTCTCTCAAAGTGATAATAAAATGCAGGGTGAAACAGAGAGTGTATGTGCTGAAAATGACATTTTTTCCAATCTGATTTTCACCCAAATTATTTCATTAATAGTAATAAATTAATCCAATTTACAAACAGTTTACAGATTGGAGAGCTTGCTCACATTTGGTACAACCAGACAGATACACAGTTTAATGTGTTCCCCTGACGTTGAAACCAAATTTACCTCCTTGCAGATACGGAGCCTATTGTCATTGATCTACGCCTCCGTTACAAAGACACATACACAAAGTCACACACAGACATACACACAGACAAACACACAGTCAGTACAGCTCATTGTCAATGACATATGACTCCAATAGAGACAGTATTGATTAGCACTATGGAGCAACAATAGATGGCTTGCTGTCAACTGTGAGGTACTCAGTTGTTTGTTTGTGTTTATGTGTGTGTGTGAGTGTGTAAGAGAGAGAGAGAGAAAGAGAGTTAGTACTTTGTGAAGATAGTTTAATGTATGGTTAACTTCGTGTCGGTTTTTGTGAGTGTGCTTTGTGTCCTCTCTTCACCTGGATCCATAACTATAAATATTGTCTGTAACTGACTCATACACACTAACACAAACAAACACACACACACAAACAGCCATAACTATAATTTGCGTCTAACTGCATCACCCTGTCTGAGGTACCAAGATATTTATGCGCACATTCCCTCAACATACCAAATTAAATGATCCCACACAACTCACTGTCTCTCTAACACCACATATAGACATACACACACATAGTCAGCTGCAATTTATTGAATAAATGTATGTATGTGTGTCTTTGTGTGTAGGTGATGGCTAGTATGGTGCATATAGCATGTCTCTACTGGTCACAGGTCTGTAGCTAGTGGCAGAGTTCTTGTCCGAGGGAGTCTCAGGGAGGCTGAGATTGGGAACAGTGAAAACACCCAGAGCCATTTACAGCGTATATTGGAACATTAAAGTAGATATCCTCCCTAATATGAAATTCACATATAGTCTACTACTGTATATTAATCATACACCAATGGGTCATTACAGGGTGCATCTGACAGGTGAGTGATGCTGATCTTTATCATTTCTCCATAGGGAAGCTCTGTTTTATCAATTAGTCTCATCAGTGTTCATCACCTTTGTCAGTTACTGTGTTATAGTGGATGTTAGAGACAACACAGCTACAACACAGCCCTTGTATAGGAACAACATCAAAAATGTATAGCAATGTATGTACTGTTTGTTCTTTTTACTACATGGAGAAATTCATTCTATTGTCCTAATGTGAGACACCATCCCTGGGAAAAGTTAAAGCCCAAAGGATGCATTAAAACAGCCTTTTCAAGTCACTGTGTTGGTAGTAATACCCACTTTGTTAGTTGATGTGATTGATAAAAGGCCCGTGACTTGCTTTAGTTGACAAGATTGGAGCACAAGGTCTTACAGCTTAATCATTTTTTTGATTATTAAGTATTTTCAAGTCAAGTGAAATCAGAATAAATGGAAACAGCTGCATGGCAGTGCAGGGCCTTTAGGTATCCCATTTAAATACAACGCTTATTACAGAACCCTAAACAATCAGTAGGTCTACTGCCCATCCTGTTATAATAAATAGCTTTTGAATATAGATTCTACAACAAAATATACAGTTTTGACAACCTTGATATAAAAACTGCCATGAAAATGTTTCCTTCATCTAGTCATATACTCCACACGTACTAAATCTGGAAAACAGGGAACTGTAGACATTTTCTAGTTTTGTGTTGTGAAGCTGTATATAACTACCTTTAGTGAACAAGCCTCTGGACAAGAACACTCCCTGAGGCACTGGTTTGTTCTGTGCAGGAAGGTGGGTGGACTTAATAATCCCTGTCATTTTGCTATATGTAGCACAGGAATCAAGATGAGAAATCCAATTCGATCAAACTCACTGACATGTCAACATTCGACAGCACTGCAAGGTTTGCCTCCCAGCTGCAGGTGAGCCTCCCTGACCTTTGGTGTCTGTCATTCCATGGAGAGAAGGACAGAAATGCTGAAGGGATAACTGTATTGTCACATTTGATTATCCACAATTTAATAATCTCAACTAATTGAAGAAATGTAACCAAGCAAAGTCTCTCTTCAAGCTAGGAAACAGTAAAACAAGGCTACCCTTGTGTATTTTGCCCTCAGGACATAAATCCCCAAGCTGCTTCGGTGGTGGTAAAAGGGAAGTTGAATTTGTGATCATAGTGACAGCATCCAGGGTAATGTTCTGGGGATACAGGCACATTTTTTGGCTTACACCTGTTGGCTCTACAATGACTTGACACTCAGTCACGGATAACAGAGTAACTTGGTGATAGTGTTGTTAAGGAACTGAGACCTGGCCCAAACTTTTCTGTAAAAGTGCATTTACTTTGTAAAAAAAATCCATGTGCTCATTGTTTCGTTTAAGTGAAAAAAACAAAAACACATGTGAAGCGCTTCAAGAACACTTTAAACCAACAGGTGGCAATGTAACCCTAAACCTACGAAGCCATGTTTTCTAATTAGAAGCCTTCAAATGAGAAAAGTAGGATTTTTTTTGTAACCAAGTTGTTTTATGTGCTCTGTCTTGATTTCTTGACCAAAACAGCAATTCCCATTTCAATAGGCCTCTTCTACTGCAGAATTTCTGACTTGTTTTTGTAGGAAAAGCACAGATGTTAGTTAAAACATTAATGATGGCCCTGTTCCATTCAAGTGTCCAAATAAGGCATGAGTGTGACAGTGATCCAGCATTCCCAACACAGGGACCCTGAAACTGAAGCAGCTAAATGGAAATCAACCACCATTCTTTTTTTATTATTTACAGCTGTGTTTTCTTCATGTCAAAATTTCTCCTGTGAAAAACGCCTACGGCAGTGGCAGAACACTTTATCAAGTTTGACCAATGAAAAGGCAAACAACCGGTGACATGCTGATATCATAAGAGGAAACAGGTGTTCTTCTCCTGCACTGAAATTCCAATGAGTGCTCTGCCTCGAACAAAAAAGAAACTTTAATATATTTGGTTTTCCCGAAAAGTATTAATACTCCCAATCATAATAAAAAATGTCATGTTTCATTAATTTATTTACAACTAATAGACGCTAAGGTGTGATGCCTAAATAAGATTATTTTCATGAGGCTTCCTCATTATAAAACTCGGGGTGCCTTTTTTATCATGATTGAGTTGCTGAATTTTTTCCTTAATATCTTTTGGGGACAATAAACAACCAGTGACATGTGACTGCAGCCTCACAAACACTGACAGATGCTTGACATTATCAGGCAATAAGAGTTTATGTCTTTTTCCATCACTTGCAATGGTTAGCACTGTTAAAACAATTTGCTATGAACATAAAGCCTTTGGAGATGGGGGCTTTGGGAAAACAACAGTTTACACTATGGGATGATCAAGTAGTTGGAAATTATTTTAATACTAATCTATTAATAAACTAATCATTGCAGCTTCTCTTTATATTGGCTAGAAACATAAAGTCTCAAGATTTGTCTGAAATGTCAAGTTTTTAGTTTCCAGTTAGCATCATTTCCAATCATGTGACATACTCACCTGTCTTCTCATTGCAGAAACTTCACTTTCTGCACTTGTGTGTTTCTGAGGCTACATGCCCCTCCCTAATGTGCTGCACCTGTGTCTTATTACTTCCTCCCCTCCTGTGTATTTTGGTTTATTTTTATTGCCTCCTCACATTCCTCATTTATGTCTCTTTCTTGCATCATAGAAGAGCAAGAATGCTACAACACTTTGCAATTAAATATCCTTTATATTCTTAAGTGTTAGGCAAATAAGTGTCAGTAAGATTGTTTTTATTATTGATTCATGATTCATTATTTATGGAAAATTATTAAATTAAATATGGACAGCTGCTGATAATGGATCACTCCTGTTCAACAAGTAGTTTAACAGGAATGCACAGGAAAAAAAAAATTTTTTTAACTAATGAATTTTTTAAAAAAGAAATTAAAATGTGTAAGTGGTGTATCACTGAATAATGCAGTCCATACTGTTGTGCTGTAAGAAGTTAGCTATGAGAGCAATTGACTCAACAATACTAGATGGTCGGAACACACACAAGCATCACAGTATGTCTGTGGAGTGTACAAAAACAAGATCAATGCTCACTCAAAGACAATTGTCTCCTCTGATACAGAAACCAAGACTTCCAGGAAACATGGCTTCTACAATATCAAGCATGGCCAGCTTGAGGAAAGAATATCAGTTTCTGAGACACAGTGAAAACCAACGCAAAAATTATAAACCCCAAAATCTTCCAGAAACATCAGTAACGCCTTATTGGAGGTGTTTTATGCAAATCCTTGTAATTAGAAGAACTCTCTACCTCATCTTGTTTCTGCAACAACAGCTTAACAGATTTTGGCACCATTGTTTCTGCTTTTTTTCTCTACATATACAGTGACCCCCAAGACAGATGATGTTTAAAATTAATGAAACGAAACTAAATGTAATGAAATTGAACTGAGCTGTAGATTAAATAGAGTAAGAAGGACTGCATCCCAAGAAAGAAAAGACAAAATGATGACAAATAAAGAAGCTGAGGGGAAAAATACACTTGTCAATGGTGCAGTTGAGCATAATGGTACCTGTAACTGTGACTGTTAACTCAGTTAATCAAAAAGGAATTGATTTTTTTTTCTTTTATTAATTATTCAGAAAGTAGTTAGTTATTCATGACTATAGGACACAGAGTGGTTATATTCTGGTGATATGAAAAGTGACTGTTCATGGTTTGCAAAAGGAATTTTACAGTGTTTTCTCCCTCTGTAGCTCTACAGAAGTAATCATTTAAAAAAGCTTGTGTTTTCTTTATCTATTGAACTTTTAAAGATGCACTGGAAAGACATACTTCACACTTTCCTGTCTTCCTTCACTCTCCCTCACTCCCTGTTGCTAATTTATTTTTACATTTTTACAGAATTTTAAACCTTTTCTCTTCCTCCAATCTCTCTTTCTTCTTTTTGCCTTTCAGTCTGTAACTTTCTCACCTCCTGTCTTTCTGTTGTTGGCTCTCTCATTCTAAATGTTTTCAGGTGTTTCACCTCCAGGTTAGGCTGATAATTACAGTATTACAAGAGGGAAAAAGAGAAGCTGGAGAACACGAAAGAAAAGACGACACTGAGCGTAGAGAGGTTAATTAAACAACATGTATTATGCCTTGCTTGCTTTGTTTGGACCAATCTTTCCTAACAGTCTACTAAGATGTACAGATGAATAAACTAAACAAAATGATTTCATTGTCTCAGAGGCAAGCTTTCAGCTGCACGTGAGAGTTGACATTACGTGACTGGGAAAAACATTTCAATTTCCTTCAAAGCAGTTCCAGTATCAGAGTCAAATGTTGTTCCAATCTTGGGAAAATGTGGAATTGATAGTTTAAAATGGAAAACACACTCACTTTGTTTCTCTTTCTCATTTTCTCTGTCATACTTGCAGAAATTCCTTCCTCTTTTCCCATCGTCTACACATGAGTATTCAACATTAGTCCTCTATTCCCTTTTTCCTTGTTTGCAATCGAACAGAAATGTAATTTGAGGGGGCTTTATACCTTGAATAGTAATAAAATGAAATACGATGAAACAGTTAAAGCAGCTAATGAAAAAGAAGATTAGACTAAATTGCCAGAACAACAATTCAACAGATACTAAGTATTAAGTTTTGACAGTTTAATGAGGAAGAACACAATACCATAAGCCCTGTCACTTATGTCTGGCATATACAATATATAGAAATAATTAAGTAGAACTGAAACACCTGTTTGAACAATGAAAGGCTGCAAATCAGTGCACTCCATTCCTATTATTAATTACCAAAAATACCAAATACTAAATCATTACAGTCATGTTTCAAAAATTTACATTCAACACAACTAAAGATTAAGAAATGCAGCACTGTCTGAATAACATGAAAATAACAACAAAGCATTTCTATCGAGTCTTGAAGCCGATATCTGCCATGTACACATTCATTTTCCACAGTAATATTGCTGAGATTATGCTGTCATGTTTCGGTGCAGGATGGTCTTGATTAAATACTGTAAAAGTCAGGATGGGATATACTGATTTTGTTGCTTTTTAACCAGATCCTCTTTTCACTTTTTTTTAACATAATCCTTTGTAAAACAGACAAATCTTTATAAGTTATTACATCAGTATTGTCATTTGCAATGACCCCAGTCTCCACCTCGGTTAAATAACAGCAGACCAGGATTTGAATTTTACTTGACTTACTAAAATCATGTCATGCAGTGACCATGAGGAATTGTGTGCTGAAAACAGAAGAAAGCTTCAATTAGATGCTCATGAACGACTAAATGGATTTGCATCCTGTTACACTCACGTTATTCAACCTAGCACTCCTTTATGCTTTTTTTTCTCAACATCTGGCGTCAAGGGTTTATTTCCTCAACTTCATAAGAGAGGAGACAATTGAACATGAGTAATTACTAAGGTAGATGTGCGAGCAGCAGTCTGGGGGAAGTTTTCAGGCAGCAATACAAACAACAGAATGATCAACATTAATGAGCACGTCTTGGGTAAAAATCTTCCCGGTTGCACACCAGACCACATCTAAACTCCAAACATCCTTATTAGCAAACCAGAGCATAGATTTGTGATTTTTGGAGAATTAAGAAGAAAGATATCATCATTTGAAAAAGCATTTGATTTATTTTAATACATTGTATTGTAAATATATCTGTCCATTATTGTCTCAAACAATGTCAAGTGCTTAGATAAATGAGTTTGCAGAGCAGCTCATCTAATCTGAAACCCCTTTCTTTCTGAAGCCTCAGTCTCTTGGGGTAAAATGCCTGTGTCATGCAGATAACCAAGTGTTTCTCTCCTCCAAACATCAAAGAGAGATTGCTAAAAGTAGGCAGCTAAAATGGTGTGTGCTAGCAATAAATCCCAAAACACAGCAGTAATGACAAACTTAAATGATGATCTGAGAGTTTACTGCAGGTATTGTATAGTGTCAACCTTGAGCTCTCTGTGAGCAACACTGAGTTGAACAATCATGGCGCTAGGGAGTTACTCACTGTGTGGCAGTAAATATATGAAAAGTAAAGGCTCATAGCTCATGACAAAAGTTTAATATAAGTTCTGTTATTCTGCTGATCTGTCCTCCCAACAGCAGTGCTTTCTATTATGCACAACCATCCAAATCCATGGCTAATTATTTTTTAGGTCTCTCTGTGTGTATTTATACAGTCTGATCTAGCATTCACACATGCAATATGTGTGTATGTGTGTGTGTGCATGTGCGTGTGCATGTGGGTGTGCGGGTGTAAGTCATTTAAGTTTTGAGCAGATTGCCGATGAATTTATCTATTGCTCTGTCACCTTGCTGCTTTGACCCAGAATTTACAACTTTATGGCCTTGGGCTGCCTATGTGTGTGCGGGTATGTGTGTGTCTGAGTCGTGTGCATGTTTTTCTCCCCCTTCACAAGATAAGATGCGGCACCTCTTTTGAGATTAGGGGTTGGGGTTACAATGGGGGTTTGGTAAAGATAAGGGGTGGTCACAGTAAAGGGTAAAGGCTGGGGAATTAATGTTAAAGAACATCCTCATATGGGCAGCAAACTATTAAAAATATTCACATGTGTATGTGTGTGAAACAGGTAGTTAGAGGCGGGATTTGACTAAGATATCCAATGAGGAGAGGGATGGAGTAAAAGATAGTAAGATGAAAAGTAAGAGAGTAAGGAGGAAAGAGGATGAGGAAAATATGTCTTTTAATAAAATTTAGCTCTATAGCTTTTTTGTAAATTATTCACAGGAAGAGCATTACAGGGAGGGTAAGACAAAAATTGCAGCAAGGTGCTGTTTTTGTTTTGTACATTTGTAATGTTTTTTCTGGAATCTACTTCAATTAGAAACAATCTTCAAATTCAAACACACCATCACTGGAGTTTTTGATCAGTTTGCTCACTCTCCATAAAAGACTGTTGTCAGACTTTCTTGCTTGTCCCAACAGCTTTACTGCTTTCATTCACAACATAACAGCAATAACAACCTTTTCCCTGGAAAGTTACCAATGTTACTACGTTGTCTTGACTTAAACTCCCCCGTAACCAGTGTAATAGTATTTAGTTCAGAACACAAAAGGAAAAGAAAAAGTTTTCGAGGTCTTTTCTCAAAGAATCCAACATTTAAAAGAAAAAAGGTTGGCAGAACTGAGTTGGTGAAGTGGGGGAGTTTTAGAGTGTGTGTTCATTTCAAGTGGGTTCTGCATTTCTATAGACACAATGATGATTTAGAGTGAAATTTTAAACTGTGTCCTTATGGAAACAGTGGAGGATAGAAATGAAATGATGGTGGTTCTGCTCTCTCATTAGGACGAAGGCATTGCTCTGAATATATTGGAGTTTCTACAGACTCCTGGCATGAATCCCAAAGAAGAGACAAGAGAGCCATGCAAAGCTCCAACCTTGGAACAGCTTCTTTTTTTCTAAATGCTTAGTAAAAAAAAAACAAAACTGTGTAGTTGAAGGCATTAGGTGCATTAAGGAAAACACAACATTTCTATAAGGTTTTCAAACACACTTAACGCCTTCCTATTTGCACCTCTGACACTCCACAGGAGAGAGTAACAGAAAGTAGAAGACAAATGGAGTGGCAGATTGGAGAGGAAAAAGAAAAAGGAGAAAGCAAAAAGTAGAAATGGAAAAACAGGAATGGAGAGTCTAAAGTGAAAGAGGGACAGATAAAGGACGAAGAAAGGATGAGTAAGTAAAATCTGATGCTTTATCACTCAATATTTATTGAATCTACAGTTTTCTGGTGGGTGAATATTCTTGTGTGTTCAGTATATATCAGTAAGTGATAAAAAGCGGATGGTTGTCTTGTGTTTGCTAACCATATTTTCCAGAAATCATTCAGGATTTTGTGAATTTCAAGCATTGCCTTCAATATTTCATAAGCTAATTTACATTACTTCAAAAACACATTCACCTCAACTTTTGCATTTTGATGTGCTGCAGTGTCTGTGAAAATTGGATTCATTCTACTTTTCTGACTCTCACAAGGAATTATTTGCTATTCAGATCAAAAAGAAATTACTGAACAGCACTGAAAATGGAAAAAAATTAAATTAGTAAAATGCAAGACTTTGAGGTTTTAAAGCAAACAAATCTTTACACATCCAACAATATTTAACAAAGTAAGAAAGGTGCCATGTCAGCCAGATTTACCCCCAAACTTCCAACGTTGACTTACATTGTGAATCTGGAGCCAATATTTACAGCCCCCATTTTGCCCTGCTGTGATTTAAGTGTAGGATGTGTGAAAAGAGATTATATATCTGCTGACAACACAGTGCACTAAGACACTAAGAGTAAAATTTGGCAAGGAACTAAATTTTTTAATAAACTGGAGTGAAAAGGAAGCGACAGAACATGAACTGTAATCTTTTGTTCACTTAAGTGAAACTGCTTATATTTGCTTCTTTTCACAAAGAGAAATCAGAGAATACAAAATACATGTAGACCCAGTTATATTTTTTCAAAATTAAACATCAAATAGTAACATTTTGTCACTAGTACCAACCGTTTTAACCAATTAACTTTTAATCTTGATAAATCTGATAAACATTTTTCCCTGTGTGTGATGTTTTATGTCTTTAAACTGCTGGTTTTGTCCAACTAAAAGGCCAAAACCCCAAAACAGGTAAACATTATTACAACACCAAGCAGAAATTAATTCATCACAAATGAGAAGCTGGTGGGTAGGATTGACTTGACCAAAGACTTAAAGATCTAGTGTGTAGAATTTAGTGGGACATAGAGGTGAGGATGTGGATTGAAACCAGTTGGCTGCAATACCGCTTGTGTCACCCTGCCCTTCCAAGTGTATAAGAGAAACTATGGTGGAGTAGAAAAATTCCTTCCACAGCCAGTTTTTTATTCTTTTTTACACTTTGAAACACTCTGCGGGAGAGGACAGTTCCCTCTTAAGATATGAAGAGCTCATTCTGGGTAATATAAATTCAATGATTTGTATTTTTTTAGGCAATCATACACTATTATAAATGCTTTATTTCATTTTTACAAATAGATCCCTCTTAATACTTCAGACTGGATCTTGATAAATTTACCATTACATACATCATCAGAGCATTTCCAGATTAATTATCTGATGAATGTCTAAAATGACTGATAAAATCTGACAGAAATAGTTTGGTCTAAAAAGAATTACTTCTAGAATCAAATAAATGCGTAAAAAGTAACACCTCTTCTCACTTTTTTAGTCTTAAAATGCCCAAGCCCATCACTACAGTCAATGACATAGTGGCAATTTACCAGTTGATAAACTTCAGTGACCTCATTTAATACGATTTCAAGAAAAGCAACATCAATTTAGGCTTTGTTCCACATAAAATACGCTTTCCTCGTCTAATTCCTATCAATTTCATGCTATTTACTGCGACAGTGTGAATTTCAGTCAGCCTGTAAAGAGGACTAACTGTTGCTCAGCAAACACAAAGATGAGTAACGTGAGGGTCGTGGGTTTGCCTGCAGTGATTGGCTTGAGGCCAGTGGCTCCTGGCATCAACAACAGAGCGAGCGGCAGTGTTGATGAGGTTTTCTGAGGGAGCATCAGCAGGTGGCAGGACGCCCGTTCGGTAGAAGCTCTGCACAGTCGAGCAGAGCGACTTCAAAGTCTGACTGTTATCTATCTGTCTGTCAAACCCAGAGGAGCAGGAGGCTTCAGCTCAGCGTCCAAATTAAGTCTTACTCCTGTGGCCCATGACACAGTGACACGCACACACACACACCCACACCCACACACCCACACACGCACACACATATATGCACACATGCCTCTGACAGTCTCCAGACCCTGGAGTGGCTGCACTCTGAAAAAGAAACTTGTGGCAATGAGTCACTGTATGTGTGTGTGTATGCACTTTGTTATTTCTATATCAAAGAAAAAAAACAAAGAGAGAATGACGGCTAAATTCTCACAGGAAAACTGTGGGTGTAAACATAGGAAGAAAAATATAATAAAAGTGAATCCTTTTCCAGTGTAGTGCTTTACTTTTTTTCTTTTTTTCTGAAAAAACACAAAAATGCAAATGTAGCATTTCCTTGCTGGCTGTCCAGTACCCTTCACCCTGCAATGCTCCATAATCATTGCATGGTATAGTGAATAGTTATCTAAAATAATGTGTGTGAGAGTGTCTGTTTAATGCTTTTTGCGATTTAAATCATTCATTTCTGTGTGTGTGGGTGTATGTTTGCACTTTTTGTGTAACGTGGGCTGTGGACAATTCATCTACATTAGCAGGAGATTAACCTGCTCACCTAACACATCCATCACTTGTGCACACACACACACACACGCACACACACATATATACACATGCACGTATTCTGCCTCTGGCAAGGGCAGTGGAGAAACACACCCATATGCACATGGAAATATGCAAAACACAGTGGTGCAGTGCAGACACAATCATGCGCACCTACAAAATCAGACAATCTGCTTCCAAAATACGCTACATTTTAAGACCTTGACCTCTTCCAGCAATCATACACAGTAGTACCATACTGTGATTCTCAGTCTTTCAGTGATCTTTCTTGTACTTGATGTCAGAGGAAATGTCTGCCATATTTATGCCTCAGAGACATATATGTAAAAAAATAAATTATTGCCATTTTGAAACTTTATTTTGTCTATATATTAGATTAAAATTCAGCCAATTCACCATTTGAACAAGCAAGGAGCATAAATAAAGACAATTTCTAGATCACAATTTCTCCTATTTGTTTGTGACATAGAGATCTCCCAGAACAACTGAAATGACACCAATTACTGACAAACTCTGAAGCAGATTCACCCTAACATTACTCCATGTTTGCTGTTTTTTTAAGAGCCTCATCCTAATTTAGGCAATTGTCGAGTTCTGGACCTGTAGGGCTTATGGCACTGATGGCTGACTCACTGATGGAACATAGCACCCTCAGTTTCAGTCCAAATTTTCTCTCAGCTCTTAAATGTCTGATCAAAGCATACAAAATCAAAGAAGCAGCACACAGTTGTGTTAAATCCCCTGTTGAAACCCCCCCCCCCCAAAAAAATCTCTATTTTGCAGTCAATGAGTCACACTGAAATATAAAGTAGAACAGAAGAATTTAAACTACAAAAAGATGTTGTTTTATTTTTTCTTGTTAAAAAAAATGCTTTCTGTCTTAGAATTTGTTTTGAAGTGATAAAGCCACGTTAGTTTTCAGAAGCATGATGATTGAAACTGAAGCACACGCCAAACATTGCCTGCTGCAAGTCATGTTTTACTATGTCACAATACTAATAACATTTTACAGCTTAAATGTGCAGCATGAAGAAACTCTTGGAGGCACCAGCTGTTTATTTATGATAGCTGCGCTAATACAAAGCTTCAAACCACAAAAGCACTTTCTTTGTTTTGTCACACAGCAAATCATTTAATATCTTATTTTTAAAAATTATGCTTCATTTTGAATATCTACCGTCATTTTGTTATTTACTCAACAAAACCAGTAACACGCACTGACACACATTTCCAGAAATTACTCAAACAAATCTTTGTTTCACTGCAACAACATGAAAAAAATATGTAAATCAGTAATGTAAATATTGTATAAAACTGTTACAGAGAAAGCAGTCTTCAAAATTTATAGTGAAAGAGAAAGCAACCTGTAGTTGAGAAAGAAGATAAATTCCTTCCCACTAAGAGAACATTACATTACCCTCTGGATAAATTTCTGGAGTTGTGAAAATGTGATTATTAGCCATATACGAGTTGGCTTTGAAAATGACAAAATATGGCAAGATAAAGACTAAAATCAATCAAATGTCTACTGAGCCCAAGGATGAATCAGCGCTCAGCGAAGAGAACGCAGCAATGAGATCAATTAGTTAAATGATCCTTGGGATGTTGGTGTTAAACTTTCAGCACATTAATGAACTCTGACTTCTTGCAAATAAAAAATGCTAAGAGTCTAAGTGACAATGTGCAATTTTTTTCACTTAGGATCTCTCTAATAAAAACAAAGAAAACAAAAAATTTCGTTTGATGATGCAAGAGGCCACCTGGGATCGTGGGAATTACTGTATTCATTGTTAAACAGCTACCAGCCTGAGGTTACATAATAAAGTTTATTTTACATTTAGTCTTTTTTTTCTTTGTCACAGTTTTTTTTCATCTGCAAATTAAACTTACTGTTACCTTGTTGGGAACATTTGGGACCATGGTAGTGCACTATTTACCTGATTATATGACAAAGGTCTATTCAGTTTGGATATTTTTAAGTGGGCATGTTACATATTGAACCTTGAACACACAAATGCTCACCTGAATGTTATGCCAAATCAAGTGGGCTTGCAAAGACAAAGACAGACAGTAGCACAGTATAGATCAATACTAATGATGTCCACATTTATACACTTTTTCTCTATCTTCTTCCCTCTTTATTCTCCTCAAACATTCACACACACACACACACACACACACACACACACACACACACACACACACACACACACACACACACACACACACACACAGAAATTGCACATTCCTTCTGTTTCTGTCTCTTTGTGAATACCGTAACTCTTTCTCCATTTCATGTAGAAAGCAGAAACAGAAATTCAATTTAGTAGCCTGATTGGCTGAGTTGCCTTTGGGAGGAAAAGAAAGACAAAATGCAAGACAGAGAAAAGAGACACCAAAAGAGAGAGAGAGAGAGAGCAAAGTTAGCAAGGCAAGAAAGAATGATGGAGGGATCCAGACTGAAAATGCAGGGAGAAGAATATGAGAGAGGGAGGCAGGAAAAATGAGTCAGGAGAAAAAAGACAAGGGATGAAGGGATGGAGGAAAGGAGCAAGAGAGAGAGAGAAGAAATGATGCAGAGAAAGAGTGACGGGCCAAGGGAACAAGGGATGGAGGGATTAAGGGACTACACAGAGAGTGAGGGAAGAAGGAGAGGAAGACAGAGAGGCATTGTGCTGTGTGGCAGCCCCCGGTCGCTGTTTGCTTTGGTTGCCTCAGCAACCGCAGGAGAGAGGACTGATAAGTTAACCAGATGGTTAGAGACTGAGAGAGGAAGCTGAGTGAGTGTGTGAGTGTAAGTGTGTTTGCATGTGTGCATGTGTGTTTGTGTGTGTGTCCATGCAGAACCCTTTCAAATCTGGGCTCTTTTTGAATCTCTGGTGATGATGGGTGACGGGTGTGACGGCTGTTTGAACTTCTTATTAGTGTTTTAATTCCTTCATATTGTTCCAGCGAAGCCAGAGAACAGGTGAGGAACTCTGGGACACTAGTCCTCTTTTTTCATATCTTTTCTTTTTTTCCCTCCTCTACATCACTTTTATTAATTCCCTGCCCAATTGCTTATTTATGTGAGATGTGTGGCCACTGCCAAGGAGCGTGTGTGTGTTCCAGAAAGGACAGGTTGTTGTCAAGGCCAACTAGAAAGAGAATTTTATCATTTTAATTTAAAAGTGAGAGAAAGTGTGTGAGTGTGTGTTTGTGTGTGTGTATGTGTATGTGCATGTGAAGGAGGACCAACGGAGATGAAAGAAGAAACTTTTTCCTCTTTTATGAAGATTAATTTTTACAACCTGGAGGCCTAAAGCAGAGGAAGAGCAAAGAAGGGAGAGAGTCAGAGTGAAGGGGAGGGATGAAGAAGGTGAGAAACAAAAGAGAAGGGAGGGGTTTACAAACAAAAAGTGAAGGAACAGCAGAGTTAAAAGAGGGAGTAAAGTGGGTTGAAAACCAGTAAGAGTTTAATCATGGTTTGTTATTTAACCTCATAAAAATAGAGCCTTATACATATGCATTTTTCTTACAAGTGACTACCTAATGACTAGAGAAAATCTGTATCTGATGGGTGCCAGGTGGCACAGGCTCATTCCCTATTACCTGTGCCTCTGGCCTGGTTGCAGGTGCTAACAAACATAATTGTGTAAGGGTGAGAAGGCAGTGAGGGATAATGTCTTACAGAAGCAACAACTTCTGGTTAATCTAGTCACCTAAAACATCATTTGTGTGATTTCACATTGTACAAATAAACTTAACTTACAACCTTAGAAATGGATAGTAAAAACAAGTATTATTTTGAATGTTTTGATAGCATTTTTCATACTGGGCATCTAAATGCTTCAGCACATTATACATACGACACACAGAGAAAGACACAGTCATAATTTTCCCAATGATGGTTGGACAGTATGAATGAGCATTATGAGCCTAAAAGATGAATAAATAAAGAAAATAAATAGAAAAGTAGTTCACAAGTCCTGAAATTGCGCTGGTGTATGTATGTGTGTGTGTGTGTGTGTGTGAGTGTATGTTTCTAATTCTGTCCGTCTCCAGTCTTTGAGGTCTGCCACCCTGATGCCAGTCTGGCTGGCATTGCCATAGACACACACACACACACACACAAACACACACACACACACACACATGCACTCACACACAATTGATTTAACAGTGGTCAGATTTTTCACCAGTAATCAAATATAGTCAACACACTCAAAAAAACATACATACATACAAGGATTTCCAGACATATTAATATTTGCATTAATGCGCACACTTAACCATATACTCTGACTACATACACATTGCTGCACTGGTTTTTTGCCAAGAGACATCCAGTGAAAGACAACTTTGTCTGTGGGGAGAAAGTAAGAAGGGAGGAGGGGAGTATTGAGAATTAAAAAAAAGGGGTTAGACAATAAGGAGGAAAAAATGGGGACATAGAAGAGGGGTGGTCAAAGACAAGGATTATAAGCCTTCTAGGAGAGATAAAGATAAATTGTGAATCTGGGTTCTTTAGAAAGCAAGAGAGAAAAAAGGGGAAGACAGAAGTATGAAGACAGAAAAGTGGGACAGAGTCGGCGTATAAAAAGCTGGCAGATATGTGAAGATAAAGAAAGAGAGAAAAATAAAATAAGTGGAGAGATAAAGGAGGAGAGAAAGGGGGGAAAAGGGGGAACTGCAGAGAAACAGAGAGTGTGTGTTGACAGTATGGCAGCAGTAGCAGTAACATTCCTGGCTGAGCAGATCAGCTGGCCTGAGGAGAAAGACAAACACAGGAGAGGAAACCACGTCTAGACTACTGCAAGACACACACACTCACGCAATCTTGTGCACACACACACACACACACACACACCAGAGACAGAAAATACAAACTGAACAGACACACATCAACCTGCTAGTTAGACAAGGTGGGCGACTGCCAAGCACTGCCAAGAACCTGGTAGGGGGGAGGAGAAGGGAGGAGGGGGGAGGTGGAAAAGGGTGGAACAGAGATAGGAGGAAAAGAAGGGGCCAGAAAGAGACATAGGGAGGGGTGGGAGAAATGGGCAAAGGGTGTTACAATGAGACACCAATTTAGCCTCGAGTTTTGTTCACTTTGCTTTTTGGAAATCCAAGTTTCAGCAGAACTAAAAACTCAAATTATGTGGAAAAGTACTGAAGGATTACCAGTAAAGAAGGAGGATGAAAACTAGGGGTGATAAGCAACAATCCAACAATTTCTCTTGAATTCAGAACTATTCAGGACATGTGGTTGCTTCATGTCGCATTCTTCAATTATTCTGTTACTTTGGCAGTGCTCAAAGTGGGGCAGGAATCACTGCTATGCAGAAAGGCACTTCTACATTTTACTCTTTGGTGTACTGTGACTTTGTTTTGCACACTGGCACATCTTATAAACCAGGGTACTCTTTTCTACCTTCTCTATAGCGGGATGATTCATAATGACCCCAAATGCACTGCCCAAGTACACCACATAAAGCTACATAAAACTCATAGGCTAGTTGAAGTATTACTGTTACAATAATGTTGACTTACAAAGAGGTCAAACAGAACATAAACAGGTGTAGATAACGACGCAACAGAGCTACGAAAGTCAAATCATAAACAAATAGCACTTAATGCCTTTGGGGAAAAGTAAACAAAATGTAAGAGCCACACCTAGCAATAATGAGCCAGTTGATTTTGTGTCAGCATCAGCAAAAGCACCTGCAAAAACACCTGGTGATACCACAGCCAACGAGGATGTTAACAATTGTGTCAGCCAAGATGAATGACTGTTAGTCAAAGGCTCAAAGCTGTATTTACTGCTCGAAAGGACTGGCTCAAGCTTGACATGAAGGTTGGGTACAAAGTATGTAGCAAGGTTGCATCAGAAAGAGTCGGGACAGAGGCTTTTAGGGACATTAAGTCACTTAAGACATTAAGTGACTTTTCTGGAAAACCATGAGATGTAGTTGAAAGATCTGATATTTAAGGATCATTAAAGGTCAAGAATAAACCCCAATGCTCAAAAATAGGCAAGTGCTTTCAAATCTTGTCAAATGCTGATATAGGTGGAACCCAAGCGAAAATTTGAATGTGCAAATAAAAAAAGTATTAGCATAAAAATTGCAGTCTGGATGCTTTAATTGCAAAATATACTGTATGATAACCACATGTGCTGCATTCTGTTGTTTCTGTTGGATGGAATAAAACCATACCTGGTAACATAGACCATGAGATGCAGCAGAGACTCTGAAACAAGACAATAATGAACGTTCAAGCTGATTATTAAAGATGAATTAGTGAATTTTAACTTCTTAATCTATACTCTTTCTATTAAATGAGTACATTGTGTTTTAAAAAATGGGATTGGGTAAATGTATTGGGTATTGAGCTACTGAGCTTGAGTATGGATCTCAACTAGCTGTGCCATCTCTGCCTCCATTCTCACTTTGCCAATATTCTCCGAAAAATGTGACAACCCAGGAGTGAACAAGGCTGTTGTCACGGTGTAGTAAGAAGCCAAGACAAGCAGTTTGACATTTGAGCAAAGAGAGGCTTTGCTGATAAGTCTCTGGGGTGGTAGGAGGAAAAAAGTATAACTGAAATGAAATGTGCTATGGCCTGGGGTATTCCTCAGTCAACTGAAGACTAAAAAGATTTACAACCTTTACAAAAATATTGACAGAGCCAAGAGAGAGCTGACCTAACTCTTATCGGGTCGGGTATTAGCGAGAAGGGGATAGTGAGCTTTCTCTGGAGGTGAAATGGTTGTGGAAGGTTGTATTCTTACTGTCATTAAAGCACCTGTCACTGACCTATGAACTAACAGTGTGGGATAGGGATGCGTACATCCATCCATCCATAGCTTGTCCAAGCCTCTGGGAGACTGGCAGGTCAAACAGGCTGTGCACTGATTGTTAATTGGTCACAGGTAAGTCGAACTCCAAAGTCCAATCGGCTACAGTACTTGGAGTGGAAAATAGGCTTCCTGTGACACTTCGGCAAGTTTCACTGGGCAGCGTCCTTGGAGCTGACCCGCTGCATGTGCTGGTGTTTAGTGCCTGTTGCTTCCTGGGTGCTACTGATTTGTTGCCACTTATTTTTGACTCACACTACAATGGTAGGCAAGAAAATTACTATATGACCTGAAATACAAGAAAAAAGTGATAAACTGCATTTTATTATGAGATTGCACTCACAGTGGAGGTGAGAATGTACAAGTACAAAATAAAATTATAATTTACATACATATTGCAGACTATAAAGTGGTTTTATTTTGTCACAAGGGAGGCAGGATTTATTTCCCTCCAAATCACCTGATATTGATACCCCTCCACATGAGGGTTTTGAATATATCATAGTTAGCTATACATCAATATGCACAGCAAAGAAACAATATACAATTGTTTTTGGTTAGAGATTTTCTCCATATGCCTCTAATATATTTTTGTGTATACAGCTCTTGTGGGCATTGCTTCAAATCAATAAGCCACATTGTTTTATGGCAATATTGGAATTTTGTGTGGTTTTTACATTAATGTGTTAAAGTACTTAAACTTGTCAGATATTTGATTTGCTGTATTAGTCAGAAAAACATTCCTTTCCATCAATTTTATGCATTAACAAATTCTTAATCAATTTTTTAGAAAATATAAGACAATATCAACATTGTACTGTAAAATTATATGTACTGTTTTAAAGATTTTTTTTTACTGAAAACCAAGTGTAAATTAATGCTGCTCCTTCCTTGGCACCCCAAAATTTCGATGCAGGTGCAAATTATAGTAATTTGACTGGGATGTGATGAGGCATAGGGGAAGAAAAATAAAGTCTGATCACAACATTTACAAAGACAAAACTATGCTTTTTTCAATGATTCACATTCACATTATCAATGGACTGTGTTATATTACAGTCTTCTGCATCCAAGAACAAACTCAAGGGTTCAAATGTGCTCCAGTCACATCCATTTCTATTTTTACACCATACAATCTATTGTTGTGTACAGCCAATGGCCATTAAAGCTCATCATAAAACATTCAAAGTACTCCTCAAAATATTCAGGCCCCAGGGTTATTGGCCATTGGCAAACTTAAATGCCGGGTTGGATTTCTTGATTTAAAAACCAGCTCTGAATCAAATAAAGTCTGAATATAACTTCATTGATTCCACAATATTAGATACAGTTTGACCTTTGATTAACTTTAGTGTCTCCCGGACACAGCTATTTAAACATCTGGCATGTATTGCATGAAAGACGGGCCAAACGAAATGAAACTAGAGTCCACATAGCTCAGACGAAGGAAGATGAAGTGAAGCCTTCTGTGATGCACACTTATTTCTGCTGAATGTTGTTGCTAAAAGACAACACTTAAGGGTGACACACTTATTCATCGCTCACAGCAGCTCAGTGAGATTGTGGCTCCAGGGACGAGCTGCTGCAGATGGATAGCTTATTGATAAATGTAGCCTTTCTCATATTTTGATGTGCCAGGTTTATGGAAATCCATTTTAATGTCACTACAGGACACCAGACAATCTATTCAGACATGGTTGAAGACTCCTCTTACCAAAGATATCGTACATAAGACGAGCAGTTCATTCATAGTTTTGGGTTTACATTAGTCCGGATGCTCTTTCTTACTTTCACTCTAATCACTGTCAGTTGACCTTTAATGAGTGGCAGTGTTTTCTGTAATTAGCTGTATTTTATTCTTGAAGCCATCGTGTGTTAAATATGTTTTCTAGAAAGTTTTTTTTTACCTTTTACAGGTTTTTTTTGTCTGAGGATTAGTTTTGACTGAGTAATTCTTCAGCCATGTGTGTATAAATTACTTTAAAAAGTGATGGTCATAAAAGCTTTGGGTTCTCTCAGAGGTGGCTATATCAGCTTGGTGCATCTGGATTAGGAGTTTTTACTTTTGTTCCTTCTTGTAGATATGCTTAAATGCCTTTATACCTTATGAAGGATACCTGAGGATTTTCTCAAGGTTTGAAGTCTCTGTTTGGCTGGGCAGCCCAAGGACTTTCATGAATTTGTTCTGAACTCATTCCAGATTTAATTCGGTTTCATGCTTAGGATCCCTGTCTTCTTGGAAAAAACATCATAACCCCAGTCCAAGATGTCTGGCAATCTCAGAGAGGTTCTTCTGAAGAATTTTCCTGCATTTAGCTCAACTCATTGTTTAACTTTTCCTTTAAACATGTCCGTTCTCTGCCACACTTCTTAGAACGTGAGTTTAGTTTAAGCTTTATATGAGCACAGAATCTGATTTCAGTGCTTCTCAACAGAATGAAATTAGACCAAAGACCCCAAGTGATGAAATTTCATCACAGGGTCCCTCATCTGATAAAAACTTTGCTTTGAGATCTTTTTATTATTAGAGGACATGTATGAAATCCACAACCAGAACAATCATATTTTCTTAGTGTTTTACTGACAGATGGAACTTAAATAAAAATAATCATAGCTCTTTTTGCTGGGAAACCCCTTGAACCCCCTCAGGGAACCCTAGGGATCCCCAGAACCCACTTTAATAACCACTCTTTTAGCTTGCAATCAGGCTGCTCTGGCTGCAGGAGACACACTCTCAAAATAATATAAGATGCACATTAATTTCAATTTAAATTCATTTGGCATTGTGTGCTAATAACAACCCCTTATTAAAATCAGTAAGGCTTCAAGGTACAAGGCTGTGAAGAAAATATGAAAGTGACTGAATATTTTGTGGAAGAGCTGCATGTCAAACCCTGTTGTGTTCTACCTACAGAGCTTGTATGTTGGATGTGTTGTGTGGCCTCCAGCCTCCCAGTTTTCATTCCCTTTTTTAAAGAATCTGTTTTTGTTCTGCTGTGGGTGAAGTACAGTGGCAAATTTGTCATTTAAATGTCTCTTTTGTTTAATAAAATGCTTAAATATGGTTCATGTAAACATGTCTTATTTTTCTCCTAATTAAGCATTGCTACATGGTCTACCCTGGTTTGTTTTCCTTGTCTAGTTCCTTCTAAAGGATTGCCTCAAATTATGCATGACATCTGAATCCATTGTCACAATTAACACCAATAAACCAGTGAAAACAAAATAAAGGAATCATCAGCATCTGTGTTTGTGATGCCTTCTGAGGCAATGTCAAATAATGTGAGGATTAAAAGAATTTCATTACAGCCTTTCAGTCATTCAAAAAATTATTTTTCAGCTATTTCTCTGCTATTTTTCAGTGTACTCTAATTATCATTAAACATTACATTATCAGAGTGGCAGTTAAGTGAGAGTGATCTGATGCATGTTTGTCTACATAAAATCAACTAATAAAACTATTCAATGATAACTGTGCTCATATCAACACCAGTTATTATAATGTATCCTTTTTTGGACATAAAAGTTTTTACTAAAATTCATGACATTTGATGCAGAAACACAAATTTCAACTTCATTGTGGTGGATCACAAAAGTAGTTGGGTTTTGTCCATCTTTTTTGTCCAGGTGTTGGATCATGTGAGTGACTCATGGACCAACACTGCCATCCTTAGAGCCATGTCACTAGCATGGCTCAGATGCATTTTTGGAAACCGTACAGCTTCACTAATGACCACAACTACACAACTACACAATACTGCTTCACTTAACCAGAAAGCAAGCAATCTATGTTGCTGTGAAATATGAGTTTAAATTACGTTGCACAGCATATATTGTCACAACTACAGTATGTGTTGCTTCCCTTTAATTATACCAAATTAAACTGCCAAGACTAGTGTGTGCGGATGTGTGTGTGTGTGTGGTCGGTCTCTCCAGACAGGCCCTGCCGCCCACTTCCCTGACACTTGGGTGAGATATGAAGAGAGACATAGTGCAGGGGAGGAAATATCTTTGTGTTGACACACTGAAACACACACTGTCTTCCTCCCTTTTCCGTTTTCTTTCCCTCTCTTAGTTTCTCCACTATCTCCTCCCCACCCTACCCTCTGCTATGCTTCTCACTAAGGAAAAGACCTTTAATCACAAGAAAACAGTTGTTAGTTAATCTTAGCATGGATATGTACATGTAAATGACGTATATTGCATCTCTACAGCAGGTTAGTACACACTGTGAGAGCTGAAATACTTTTGCTCAACAGTACTACAGTAGTATAAGCCCCATCAAAAATCCTCTAAATTACCTGAGTCCAATGCTAATTGACCTGAAATATGGTATCTGAGGGTTTATACAGGTCACAGGCTTACATAGGTTTTGTCATAATGATGAAATACTGGCAACTAGCCTAGTTCGACTCATCAAGAAGCTCTGTGGGCAGTAACACACCTTTAATTTAATATTTGCTGTTAATTCAAGGTCATTTCATCTCCAGGTTCACTGTTTGATCTCTGTGCAGGGGGTGACATTTAAACACTTCGTACAGAGAGCATGACAAATATTCTGCTTTTAGGGTCTTGGCTATATAGTATAAGGGTTTGCACTGGGCTACAGTACAAGGTGTTATGAGGAAAGAAGTCTGGCTCCTGAAGAGGCGGAGGAGGAGAGACTATTGATTTGTATCTCAGCTTGAAAAGCTGAAGAATCCCTGACTTGCAGTATAGCAGATGGCCAAACAGCAGGTTCTGTGACTGTTATTGTTGACATAGTGAAAACTAAAGAAGAAAGTTTTTTATGGGTTTTGAGAGGTTTCAGATCTTTGGCTTTAGTCAGTATATTATTACACTATGTAAATGTACAGTATAATTATCAAATTCATCAGAGTTTATTTGAATGTGCCGTTTTATAAAGAAACAGCAACACGCAGTATTAAATAAATTGTTGATTAGCCACTATTTATTTAGGTCATTATCTACAGACCAATTACTAAACACAGTGTATCAGGATATGAAGAGTTTACACCATGCTAAACAATATCCTATGAAACTCCTCAGATCAATACAAATGTTGCTGGGTAACTTTAAATTATACCATTGGACCATCTTTTGTACTGAAAATGTTGATCTGCACAGCAGCTATTGTTATAGGCTGTCAAATTAAAGGTAGCAGAATAAAAATTAATATTTCTCCCTGAAATTTAGTGGAGAAGAAGTCTTAAAAGTTCCTCTCCAACAAAAATCAAATTTTAAACCTTTTTAACATATCCATTTGGTGTTCTTCATTAGATACAAGACACATCATAAGCACAATAAATCATAAATGCAACGGAAGAGAAAATATACCTTGCAGTAAACTAATGGCAGTCTTCCAACACAGATTCAGACAAGTATTCATTGCATCACATATCTAAGGAACCAATCACTTCAAATCAGATGATGGGGCTACAGTTAAATGAGGGGTATCAGAGAAAAAGTCAGGTGTAGCTACTTTGCAAGCTGAGTTTCGAAATTTTCCAAAACAATAGCAGAGGTGTGTTTAGTTTTCAGCTGCAAAGTTGCAAAAAAAGAAATTGGTGAACCTTCATGTTTTAACAAAAGATCTAAGAATCAGACAGCTAAACTATAGCCTGCAGTAACCTCTTTTATAGAACACTGTTTTGCCACAAAAAACAATATTGAAGCCCGACGCTGTTCCATCCGTTTTATCCTGGAGACACAGCGAGTATGAGTCAACATGTTGGTCAGCGGTTGAGTTTATTTTTGTTGTGTTTTATCCGTTGACTGTGTCCAAACAGATCTGCATTGTGCGAGATAATGTTAGCCAACTTTAGCCTGCCAAGTTACATGATGATTCATGTCAAATGCTAACAGGACATTTTATATGGCTTGGTTGTGTTGACAAAGAAAGTTATAGCAAAGGTTAGTTAGAATAGTTGTAAGACAGCAAAGCTGTAAATGAAGTTGTGTGTTTGATGAACAGAGTCAATGCTGCAGATGAGTAGTGGAGGAGTGGTTGGAGAGTAAATAGGGGTGGGTAGATTCGCATGTACCACATTGAGACAAAGTTGTAGAGTTACCTTTATGATTCATGAAGGGACTTATTTCATGAAAAAAATGTAATATGAAGTTTTGATTAACAGACAGGAGTTTTAGAGGTTAGACCAATGCCTAAGGGGGAACTTTCTGAAGCATATTTTGAAACTGCTCAAACAAAGTACAAGTACCGTAATTTTCAGCCTATAAGCCGCTACTTTTTTCACACGCTCTGAACCCTGCGGCTTAAACAATGATGCAGTTAATTTATGGCTTTTTATGGGCTAAAGAGCTTCATGATGCCAATACACTCAGCCTCGTCACATCAGACCAATGAAATTACCGAACAGGTCACAGTTGATCATTGGAACTGTTCGAACTACATCAAACGCACTTACACGAAATTCTTCAGATCAGTCATTTTGCGCTTCATGCACATGCCCTCATCATGGATAGCGAAGATAGCAATCAATGACTTTTCTGGTAGGCTACTGTATTTTTTATTTTTTTAACCAGCCGTGTTAAAGGCACTGTTTGGAAAAATACATTTATTTAATTAAAAGTTAAAAAAATCTTTCTGTACTATATTTTTCTGTGTAAGTATCCCATGTTGCAACGTGAACATCTGCTGCTTATAGACAAGTGCGGCCTATATATGTACAAAATCTTTTTTTTTTTTTAAATTTAGTGGGTGTGGTTTATACCCAGGTGCGCTCAGTAGTCCCAAAATTACAGTACCTCAAAAGTGTGCTTAAGTTCACTCCTTCAGTAAATGTAGGCTACTGTAGGTACAACTTGAACTATATCATCTGTCAAAACATTTCTTAGAACCAGATGGTTTAAATGTGTGTCATTTAAACAAGACTGCACCAGATGTAAGGTGTATGTCCTATGGAGCACTCTCAATAGCATTCGGTATGAGGAATCAACAAGAAACTTCTGTTACAAATCAGACGTGATCGCTGAACTGACAGAATTCGATGTCTGTAGTATACCTTTGCAGTGTCCTTTTGTCCTGCAAAATAGGCAGCCATTCACTGCACTTCATCGCCCTCATGTAAAGTAAACTGATTCGCGATCGCTTCCAAAGTTTGAGTGTGGTCATGAGTTTCTAATACACCTGTTTGTTTTGATTGACCCAATGCAATATAAAGTTGCTTGGCAGGCATCTAAGTGTTTTAACTGTCAGCTCCAGAAGAGAGCAAATTTATTTTGCTGTTGTGTTTCAGAGGTGTGTGCCTGGCACTCCTCACTGGCTTACTGATGATCAACTGAGGTCAAACTTGAAATTTGGTTGATGGATTGTGACGTTTCTGCAAATCATGATTAAATGTTTTACTTAACTCAAAACTGACTGTCATTGGGGTGTCCTCTCCAGTTATGTACACTCAGTTGCCATTTCAGTAGATACACCTAGCTAAAACTAATGTAATCAAACAACATCTCCTGTAATAAACCCCACCTCCTCCATGAAGATTCTAAGGTTTAGTTTCTGATACTAAATTTCATTGAATGGTCATGTCTGAGGCTGTAGCTTATATTTTTCTCGAATTCTATTGTATCAAGTTAGAGATTCCAATAATTAGTGTATCCTAAGAGATACAGCTGGAGGCATTAGTTTAAGGTAGATGTTCATATTAAATTGGCAATGAGTGATCTGTACGGATATTGATTGTCAGCCAGGGTGTAAAATTGCAGATGGGAAAGAAGGATTCACTTTGATTTAAGTCTTGAATATACAGAACAAACAACAATTTGATCACAAACAAACCGCTTGACAAAAAGTCATCCCACGCGCTGCATCTGTTTAGGGTTTTTTTTAAGTGTACCACTGTGTCTAAAACAAAAATTCTAAGGGGAAACAGTGGTGTATGTGATGATCATTGGATGAAGTGCAGTCTATGGCAGTGTGGGTGATTACTAAATCCAAAAAAAACAATTTGTATTTGATTTCATATCTTTTGGGAGGCGGCCTTCTCAAAAAAAGAGATTTTGGTGACCAGACTGATGACACTTCAGACCCCCATAGTCAGAAATAAACTGTAGGAGTATGAATGAGGGGTAATCCACTCTCCTGAAGTGCTCTTCAGCAAAGCACTTCAGCAAGAAAAACTATTCCAGTGGAGCTGACAGTAGATGACTGCAGTAACAAGCAGCTTTTAGGTGACAGGGAATGTAACTGATGCAAGTGTGTGAATGTGAGGCAGGATTTTGCAGCCTGTCTGTCTCTACTGCAGCAGCTTATGACTATATGTCACATCATTTTTTGTAATTTGATGAATCACACAACACTGCAAGCCTGCTGTAGATCTTTTTGATTTTACATCACTTGGCTGCTGTAACAATGGGTTTTAGTACTATGGGGTGTCTGTTTAAGTAATAACAATACATTATAGTGGATGAATAGACAGAGGTAATGGGTGTGTGTGTGAGTGTGTGTGTGTGTGTGTGTGAGCATAAGGGGAAGAGAGAACACAGCCAACAGAGAAAGGTTGCGTTTGTCAAAAAAGGAAAGAGAGACAGGGATGGAGGAAAGGAGGGAGAGAGAGACAGAAAGTGTCTCTCCATCTCTTAAGACCTGAGGTAGCATTGTGTTTGCCAATCTTTGCTTGTTTGTGTGCGTGTGTGCGTGTGTGTGTGGGGGGGTGTCAGTGTGTGTGTCTGTGTGTGTGTCTGCGTGTGTGTAAGGTGAGATATGGCAACAGTGCCATCTAGTGCATGTACTAATAGGAATTTATTATTTTAAAGTTGTGTCCAGTGTGCCAGGGCAGTTGAGACATGCCGACAGACTCACGTTGTAAACATTATCAGCAACATTAAAACCTCAACTGTGTGAGGACAGTGTGTCTGTTTCGTTTTTCTCTCTCTGACCAACTAAAAAACCCCGAAATATTCATTTCTTTGTGCTATCCAGATGAATCTATAGATACTTGAAACTTAAGATGGGTAATCCATCACAGCGACATTTAATCAGCCTTATTTTTTTTTATCAAAGTTACATTATCACTGCATGGTACTGCAGCTGTGAGCAGAGACTGTTTATCAACTGCCCTTCTTGCTGCATTCAAGGATGCTCAGACACGTGACACTTCATAGTCGACTGCCTAACAGCATTCTGAATGCAGAACTTTTTAGCAGCAGACTCATGATCTTTTCCTTATTAGATACATTTAATATCCATAATATGCTTTCACAATATAATAAGGATCATGTGGGTTCATTGTTAACATTAAATTAACATACTTTATTTACCTTAAATATCTCCTGGGACATCCATACATGAGATTTTGTTGGCATGTCAAAAAATAACATGCTAATGTGCCATCACTCATCAAGAGGCTCATGGGAACCGACTGTCAGGCAGTGTGTTAACCGAGCATACTTAAAGTCCCAGATGTTACTTAAAGAAGGGTGAGAAGGGAGAGGAATGTAAAGAGCTGAATGAAACAAGGGAGGATGTTAATAACAGGAAGGATAGGACAATTCATGATTCATGATTCTTACATTCACTCAGGGCTGTTAATATTAATTTATTTACCACTTAGTTTAATCGACAGATGGTTTGCCCTATAAAATATTGGACGATAGTGAAAAGTTCCAATTATGATTTCAATGACAGGGTATTTATTCAAATTGCCTACAGCCCAAAATATAAAGTAATTTAGTTTACTATTAGAGTTGCATCAATTCAGCTGTTTCTCCCCTGATAACAATTCTGATACCTCAACTCAGGGTATCAGCTAATACAAATGTTAAACAAGTGTTTTCTTTTTCCCAAATTTGAAATCTGAAACCCTTACTGAGTAGAACTAGTTTTGATCATTTTTATGCAAGGTAACATGAGGCCAGAATATGGTGTGGTAGGAAAAACTCAGCAGCTCAACGTGACTGAATGCATTTTTGATTTAATTTTATAATGGCAATGACAGAAACTTTTTTGTTTGTAATGTGGAACAGCGAAACCAATGCAAAAATGTCCTTAAAACAGTATTGTTTCCAATTGCTAGCAGGGAACAACTTAGCAAACCAAAAAAAGTCTGAGTGTATGGTAGCTTGTGAGATAATGAGGCTTCCTCTGACTTGATTTATTACCTCACTGAACAGTTTTATTATGAGTTTATGAACTCAATTGCTAGTTTGAAGTCTTTTTTTATGCATGATGTTCATTTATTAAATTATACCCCCATTTAAAGTAAAATACATAATATAGTAGGGTACGCTTAAAGGCATGACCACCTTCTCATTAACCACTTGTTCTTGGTTGTCAGTCAGATTGGGGCATAGCAATGCGTATCCTCACCAACTCCAGTCTTTTGTCCAAATGTGGTCACTTATGGCTCCAAAGAAACAAAATGGTGATGGCCATAATGTCAGAATCTTGTAAACCAGTGGGTGAAGTCGAGGTTGCTCCATCCAATATTTATTATACAGTCCACATGCAAAAAAAAGTTTTAAAAATCATAACAGGCGGGGTTGAGGTGTGGCTCCACCCAGTCCATTGCTGAAGTATAGAACTAACTGTGAATGTCTTAAAATGACACCAGCAAGGCTTAGAGGGGATATTTACTTGGATGATATTCAAAGATTCATTTTCATCCACTTACATGGGCACAGTAGAGCCACAAAACAAGCAGTGGTAGCTTTAAGCCATTTACAGACCTACAGTTTTGCAAAACAAATCCATGACAAACAGTAATGGTTTGTGCAGAGAAAGGGTATGAATGTTTTACTAGACTGGTTAAAGCATGCACTATATCTACACATAACCTAGTTGAATGAAAAACATTCATCTTCTCTGTAAGTGAGCAGTTTCAGAGGTTTACTGTGACGCTCAGCTGGGAGCTGCCCAGTGTGGTCATGCTCTTTTAGCCACTGAGCAACTGGAGCACTTTGAAGGTCAAGTGCCTGGCCCTGAGGCACTTCAGAAGAACTTGGGAGGTGCAAAAAGTGCTGCTCGTTCACATTCTCTACAGATTTTACAAGCATGTCTAAAGGTTTTAGCCACTGTGGATATCCCTGCCCGTCAGAAAACTGAAGGCAAACTAATGAAACAATCGCTGGGGTCATACTTTATTGGGCTATACTAACTGTGAAACAACTAACTGTCAAATATGTGTCGCAGTGAAAACTTGTGTTTTCTAGCCATTTGGAGCAGCAGATTCATCTTTGGGCTATGGTTAGAACTAAAAACTAGGTTAAGACTAGTGTTGAAGTTTGCAGTCAGCAAATATTCAAGTGACATCTGTTTTGCTGTCACCTAACTGTCAGTTGCTTATCAGCAGTGGACTATCTGAATAGAGAGTTAGAGTCTTGTCACAGGACAGACCATTAATACCAGCCCAAGTAACAAAACAAGATGCTAGGATTTTGTCTGCTGACATTCTGAAAATGTAGCTTAGACAGAAATCCAGGAATGTGTGTTTTTCTCAGTGTGTATCCTGTTGTTGTGTGTGGGCTTAGCCTCTTCATGGAGATCAATTTCATTGCCTTCACTTACAAAAAAAGTAATGTTTCAAGCGCTGCAGTCATTGGTGTTTTTGAAATATCAACTTATAAATATGTTGATAGCTCTTCCTCTTCAAAATGGATTTGAATCATCTGCTCTCTGTGTTTGTGTGCGTGTGTCTTTCAGAGATGAGAACAGGGTCATCAGTTGTGCTTATATTTGCCAACCTCCTCCCCAAAGACACACACAGACAAACTGGCTCACACACACACAAACAACATTAAACACACTTTGTCTGCGTGGCCTTTTCCCTTCACAACAGTGGTTGCCAGCAGCAACATGCCCTGAGCTGATAAACTTTATCAACCGACACACACCTGTGCTTGAGCACAACCATACACACACCAGTCAAGCAAACATGTGCACACACCCACATAAGCACGCTTCTTGCTTTGCTCTCTCGACAAGGTAGACACCTGCTACTACTGTGTGTGTGTGTATGCGTGTGTGTTTGTGTGTGTCTATGCGTGTGTAAGTGCATGTGTTCGGAAACCGTATAAATGACGTTAAAGGACCTGAGGTGACAACAATACACTCCTGGCTTGAGTACACGACACACATCATTGCACACTCACAAACTCACAAGTGCAAACACTTAAGAAACACACACAAAAATGAACACACATACAGTTTCTGGGCATACACACATATAAAAATAAAAGCGCATAGGTAGCAAACTCAAATGGTATTTACAGGCCTCTTTAGAGCTCATCATTATCGCTGCTTTTCCACTGTGCAAAAATGAGTGTGTGTGACTGTCTGTCCTGCTCTGTGTGTGTTTCTCTCATGTCAGGCTACTTTTCAAACTGTGTGTGAAGGTGTGCATGCATGTGAGCCCTGCTGTTCTTAACTTAGTTTCTGACCTTTGTACTTTGGAGATTTGGTTTGATCAAGATTCTAATTTTTTTTCTAATTATGTTTAACACAGGCAACCATGTGTGTGTAGCACTTGTGCAGTTAAAAGTGAAACATGTTGATATGTTCAAACTAAGTTTTTTTTAAATTAAGTATTGTTTAGTGTTGCAATATCTCATGTAGTATCTTAAGTCCGTTTAAGCGTGTGAATCATTAATTTAGTACAATAATTTCCCCAATAATCAAAATTACGAGCGATATCTATTCCATGTGTGCATTCATACACAATTAACTTGAATGTGAGAAAAATAAAACCAATAAATTAAATGCTTTTCCAGTGCATTGATGAAACCGTGTACAAGAACTACTGTTTTAACAAGAAGCTATGACACAAACTCTGTCAGATAGAAACTAAAATAAACAGAACAGATCTTTGAAACAGACTGATTTACTCTGTTTAACCACAGTAAAATGCAAATTGTTATTTATATAAGCCATGTTTTCCATATCTCCATACCCAAAGGTGCCCAACTCTGCAGTGATCACAGTGTGTGTGGACGATCCATCTGTCAGTCTACCACTGTGAAGCACACAGGAGGAAGTGTGCAGATGCTGGGTGGAAAACAAATCAGAGTTTTTTGGTTTGTTTAAAAATATCATTTTTATTTTGAGGGTGAGGAAATATGTTTATATGCCATAGTGCGGAGAAAAGGAGAAATGGAGTGCAGAAGACAATAAATATTTCAAAATTTGACACTGGCTAAAAACCTATTTAGTTAAAAATCAACCCTAACCAATAATATGAATGTGAAAACAAGCTTAAAACAATAGGTACAATAGTTTGGCTTATTGTTAAGAGCCTCAGTACATGAATACATTTCAAAACTAAATACTTCTACAGCATAGTGCATTTAAGGTTTTCTTTTTTTCTAAAAGTTTATCCTAGTTTACAGTAGAGAAGAGGCAATGTACTGACAAGGTCAGAAAGGTTACTGTCTTATTGTGCTTCATTTATAAGGGTTTTAATCCACTGCAAAAACATTTGGGAGTACATACATTATACTTTCCTGCTTCAACCTTGCTAAAGGTTATGCTTTTGTATAGCTTAAACTTTGTAAAATAATAAAATAAAACTTTAACTCTTGCATTTTTGGGGAGAATTTTTGTTTAAAGAAACATCATCCATTGATTCTTAGCAAATCTTTGTGTCAGTCAGAAACGCTGCAATGACGAACGCCAGTCACACTGCTTTTGTCACTCTGTCAACCTTTCTGTCAGTCACTCTGTCAATGTCAACTAGCTAGCTAGCTCCACATGAAGGAAAGACTGGCATCAGTCAGGTTCTGTCAGTAGTGGAGCCCATTACTTTGGAGGGATTATGATAGCCGAGATTGTAGTCCTGTGGGCTAACAGACTAAAAGACAAATAACTTGAGAACTTTTGAAAAGTGCCTCCATTAACACCTCATTGTTAGTTTATCTTATCTTGCAAATATTTGCAGTCATAAAGCCTGTTGTTCTGTATCTAAAGTACTTGCACGCATCGAGAATTTCAGAGACTTCGATGGTGTTTATCTACACACATATACAAACAAGAACACTCAGAGGTTGGGCCTTCAAGAAGGTATAAAGGCAGTGTGAGTGCATTTTATGAATCCTCACATACATGAATGAGAATAAAAAAGAAAGATACCTGCAGAAAGCTATTTATTTTAGCCAGTAAGGATGATCTTCATTTCAAATTATGTTTGTGTAATTGTGTCAAGGACTCCTGCTGATGCCAGTCTGCAGGCTATCAGTTACAGAAAGACACACTTATACAAATACATGCACAAATATACAGAATATGTTAATAGCCCTCCTTCAAACACACTCGCATACATGGACACACATACACACATCTTTCAGTCCAGTCATTATTTCATCCCCACTCTCTTAGTCTTTTCATCAAAGTGCCACAGTGACCCTGACTGGTTGAAAAGAGGTACTGCAGCGCCAAAATTTTAAATGTGTGAGTGTGTGTGTGTATTTGTGTGTGTATCTGTTTGTGTTTATGTGTGTGTGTCTGTACTGTAATTACTAGAGAAGATAAATCTTGTTAATGAAACAGACGGAAAGAAGAGGACTCTAGAGAGGGAAGGGAGGAGCAAGAAGAGAGATGAGGAGAGAAGGAGAAAGTGGAAGGAGGGGGAGAGTGGGAGAAAGACAAAGCAAATAGAGAGGAAGAAGAAAAAAAATGAGACAGTCAAGAAAGAGAATTAGAGATTTTGAGGAAGAGAAGAAACAAGGGAAGGAAGAAAGGCTCTGAAGGGAATATATTAAGGAAAAAAGTTGACTGTCACGTTTTGTTTCATTGCATCATGTATCAGAATTGAGAGAGTGACACAGAGGAATAGAGGGGAAGGAAAGGATGGCAGAGTAAGAGAAAGATGGAAAAAGAGAGACAAGCAAGTGCACACACACACAGGGAAGAGAGATGGATGAGGAAAGAAAAACAAAACCTGGAGGAGCTGCATTTCACTAAAAATGTGTGGGCGTGCTTGCTGAGTTTAGATTGCTGGGGTGTAACATGTTATGCATATTAATATATACAGAGTGTTTTGATGTCTACTGGAAGGACACTGAATGAAGTGTATAAAGCCTGCAAGACACATGAGTGAAGAGCAGACACATGAATGTGTAAGTGGTTTTTGGATAAGGAGGATGACAGAGCAGGCAGCAGGGAGACCCTCTGCATCATCTTTTTGCAGTGTAAACTGTTTAACTAAAAGGGAAAAAGCAGAAAAAAAACAGCCTTGGACTTTGATCCAGTGCAGCCCAACTCAATAGTATCTTAATAGTTCCTTGCTCCTTGTATCATACTGCATGCTCTCCAGTTCACCTCAGTATACATGCATTTAACTTAAGCTTAAGATTGACAATTGTGCATTCAAAGCCCTTTACATTTATTCACAGCAAAATTGAAGAGTATTAATAAGTTCAAAGTATAAGGCACAATGCATAAGTTATGACACAGACTGCATACATAGAAACACATAAATCACGTATAGTTTTGTTAAAAGCCATTAAGTGCCATGCCTTTGTGTGGAATGATGGAAGAGCCATCAGCCTCAAGTGGCCTATCAAGGAACTGCTGTTTTTGACACTGCCATTTTGGATCAGTTTTTAGCAGTGTAGGTTGCACCTTAAGCATAACATGTTTGCAAAAACAAGAAAAACTAGATGTATTATTATTATATTGACTACTGATAGGCAGGGATGGGGCTTGAGCACAAAGTATGATTAAAACAGGTCCCAAAGAACAAGACACATGGAATCCCTGCTCATTGCCCACTGGCACCCAACTGGGACATGTGTAAGGCAAAGCAAAGTTAACAGTTTTTAGACCTGAAGTACTCACTCAGGGTTTAGGAAAAATGAGGTCATAAGTCTGGTAGGGAAACCATTAATAATTTCCTGAGTCATGTATTTATGTATAAGCCTAAGAGATGTAGAATTTAAATATGTAGAGAATAAAAAAGAGTTCTTACTGTTAATGTTCCATGAAATGTCAGGCACTGCTTTGTAATATTTTGTTGTACAAATGAGCAAAAATTAAAAAATGGCTGTTTGATTTTAATGGTTTTAAGTTTTAAAAGTTTAGCCAACTTTGTCTGAAAGCCTGAGGCTAGATAGACAATTTGATTAGTATTTATTCAAATTTTTCAAGTACTACCTGGTAAATGTTTCTGTCAGTGATTTATGAATTCAGTTGCACTCTGTATTTGTCTGAGGATTGATTGTGTGAAAGGCCTTAGTTTCATATCATTTTTGAACTCCCTCTGATGTTCGTAAATGTGTTTTCTGCACTCTGACCATGGCTAAAATTTTTGTGTCTTGTTAGCACATGCAGGATAAGCAGGATATGAATAAATCTTACCAATTATATTTAATCACTACTTCTACTTATTTTATTAATATTGGAATCAGTTTATTTTTGCAATTGTTGAATGCTACATAGATAGACTAACAGAATTATCCTCTCATTAAAATGACATATAGGGGTTTCTGAACTTTTTCATAGCATATAAGTATATAAAGAATGAACCATGAAGCCTCCACTTCTCAGACACAAGAACAAACCAGGGGTGAAACATAACAACAAACAATACGGTAACAGATTCAATTTACAATTTCCTCATCAAAACATACAATCAGCAACCAGCAGATTCCTGTACAGCCAACCAAAAAAAAACCTTGGACACCTTGCAGCCCCCAGAGGCGCTGTCCATGGTGCTGAATGTTTGTGTTGACCTTACCTAGTGTTAAGTTGCAGACAAGTATATTACAAGACACACATAAACACATGCTCACATGCATAGCAGCGTTGTATTCAGTCACAGAGACAGCCACGGCGGGCCATTTTACCAACAGATAAAGGGAGTATGTTGGTTTCACCTACCGGTGTTTGAAGAAGACATCGCACTCTGCGTCGAAAAGGACTCCATTGATATTTCGGTTAGATGTCCAATTCTCTCAAGTCCATGGTGTGTGTGACCCGGCTCCCTCTTTTTGGCTAGAAGTGTCTAGAAGTTTTCTTTCTCTGACAGGCACTTTTTACGGTTTTTAAACGTCCAGAAATCCACACTCCGTAGCTGCTATCTACCTGGAAGTAGTACCGAAAGCGCAAAGTTAGCTAGCAGAAAGCCATGCTAGATATGCTGAAACTTTTCTAACCCAGGTTAACTTTCTGTCTTTCTTTGGTTTAATGAGTTAGTTTTCTTTCACCGTCTTTTTCCAGGAATTTGTTTAATTTTTTTTAGTTGCTGCTACAGGTAAAGTCTAGCTAGCTAGCTTATGAGGGCTACTAATTAAGAGATGTTAACTTCACCTGCTTAACCCTTTCACCTGACGAACCTGCCGTTTCCAGGGCAACTTTATGTCCTTGTGCGCCACAGGCACAAAACGACAGTTTATACACCCAAACACACTGGCCAGATTGGGAAAAATATATACATATAAAATAATTCTGAAGGATAGCATTTACATACTCTGTCAAGAATTTCAACTTTATTTAAGTTGTTACAGCAAAAGCAAAAGTATCACTCACTGGGCAGAAAGGCCCATTTCAAAAACAAAATTGCAAGCTGTTGTCTGGGAAATTATTGCTACTTTTTATGTTTTGTGAACAAAATGGTTAACTGAAAATTGACAAAAAAAATCATGAAATTTAATGTGCTAGCAACCATATGTCGCCCCGCCCGCTTAAAAAAAATACCTTCTTTCGTCTGCATTTTATCATTTAACTTCCGCTAAAGCTGACACGGCACTTCCGGTAGCGAGGTCACTGAAGAAAATAGGTCGAAAATGACAACTAACGCATCTCCAAATCAAATTCCAAAGTTTTTTCATTATAAAAATGCTTTTTAAAACCAAATGAAAATACGCGAAAACAGTGGCCCGTTTTAGAGAGAAGGTTAAACAAACTGTGCCTAAATTTGAACTCTTAGTTAAGTGGCCTGTTTTTAAAATCATGTTTGGTGAATGCCCATGGATGTATTATAAGAGTATAAATTCATACAATCCATTTATGTAAATAACTGACAACTCTGAGAAGAAAGAAGGCAATCGCTGATTATCTCAGAATACGAGGTTAGTGATACCCGAGATAGGGAAATAAGATCAACCTAATTTACCGGAAGAGATAACTTGAGCTCTGAGCTAGGAACTTTGGTAACCTGTTCTGCGACCGTAGTCATGTACGTGGTCTAGGCGTCTTGTCTTTTTCAATTAACCTCGTGTATATATCCATCTCCTCCCTCTTACAGGATCATAAAAACTGTATAATTTCTTCATTCATTTACTTCGTCCGCGTACAGCACATTGTATTGGAGTTTTACATTAAAACTCCAGGTTGGTTATTTAGCCTAGTCTGTTAAGTATACTATATAAAACATAGTGTTTTGTTGAGCACAGCATGTCCTTTCGTCTGGGCTACATTACTCTGCAAGGAGTTATACCAATGCAGGCTACATCGGGTGACTGTTAATCAAAAATTAATAAATAGTTAAGGGGCATCATTTTTTTCACAATAGGCATGTCTGCACAATCATATCCCTTCTCACATCATCACCCATCAAGGAAGTGCCACATCCGAGCTGATTCTTTTTTTTGCCCTAACACGTTTAACACATGGTGTTCACTGGGCAATGATAAGTATATTTACTTTGTTCAGTGGGCCCATGTCAAATATGATTCAAGTGAGGTGTCATCATAAGCCTATTAAGCCTAGGCTGTGCTTTGTTGAACTTACTTCATTTAAGCTGATCCAAGTCTGCTTTTCACTTTTTGAAACAATTCCGCCTAAGTAAAAAAAAAATTTTTGTTCAAAACCATTCCACAAGTTTTCACGTGTAAAACAAGTGTGATCAAATATTCAGTGAATACACTACCTTCAAATTTATGCATTGACTTGAGCAGCAATTTTCTCCGAAGCCAATCCCCTCCCCTTTGATGCTTCAGCCGTTTTTTGTTTTCGTTTTTTTTTCCTCTAAAAATATGTTTATACTTGTCGTACGTATCGTCATATGGTTTTGGTTTTGCCTCACTAAACCCAGAGTTTCCCAACTATGGACAACAATAGAAAACATTGTTACTTCAGGTCTAAAAGAGGTTAGATGACAAAATGAAACAATTTGGCAGCACCCTAGTTCTGGTAGAAATAGAGGTGAATAGTTTCTTGCCTTAGATTTTATTATGGACCATATAATTTTGACCCCATAAAGTTATCGATTTTGTGATGTACTTAACTTAAAAGTCATGACAGTTTTCACCATTTATTTGTTTTGTTGGTTACCTGAAACAGTCTTGTATTGCACTGGCTGCTCCTGGTTGAAGTTTCTTGCTCAGAAAGGAGAGAAGGGAAATCGTGGAGGCTTTGTGTGGTAAGTTTCATCATGGTTTTGTCCATAAAATCTTAAACTTGGAGGGTATGAAAGGTGAGTCAAATTACCTTTATAAGATTATCACAGAACCAGTTGAAGTTTATCCATCTTGCTCAAGCAGAAGCGCACCAAGTTTGCCATCTAAGCACATAAAGGCTCACTTACCACATGTGCACCCTGTTGAAAAGTATGCAAGAGTGAGTGTGTGTGTGTGTGTGTGTGTGTGTGAGTGAGTGTGTGTGCGCGCACGCCCTGGTAAAATTGAACTGTCATGGCCAGAATGGGCACTTTGATCATTTTGTGTTCACAGGAGAGGAGATGAGAGGAATTTAGAACAGTTGAGTAAAAAGAAGAGGAAAGTTGAAAGGAAAGGAA
>JAQMCX010000018.1:8509123-8536406 GCA_029814765.1 Acanthurus leucopareius | reverse complement strand
TTGTGTTCACAGGAGAGGAGATGAGAGGAATTTAGAACAGTTGAGTAAAAAGAAGAGGAAAGTTGAAAGGAAAGGAAGGAAAGGAAAGGAAAGGAAAGGAAAGAAAAGTAGGACGGAAGGGAGGAAAGGAGGAAAAAAAGGAAAGGTGGAAGGAAGGGGAGGAAGGCAAAAAAATTATCAAGGAAAAAAAGGAAGGTAGAGAACAACAATACACTGATAAGACGGAGATTATAAGAGGCTAAGGAGGGGAGAAAAGAGGCATGAAAAAGTAAGCAAAGGAGAGAGAAGAAAGGGTGAGAAGAAAAATGTACAGAAAAGTGTGAGAAAGCAGGAAATAAAGAAAAAGGCTGAGGGGATGTGTTTAGGAAAAAGGAAATGGGAAAAGTGGAAAAGATGAGAGAAGAAAAGGCAAGAGTGTAAAGGAAAGGAAATGGGAAATCAGTGGAAAAAGAAAAAAGTAAAAGGATTAATCTGAAATTTAAAATGAGAGAAGAGCAAAGAGGAACAAATAGAAAGGAATAACAAGAGGGGGAGCAAGAAAAGAAAGGAAAAGACAAGGAATGAATTGGGAATAAGTAAAAGAAGAGTAAGAAGAAACAAAAGAAGAAAAGAAACAGGAAAGGAGAGCAGGAAGGAAGAATATGAAATTAAAAGAGAAGGAAAAAGAATGTATAGAAGTTGAGAGGAGAAAGGAGACAAAATGAGTAGACAACAGCAAAGGCAAGAGAGGAAAAAAGAAAAGAGTCAAGGAAAGGGGAAGAATTTAAAAGAGTTGGGCAGAAAGAAGAGCAAAGTAGAGGAGAGCTGAATAAAAAGGAGGGAAGGAAATAGGTGTGAGAATGAGGAGAATAAATGAGCAGGGAAAAGAAAAGACAGAAAAAATACAACAAAGAAAAAACCAGAGATGAGGAAAAGAAGAAAGAAATGGGGGCGAGGACGAGGTGAGTAGACAGAAAGAGGGGATATTGATAGAAGGAACGGATAAGGGATGAAAGCCAGTTTTCACTGAGTGAAGAGGATGTACTCACATCACACGCTACTTACCCAGGATTCATAGCGTGAGATGAGTTCCCAGCATTCCTTTCATCTCAACAACACCCAGTAGTGGTCTATCAGAAATAAGCCAGGGGAAACACTCAGCTACAGACGGTCACCACACATGTGGACACACGAAAAACACAAATACACACCTACAACATTCAAAAACGCCAACAGACAGTCATAAAAGGCACACACAAGCAAGGATCTTTTTTCTTTTCCCTTTAAAAACACACACACAAAAAAATGCAGCCATTACCCAATTCATGTACAACAATGAACATGTTTACTGCACTCAAAAAAACATGCAGGGGAAACTCGCACTTCAGAGTGGTCAGTTTTTGCACCTACTCACAATGATCATTGAGGGAGATCACTGCCACAGCGCTTGATTTCTTACTAGACAAAGTTGCCTGAATAGTTTGTCAGAGTGTCTCAAGAGTGGAAAAAAGGAGAAAAAAGTGTCCATACTGTGTGTGTTTTGTTTGTTCTAATGGTGTAAGTTAAAAAGACTAGTTTGACATTTGGGGAAATATGTTTATTCCCTCTCTGTTGGAGAGTTAGATGAGAAGATCAATACCAATTTAATGCATGGATGTATAATTAGATCTGGATACAGCATCGGAGGTGGGGCCACATTAATTCCTATAGGCATTACTCAGTAGTGCATGAAGCCAAAAAAGCCAATTCACATTGCAGAGACAATGACCTAAATGAATACATGAGTCCTGGAGCCCAAAGAACATGAGCATTAGAGACTTGCTGGTACTATCTTCCTGGGTGGCCTTCTGCTAATGTGAGTAGGGATAAAACAAGCCCCCAGGAAGTGAGCCAGACTTTGATGCAAAAAAGACAAGCAGGCCAAGCCATAGCATTGCAAGTATGGTGTTGGTCACATGGTGCCATTAGGCCCAAAAAGACTTTCCTATTAACCAACATAGGGAAAGAGACATCTGTAATTCAGTTAAATAGTCTTTTGGTGAAGCTTTTTCAAAAAATTGGCTACTGTGTGTAGCATTATATTTATTAGAAATACAAATTGAAAAATGTTAAATCACTGCCTTAGTAACTGAATTTTGCAGCTTTTTGATCTTGAAGATATTTTTCAGGCAAGCCTCTATTTAGTTGAAACAGAAAATTATCAATAAAAATGTGTAAGGTTTCAATATGAATTGTCCAGACTGTCACTCTTTTTCCGTCATATGCTACTTTTTGTTCTATACCTGCATCCACTTGGAGGTGGAGAGTTACACACTCTCCACTTTCATGCATTGATTCACTTGTTGTTTCCACTTTGGTCAGTCACCTCCAAAATATCGTTTTATTTATTTTTTATATGTATATATATATATGTATATATGTGTTAATATGTGTCTGACAAACATGTTAACGAGTTGATGTGTTGATAAATTAGCATTAGAGGCACTGATACTAAATGGATGTGCTGCTTTTAGATTGAGCCTGGCGAGTCTTTTTTCCCTATTTCTGGTCTTTGTGCTAAGCTAAGTGAAGCTAAGCTAACAATCTACTAGTTGTAGCTCCTCCACAAATGCACAGTTATGAGGGTGGTATGGAACTTTGTAGGTAAACCTCCATACTTCTCAAAATTTCAAACTAAAGTTAGTTTGCTTCTTTTTCTCTTGCTCATTCTCTTTGAAGCTAAATAAATTACACATATCATTTATATATCGTTTACCAAGGGATATACTGTCACATTTGCACAGAAAACAGAAACCAATTTCCTGTTGTGTTAATTTTCTCTGTTTGAGAGGGCACAGATTTCCCCTGTGCTCATTTCCCAACTGTGCGTGTGGGTGTGTGTGTGTTTTTACAGATTGTAACTGCACTCATGACTGCCCCAGCGAGAGAATATCAGATGTCTCTCCATCCTTCCTCCGTTAATTCTCGCATGGTGCATCTGTCCCTTCGGCCCTCCATTGCGCCGTCCCTCCATGATCCACCCGTCTCGGCATCACCACAGAGAGCCACTTCATTGAAATTGACACACATGTCAAGATGAAAAGATTGCGAGAGAAGAGTCAGGAGATGAGGGCAAAAAAGCAGAGGTAAAAAAAAAGGAGGAAGGAGAAGAAGTAGAGTGAGGTGTAGAGAAACAAGGTAAAAGAGTAAGAAAGCACAGAGGAGGAACAAGACTGAGGGTGAGAGCAGAGAGGCAGGGAGATGGAAGAGGAAGTAACAGGGGAAATAGAGGGAGAGATGAAGACAGAAACAACTGAAGCCTTACACAAACACACATAGACACAGCAAAGAGACTAGCGGTCTGTAGAAGTGTTGAAGTCACATCTGAGTGAAGCCTCAGCAGAGCAAAAGGGGGACCGCATCAAAAAAAAAACAAAGAGAAAGACTGAAAGTGGTTAAAGAGGAAGAGAGTGAGTGACTTTGCATCTACTTGATTATTTCATGTGCACATTTCAAGAAGTTCTCGTGCCAGATTGTAAAATATTGACGCTGCTTTGTCACGCCCCTGCAGATGCCCAAGTTACCCTTTACCATCTGTGTGCGACAGCCAAAGCTTTTCTGCCAAAAAGCCTTTGAAACGCATGGTTAAGTTGTGGAACAGACACAGTTGTCGAACAGTCGCTGTTTGTTTAGGTTTAGGACAATTTATTTTATACTTTAGGTTTCTCCCCCAACAATCCACCCTCTTGGGACAGTGTTGTTTTTCCTAATATGTCAAATTGAGCAGTTGATATGTTGTACTTTACACATTGATGTAACCCTAATGCATCTCATATAGACAGTTGTGTGTCTGTATTAGACAGTGGGGGGCCTGAAAAAGCACTGAACAACATTTGACACTTTAAATGTGTAGCTTTACCTTAAGCTTGAAAAAACCTAAAACACAAAGTTTTTGGTGGTGAAAGACAAGATGTGTAATCATGTGATGGACAGAGATCTTTTGGCCTGACCTGGTTTTATTTCCTCTCCTTTTATTTCTGACAGCAAACATGCAGCTTTGGTGTTTTACTACCATGTACTGTTACATGCCTTTCCTCGACTCTAAAGCTAAAGAATAAGGCAAGACATTTTTACGTTTCTAAAAAATGTAGAAACTCGTTTGCCCTACTAACATTATATTTCAGTAATTTGTTTTTATGAGTAGGAAAGACCAGGCAATGGAGACCTAAATGTAACAATCTTCAGATCTCCATTTCCTTCTTTTTCTTATAGACAGTTGATACGTTACCTTTCTATCAAACTCTGGATTTGACATTTACCAGTGAAGAGAAGAGATACAGACAATAACAAAAACGTTTCCAGCCTTGATGTCGAAGCACTTACTAGGCCATTTAACAACCGCTGATCTCTATCACAATTAACAGCAGTTGTGCTAATTCAGCCCTGGCAATACTGAATGTTCTGAAATAGCAAACAAACACACACATGGTGAGAGGACAGATGGAGATGGAAAAAAGAGACAAAAAGGAGGAAAAAATTGGCCGTTCTGTTTAATTTAAAAATAGTTAAATGATTTTTGGTCAATAAATATTAAGCTACATTACCAGGTAACAGCGAAATTCAAACAACACATCAAGCTGCATCTTCTCTGCATATAAAACCACCTTGTTAACCTGGACGTGCGAGAAGACAAAATAGAAGGAGAAGGGGAACAAAAGAAAGAGTTGAGTGGTGCTTTGAAGAGTTCCTGCTGTTGTGCCTGGAGGTGACTTTGCCTCGTGTGTGCTTGTGTGTGTGTGCGTGTGTGTGTGGTGTGTGGTTTAGTCTCTCAGATCACTACTGGGATAGATGGCTGACAAGTCAAATGAGGCTGTGTCCATCCTTTGCTCTCCTCTCCTTTTTACTTCTCCATCTCTCTTTCTCTCTCTTCCTCCTCCTCCTCTCTCCTCTCTCCCTCTCTTTTTCTCTGTCTCTCTTTCTCTCTCTCCTGCTCAGCTCGCTCTCTCAGCTGTGTACCGGATAATTGACATATTATCAGCCAATGACCTTGTGTTGCAGTCGAATCCCCACCAATTAAAAATTGGGCCATTTCCTTGTCAACCCTGCATAATGGAAATTCATACGGTCCACAATCTAAATGAGCCAGTCACAAATACTCACACAGACAGACAGACACACACACACACACATGCACACACATATTCATGCAAACATGCAAACACACACCTGCACACTCACACACAAAATGTACTTGTGTTATAATAGATGTTCTTACGTACATTAAACCAAGCATGTCAAGCAAGAGTGAAAAGACTTATAAGAGCCAATGAAATGATGTACACAGAGAGGTCAGTGTGTGTATTTTCGTGTGTGCGTGTGTGCGCGTGTGTATCTGTGTGTGTCTCTGTGGTTAACCTTGAAGGACAGTAGAAGGGTATCCAACTAACTTTTCAACTCACTCAATCACAAAGAGACAGAGCGAGGATGGCTGCAGACCGACGCAGAGAATGAGAAAGATGGAGCGAGACAGACGGAGAGTGACAGAGAGTGAGAAACAGTGACAGAGACAGAGGATGACACAGAGAGACGGATTGAAAGAGGTTAAAGATTCAGATAGCCCGTGAGAGAGAGCAGGCAAAGAGGGAGGAGATAGGACAAATTAAAAAGAAGAAGAGTATGTGAGAATGGCGGAGTTGGAGATCGACAGTGTTTGCAGGAGGGTTGCTTATCACAAAGAGGGAAGAAAGAAGGAAAAATAGAGGAAGGAGGGAAGAAAGGAAGGAAGCAGTATACAAGAAGGGAAATAGAAAGATGGATTTGTATATAGATTTTTATGGATTATGGATTTTAAATAAAAATCAAAGGAAAATAGGGGAGAAAGGCAGAAGTGAAAGAAAGGAAGAAAGAGGAAAGGAAGGAGGGGAACCAAAGGACAAACAATGAGAGGAGTGAAGACGGTAGGAAAGGGGACAAAATGATGGAAGGACAGGCCAATACAATGAGGAAAGAAAGAAGAAAGGAAGATCAGAACCACAGAACATCAAAGGAAGATGGGATGGAAAATGATGTGCTGGAGGAAGAAAGCAAGTAGCACAGACAGGGAGGAAATAAAGAAAAGGAAGGATATGTTGAAATTTTTTAATACAAATAAATAGCCCATGCCTAGACTTATATTTTTACACTTCCATTATTTGCAAATCTTTAACTATAAATGCGTGGATTTATTTAAAATTGTTAGAATTATTTCAAAAACATTCTTGTACATTGCTGAAGCATCTCAGTCATGCATTTATTTTACACCTCTAAACTTTTTTTTTTTTTGTGAAGGGTAAAGGTCAAAAATTGTTTCCTTAGTTTCCTTGGTAAAATGTGTTGCAGAAAGTTCACATTTTGATGTATGTAAGAGTAAAACTAGTTGTATGATGTATTTGTATTCATGTTTCTGCAGAAATGCCTTGGTTTTGAGGAAAAAATGTTACAATTGTACCACCTCTCTCATGAAACAACTGTCCCTGAGTGCTCCATAATGGCTCCTGAGCTCCACCAAGTTCCTTGAAGATCAGGCCAGTATTTTTCTGTAATCCTGCTGACAAACACACAAATAAACCCTCTTAGCAAACTCTACAATGGGAGGGGTGAAGTAAATATAAAAGTAAAAAAGGACTGAATCACAGAAGGGCAGAAACAACATAGACAGAAAGGAAAGAGAGGAAGAAAACAGAAAGAACATAGGGGAAAGAACATAGGAAGGAGGCAAAGAATAGATTATAGGAGAGAGGCAAGGAATAGAAAGAGGGAACAAATGAAGTAGTGTTCATGTAAGGAACTAAAATCAACTAAAATGTGTTGTGTTGCTGGAAGATAACAGCATGACGACAGCCGAGTGACAAGAAAAAAAAGGCAGAACAAAGAGAAGAGGGTGGTTATGATGAAAAGAAAGAGGGCACACATAGGAAACAAGGTAAAGAGGAGGGAAAAGTTGGAAACAAAGACAGGGAGGACATATGTGGTTTACTTTTTATTCTTTCTTCTATTGATTCTTATCTATTAATCTATTCAAATTTATTATTGATTAAAAAAAAACTCAATCAAAAGTGCAGTAACCCTGCACTAAAGGAATGCACGATGCATCATATTTATCTGTTAATACCCTGACATGGTTGTGGCTAATGTATGTACATCACCATACACCGTATATTAATGTGGTAACTTTGCATTACCAACCTGATAAGGATCTGACTTGGATCAAAATATTGCCTATTTAAATATTGTTTTGGAGTCAAAATAGAAGCATCACTCTTTCCATCAAGAGTTTTTTTCCCAGTATTCTTTTAACTACAAGTGATGTGTGTGTAATTATGTCCATTGTATCAACCACAGAAAGGCCGGCGCTCTCTGGCACCATGTTTTAAAAAACATGGACTGAATGCAGCCTACCTACATAAACCCTGGGTTACTGTCACCATTGGTGGAGAAAGTGTGATTGAAATAAGAAGCATCAGTAATGATTTTCAGTCATGGCAGCAGTGCGGACCACTGGTTCCTGTGTATTTTTGCAGCACTGCTGGGCCACAAAAGATGTATGAAGAAATAAAAGATTTTTATGGGGAAACGTCGTTAGAAAACTGTCTTTGTGTCTGATCTATGAGCCCTCACACAATATACTCCATATTCTGCCAACCTGTTGCCATTGTACTGAATCCTCAGCTGACGACAAATTAGCATTTAAATGAGGCAAGTTATTTTCCTTTTACGGCCGCTCTAAATTACTAATGCAATAGCTTTGATTGAGATGAGAGGAGGGAGACCGGTGGCTTTTTTAGTGTTATTGACCCAGAAATGGTTGAGTGAACATACTCGCTCTTTTTTTTTTTATTTATTTTTTTTAAAAAAACAGCTCTGCATCACACTCACAAACTTACACCGGCTCTCAGCTGAGAGTGGCTGCTCAGTAGCGTACAACCAGAACCTCTGAGAGTTTTTGACTCTGAAAAGCCTGACTGATGCAAGCTGTCTTGCCTAAAGGATGACTCCAATGATTTTCAGCGTTATCTCTAAGGTGTACGTGTCACAGAGAGATTCTTTAATGCACCTGTACACTTGACAGGACTTCCACCTCCCCAAATGCTGCACAGGAGGATGATGCAGTTCTGGGCTAATAAGCAGCAAGAAAGCATCTTTTTTACCTCTAAGTGTAAATGTTCATAAAAAAAAGTATTATTAAAGATAGAGTTCATATTTAAGAGCATTTAAAGTCAAGGATGGATTGAATCAGGGGTATTCGCTGTGAGAAGCTTCAGTATGAAAAAATGAGTTCTTTAAAATGTACCCATGATGCAACCTGAGAGAGAGAGATCAGAAAACACTCTTCTGCCTTGATATCATTACTTTGTGACTCACTGCTTACTGCTCTCCAGCTGTGAATGCACTGATGTGCCTGCTTACCTGCCTGTTTCCATCACAATATATATATTTAAATGCATAACTCTCCAGCCTGTTGCGATTATGCATTTACCTCTACTATTTACAACATAATCACACAACCTGCTTGTACTGTTTTTAACCATTACTGTGTTTTAGCTGTTGCACTATTTTTGTCTCGGATTCTAACTTGGATTTGTTAACATATTTTCATATGTATTGTATATATACACATAGATATTTTTTATACATATTTTTAAGTCTTGGAAGGAGCCTGAGACCAAGGAGTTTTATTGCCAACAACTGCTTCACTGCACATGTGCATGTAAGAATTAAGAACTTGAATTTGAATGTTAAAGGCATAGCGAACATTTACACAACAGACCTTTTTGTCTGAATGACAAGAAGACATAAGTTTAACAGACACATAGAGCCAGAAATGTTACATTTTCCATTACACATGGGTTGTGGAGAATGTTTCCATACTTTGGGTCATTAAATGTCACATCTTGGCAATGTCAAGACTATAGACGCTTAACACAAACCTTTTTCTTTTCGAACATTTCTCATGAATGCTCTTCTCACACAACATTTTCCAACATGCATCTCCATGTAGCACAGTTTTGGTGGAGCACCTTGGACACATGCTCCGCACAGTGCAATGAAGCTGTCATCATCTTAGCAGAAGACAGAATGTCCCGATAAATAAATGACTTGTGAGATTATGTGATGAACTTTTTACACAGCCACAATTTATTATGTTGCCGTTCGGTCTAATGTAGCACATCAAACAGTAAAGCCTTTGATATAGTGTTACTGCACCCATGATACAGGTCAACTGCACTTCAGCCATCATCCTAGAGAAAACTCCACAGGGTCACTGCTCCCATGCTGGTGTGACTTACCTTTGCTCCACCACCTGAGCTTTAATCAAAGCAGTGGAGCAGTCAGCCACATACAGGGTCTTTGTAGTTGAGCACCACATACATGCACTGATTTATAAGCTGCTGTGTGGAGCCTTAAAAACTACCTGCCTGATTCTCGCTTATCTTTTGTCATGTCTTCAGTACAGTGAACTTTGCTGTTAGTGTTTTATGAAATGGCTCTCTTGACAGGAAATTACATTAATTCAGGTCAAAAACAGAATGGCGATGCAAAATATACTGTTGATTCCACATTGGGGTTTTGTTCTCTTGTTTCATACGTTTCATATTGCTGTTTTCATTCTGATCATGTTGAGAGAGTTCATTAATTCTCAGTAAAATAAAACCTGCTTCCTAACAGGTTTATGGCCATATTAAATTCCTTGTCTAGAAAAAAAAATCACTAAACATGATTCAAAATCCCAAAGCAATGGTTTGGTTCATAAAGAAAGCTGATGAATCTCTGAAACTATGCATTTGTGAAAAAGCAGTTTATTCAAATGAAATGAGCAGGCCAGCAGGGCGATGCTAATCACAGAGCGAAGAGGCCTCAGGTTAACACCTCAGACTGGCCGTTCAGAGTGTGTGGACAGGGACACATTTTTTCTATTTGGGAGGTCATTTGGAAATAGAGTGCAGAGTAGCCTTCCCTCTGCCCCTGACTGGAAGGCTGTCTTTTTTTCTCTCTCACGATTTCTCTCCTCTGCGCCCTGACAGCGAAACTCCATAAAGAGTGATGGATGTTGATGGAGACACACGGGTTGGTGATTATGGATCATCGCAGAGTATTGAGGAAGGACGGAGACGGACAGACGGAAAGCGGCAAAGAGAGGGACGATTGCAGGCTCAGAAATGAGTGACAGAATCAGTGTTTGTATATGGAGCTGTTGCGCCACTCTGTGGTGAAATGTTTAACTACTGCTTTCAAGGCTCTTTTCAAAGCATTCATACTTGAAAGTCAAAATAAAAAGCAAACGTAAATTATGAATTTGACATTAATAGCAGTTCATAATAATAGCTTTGGATCATATTTTATTTGTTCCTTCTTCGGATATTTTAGTATTGATAAGAGATAGTGGAAGCTGAAGGTTGAAATGCCAGAAAAGGAACCACTAAACTAAATGAAGTATTGTAAGTAACAATACTCATAAAAAACAGAATGGTCCTTACAAGCATTATTTTAAATATAATATATTAGTGAATACATATTACAAATGCATATAATAATCATTTAAAAGTTACTGCTTGTTAAGACAGAGCTAAGTTTCGTAATTTTGTGCACCATTTATACCATATTTATACTGATCAGATGTTTTGTGTCTACATCCTCAATCTTTAAGAAACAGAAGCTGTCAAATAAATGTAGATGGTTAAAAAAGGTACAAGTAAAGTGGAGTAGAGGTATAAAATAGCAGAGAATGGAAATACTCCACCGCTGTATTAAAGAAATACATTAAACACAAGCACTAAAGCAAAAAGTGACATTAACAGATGACTTTTATATTAATACTGTAAAAGTGAGAGGAGGAGTGATTTAAAAGACAGTGAATCTGCTGGCATAATATTCCCCGACCGGGTGTTTCAGAGTCGAGAGGCCCTGAGAGCAAATAGTCTGGTCACCTTTAGTCTCAGGCTGAGACTGACGAACACTTAGAAGAATCTGCCTGAGGATCTCCGCCTACTCACTGGCTCACAGGGGACCAAAAAATTCAGCAATTTAGCTAATGTATGTGACTCAGGTTTCCTGAGGGAAGGGAACAAGTACATCACTGGTATAGGATAGGCTGACGCCTTTTAATCACATCTGACAAGTAAATGGGTGTGGAATGCATCAGGGGAAAGTTCTGCCCTTCTCTTGGTCATATATTTAAAATGGTGCCATTTTTTCTTTGCATTTCTCTTTTTTTTTCCCCCTTCTCTTGACGTACTGTTCCGCCCAAAGGCTCAGTAACACAGACTGAGTATTTTATAACTTTGCAAAGCTCGATTGTAATGCAGAAGTCTTTTACTTCATACACTCTTTCTGGCTTTTTGGATTGAGGTTAGTCATTACAATATTTAGGTCCTCAAATTAAAACGTTCACAGTGTTGGAAGAAGGAATCAAATGGTTTATTCATAACAAAATTGTTCAGTTAAAGTCCTGCATTTAAAATTACACAAATATTATCAGAACAAAAAACATACCAAATGTATTAAAGTGCTAGAGTGCTACATGAAGATGTCCTTAGCAACTGTTAGATCATGATGTATTATTTATGACATTATTAACATTAATGCATGAATGTGTAAGCAGTATGTTACTCTCATAGCTGCTCAAGGTCAAGCTATTTTAAATATTTAAAGGAGCAACGTGTAACACATGACCTGAATTTATGTTTAAGACATTCGAGTATTTATCATATAAAGTTCCTGGTGTATAATTTCCACTTTCTTTACTTTACTTTTTCAGCTGCTGATGACAGATTGTAGCAGACAGTCCTTTTCATTTGTGATCATGAGGACCAAAAGTAAAAAGCACCATCTGACAGACAGGCAGCAAGGGGTGCAGGCATTGGTGTATGGGGAGTAGAGTGGGAGATAGAGCAACTTATCTCTCTCAGCGATACAGCAAAGACAGGTGGGGTCACGGTAGTATAATAATATCCACTAGCAGATTTATGAAGTGATGTTCAGCTGGGAAATTTGCCCACACAGCACTTCCAGGATGAGGGTGCTGAAGTCACAGCTACTGTATGTCCCACATACAGTATCCTGAGGGCAGCGTCGTTGAGTTTTAAGGGAGCTCTTGAACAGATGAAAGGGCCGTGTTTACACAGCAGCAGCTTCGCCCTGCAGGTTCAACTGCAGGGGGTCAAGGATTTAGGATGTAATATGTCTGAGATAAGAAAACACTGAGAGATATTAGGACTTCATTAAGACCGAGGTCATTGCCACTGGCCTCAACTCACAAAGGGAGGCGAGTTTGACCTTCTTCAGTGCAGGGATGATTAGAGTAGGTCTGGATGCTATTTGCATGGGGACAAACAGCGTCTGGTTGAATGCCACTGATTAAATGTCACTGTGACTGTTGCAAATTTGGAAAAATATAAGCGAATAGATGTTTCATAGTGCAAGAAGTAAATAGAAAACAGTAATCCATGGCTGCCCAGAGGTTATGCAGGATAAACTTTTATTAGACATTGATAAATTTTACCCCCTGGCAGCTAAAACTTTCCCTTAGCTTCCCTAAAAATGGCAAATGTTATTGTTCTCTCTTTTAAGACATAACCCCAGTACCTTTGTATTCTGTAGTGTATCTGTGCTGTGATAGAGTCATTATATATTATATTTAGGCCTAGATGCTCTAATTAGATTCCTTTATTTTAATCATAAGCATTAAAACCATATTCAGGTCTTCAGGAACATGAAACACAGACACACAAACTTCATTAAAAAATAAAACACCGTTGTGTGAACTATTGTGTGAGATGTATAGTTGTTAAAAAAGGACGCCCACACTGACTGCACCTCAGACTAAAAAAAGATCATTCATCAGGCAGAATATTACTCATCAATATGATAACAAGTCTAATCTTTATCCACTAATTGTCAGAAATTGTTCAGATCCGGTCTGCTGATAAATATTTCATCCAGCCGTGATCGTATAGTGGTTAGTACTCTGCGTTGTGGCCGCAGCAACCCCGGTTCGAATCCGGGTCACGGCAGCCTGTTTTAACACTGAGATGGACTCCAGTGAAGATGAGGAGGATGCCTGTCTTCATCATTAATACATACCTCAATCGAAAGATTACAGAGAGAAAAGTGACACTTCAGTAACGCATCTACACAGTCGGTTATATCTGAATGAGCTTTAAACTCTACCAACGTTCAACTGTAAACAGATAGACAAGTTTGCGTTTTTTAATCTTTACTTTTGTTAAAGAGTAATGTAAATATAAACACATAGGCTAATAAATATCACAACCGCAAATTGTGATGAAACAATAATTTATACGTAAACATGAAATAAAAAACAAAATAAAAACACAAACATGAGACAAGAGTTCTAAATTATTATACAAAACAACAAATATGACCTAATGATAAATCAGACATTGTGGGAGAAAATTCAGAGCTTTAATGCATCTCATATTTAAAGGCTACCTTTCAAAGTGTGTTATGTGCCAACACAATAAAAAATCATTTGTTTATCGATGTTTAACGATAATATTTCAGCAAATAGAGTCAGTTACTATATCTGTGATCACGATCAGATACGCAGCCGTGATCGTATAGTGGTTAGTACTCTGCGTTGTGGCCGCAGCAACCCCGGTTCGAATCCGGGTCACGGCAAGTTGATTGTCTGGAGAAAAATAATCTTCAGCTGAACGTTGCTTAAAACGTGCTTTATTGTTCAAAATTAGGGTTTGTTTTTTTTAAGCTAAATCTGAACCAGAACCGGAGCAAGAACCAGAAACATCTGGTATTCCATGTTCATACGGAAAGTACGGTGTGGATTCATTATTAACATGTGTTTGGACTATTATCATGGGAAACTTGCCATTGCTGAAATTTTTTCAATATAATTCATAATTGCTGTATATTTGGATAGAGCAACTCTGAGTTCAAGCACTGTCCTCAGCGGCTTCTTGGCGTGAAGTCTCGCGTTATCTCTCCCTAAATCTCGTTCAAGTAACTTACCAGGAAGCGAATGGCGGAAATATAAACGTACATCACGTTTTCAGCGAACAGTTTTTGGCAGACCTGTTTTTTTCCTGGATGGGGAGTCCAGCCGAGTAGCCAGTTCGTGCCTTAAGCCTAAAACGGTGGATGTTTTTGAGTAAATGATGTCGTTGGGTCTTCCTTCTCGGCGGGCTCGCTCGGTAAAGTGAAAGGACGGATAGCCAGCCAATGATCCAGCTGAGAGTGTCCTGTCACTGACAGCCTGCCACATTGAACACCGGTAGGTTTAACGCTAATGTATGAATTTTACTTTCTGTTTGCTGCAGCACATGAGAAGAGAGCAGGTTTAAACCTTTAGATAGCAGAGGACTCGAAGACAGACTGATTCAAGAAACGGCAGAAAAACAAACTATTACTACATCGTGATTAGCAAAATCATAGAAACATATGGTTAACTTAACAGCACCTCACTCAGAGATTTATGAAGTTATAAAGCTTTATGTTGTCTATAGCCTACCTACAATCAGTGGAATAACTGTGAATCAGTACTACGTGTAAATAGCTGGTGGCTGTTTACTGTAACATCATGCAAATAATAAACCTGTTTCCTGACGACTCAGTCAGAGAAGCCTGATACTTAGATTTAACAGATACAGAAATCCTTGTGAGTGTATTTTTTCCTGTCAATTTAAAGCCTATGTTTGTATGACCAACCAGCTTATGTTATATCAAGGCATGAGAACCAGATTCCTTTAACCTTTCGTTTAGCTGTGTAGTATTGTAGTATAACAATGACAAAACGGGATTAGCAAGCTCTGGGAGATCCCATTAACCAGCTCTATCCTGTACTTAAGTGTAACAAATCCCTACAGTGAGGTTAACCAGGATAATGCATGATCAGGTGTCTACATACTTTTAACCATTTGGTGTAATGTAATTTCCTACATGACAAAATTGGTGAAAGTTGAGACATTTTACAGATTATGAACACTCAGCTGCACTCTTTCATTAAATACAGTCAGCATGGATTTTGACTTTATTATTCCTCCATCAGGATAAGCATCATACACGCCATCCTTTTACCTCTGACTCCTCATTCGCAGACATATGGCCCTGCTCCTCAGCTAGCTGAGGGAGACGACCTAACAGCACAAAGCTAGCAACATGTTCCTGAAAACATCATTCACCAGCCTGATTGTGGGGGTGTTTGTGGTGTACGTGCTCCACACATGCTGGGTGATGTATGGGATAGTGTACACTAAACCCTGTGATAATCCCAAGAAGGGCAACTGTATCACACCCTTCCTGGCAGCGAACCCGAAACTACAGGTGAGCAGTGTGAAGATATGAATGGACAGTGTCACTGTTCAGATTTGTTTTCAGTATGTTTTGGTGGTTTGGTTTGAGTGGCGAGAACAAGGCCAGTAGTATAATCTGTAGTATCTCTCTGTGTGTGTCCAGTTAAGTATATACACTGCACTGCGGCCAAATGCAGAGGGAGGCCATACCTTGATCCACAAAGAGGACAACTTTGACGTCAACAGCAAGTTTGAGAGGTTGGTGGAACGGTCTTAAATTTTACATAAAATAAAATAAAGTTATTATAATCCTGGGAAATACATTCTCTCTGTACTTGGATCTAATTGGTTAAGTCAGATTTAAACTAGTATTTTATTAAAAAAAGGAATTTTTATCAATCTGTATAACCCATATTCTGATCTACAGTATGTCATAATAAAAAACGCCATCCTTCTTCTCATCCTCTTGCCTCTGTCACTCTTTTTCCTCCAGGATAGTAAATGTCTCCCTCCCTAAAAAGACCAGAAACAATGGAACTTTATATGCTCTAATATTTGTCCACCAAGCTGGTGTCACCCCGTGGAAGGATTCACGAGAGGTCCACTTGGTGGCTCAACTCACCACATACATGGTCCCTAAACCTCCTGAAATCTCATTGATATCTGGAGAAGATCAAACACAGGTACTGAGTCATTTTTTTAAATAAACATGTGAGTGAAGGACATGGGGAGGAGCTGAATATTGCTAAATTCAATGTGTTATGTAACTCATGGAAAGATACTGTTGTTTTCTCAGTCACTCTGCTGATCACGCACGTTTTTGTAATAACCAGTTAGCTTAACTGAAAATCACACAGGATCTGCATCTTATCAGTATAGATATCAAAGAGTTTAGCTACCAATCGGGTGTTTAATTTGAGAGTTAAACTGGGTTCAATGTGATCAAACAGGGTCAGAAAGAAGAAGCTCAACAGAAGAAACAGCATGATGGGAACTCTGCGGCAAAGGGGGGGACTAGAGGGGGTCCCACCTCTACGTCAGATCACCCATTTTCCCACTGGCGCTCCCGCCTGACACTCAACATTGTCAGTGACCACTTCCTGTTTGACAAAGAATACCTGCCCAGTGACGTCCACAGATACCTCAGAGTGTAAGAAAGTCAAGACAAACACACACACACACACACACACACACACACACACACACACACACACACGGTCAACACGCTCTGATGATGTCAGTTTGGTCTGGAAACACAGTACTTGTAGGTGTATTTAGGTAATGTGAGAGAGATCTTGTAATGGATTACACAGACTAACAATAATCCATAAAGTTATTAGTAAAGCTTTTAATTAGGAACCAGGATCAGCAGTGGGTGTTTTGTTTTCCTGTGTTTCAGATTTCAAAATGGAAAGAAGATGGTTTATCTTCCCTTGCTGTTTGTCGATGAGCTGAGCAACCGGGTCAAGGACCTTGTGGTGAGCTCATACATTCATTAAACATATGATGCATTTTTATTTACATTCTTGGAGGGTTTTTAATGTACTATTTTTGCAATACACTTAGGTTAAAGTGTGTTTGTATTTGTAGGAGATCAACAGTACCTCTACAGAGCTCCCTCTGACCATCTCCTATGACTCTATCTCTCTGGGGAGGCTGCGGTTCTGGATCCACATGCAAGACGCTGTTTACTCTCTGCAGCAGTTTGGTAAGTTAATCTCTCTGTCCCTCTATCACTCTCTCTCTTTCTCTCTCTCTCACACACACACACACACTGTCCACAAGCCTTGCACTTTATTCATTTTTTTTTTTTTTGTCTGTGCGTTTTGCAGGTTTCACAGAAAAAGATGCTGATGAGATTAAAGGAATATTTGTAGACACTAATCTGTATTTCCTGGCTCTGACCTTCTTCGTGGCTGCTTTCCATGTAAGTCTTTCTGCAAAGCACTACACCACATTATATTAGAATAGAATAGAGGTGAACAGTCAGTACATTTGTTTATCATTTGGTTCTTGTTTTGATTTCTTGATTAAAAGCATATGAAAACATTCCTGGTTAAAATTTTTCCAACGAGCAGCTAAAAAAGCAGCACTGGAGACAAAACAATAATCCAAAATTCTGTGGAAGTATAACAATCAAAATTCAGTATAAATGGATGTTTTGATGTTTTGTTCTGATTCTTTTGTCATGTGTTTGTAATGAACAGACTTTTACCCGCTCATTGCTTTCATCTGTAACATAACATGAGCATAAAAACGTACACTTGAAATAAGATCTTTATGTTTCATTAAAAAAGAAAGAAGAAGGAGTATTTGAATGTACCTATCATAAACTGTTATTGAAAGACTGCATCTTGACAAACTTAAGTCTTTGAAGAATAAAAGTTTACTTGTTTTATTTGCTCTTTTAGCTGCTTTTTGACTTCCTGGCATTCAAGAATGACATCAGTTTCTGGAAGCAGAAGAAAAGCATGGTGGGAATGTCCAGTAAAGCAGGTGGGTAACTTTACAAATGCAAAACAGATGACAGAAGTAGAAAAAGCCTGGAAATTCAGTTGCACTTCACATATTTGTTGTGAATGATTAAATGGGGCATCTCCAGTACAGCATTAAACTGTCAGTCCTTAAGAAAAAGAGGGAGAAGAGATTCTACATGTAATCCAGTGTCATCTGTGTATCGTAGTATAATCTGACTTAGTGGGTCTGATCTGTTGGGTGACCAGATGTTAAGTTCTGTGTCCTTCTGCTCAGCAACAGAGCAACAGATGCTGTTGTATCTTTAGGTAAAGGCAAAAATTACCCATCTGCAAAATGGTGTTGAGAAGTTATTTCTCCCACAGCAGAATAAGCAAGAGGCTTGTTCTTAATAATTCTGAATAGTTTGCAGCATAGTATTAATGTGTATGTGTGTATTTTTTTTCCAGTGCTCTGGCGATGTTTCAGCACCATCGTGATTTTCCTTTATTTACTTGATGAGCAGACCAGCCTGCTTGTCCTCATACCTGCTGGAATCGGCTCCATTATTGAAGTGAGTAAACACAGACTGGGAACACACACTTATGAATACAGCTTAATATGCACGATTGGCTTTCATAACTCAATACAAACATGTACATGAATTCAACTGAATTAGAAATTGAACGAGCCTTAAAACATGTTTTTATTTAATTTTTTTGTGATTTTTTTGGTTTGTTTTTGTAGGTATGGAAAGTAAAGAAGGCTTTTAAGATTCAGGTTGTCTGTAAAGGACTAAAACCAACATTCAAGGTATGTTATTGTGTTTTTTTTTTCTACAATGGATTAATCAGTGTCAAATGAAATGAAGTGAGAACCATGTGCACAGATTTTTTGAGTATATTTTATTCATCCTCCCTACCTGCTGCTGTAAGAAAGCTCTTTACTAAATGACTTAAAGTTGAAACTGAAAACAAAGAATAGATACTGGAACTGCAGTCACATTTTCAGCTACAATAAACAGGCAAACAGTTATGTTTTTATGCAAAAATGCAGTACACCTGTAAAAGCAATTGTCTCTTTGGCCACAGCATTTTAACATGTTTTCAAATCCATTCAAATCTCTCACTCGTATTTGTTTTCTTTTCTGTGCAACAGTTTGGAAACCTAGATGAATCAGAGAGGAGAACAGAGGAGTATGATACACTGGTAAGACCATACAGGCTCACACACTCCCATGAACAGAGAGAACAACACCAAAAAACATACTTAAGCATGAAGGAAACATCAGTTTGTGCAGTCAGGCGATAAGGACTGCAAAGGGGATTTCCACATAAGCAATGACTGTGTCACCAAGTACAACATTATTGTTTATATTTCATTAAGTGTCAGCTCAGCCAAAATTACAAAAAACACTATTTATTTCAGCCTTAAGGGTATCTTGCCTCATAGTCTTGAAATGTTTGTTATTAATAAAAAACAGTAGATTTATTTGAGTCAGGTTATTAATTTACTTCACATTTTTTTACTGGACATTAGACATTGTGTTTTAACCGGATGTGCACCAATTGTTATGTATGTGTTTCTCTGTAGGCTATGAAGTATCTCTCATACCTCCTTTACCCTCTGTGTATTGGAGGGGCTGTGTACGCTCTAATATTTCTACGATACAAGAGGTGGGAGTCTATTTGTGAACTGAACTCGCAACAATTTTTAGCTACTGTTCTTATCACATGTAGCACTGATGTCATCAGTCTCACCAGCTGTTACATGATTATCACCATTTGTTCTTCTGTCTCTGTTATAGTTGGTACTCATGGTTGATCAACAGCTTGGTCAATGGTAAGCTTTTTTTAAACTGTAAACACTCCAAATGCAATACCTTCCACTAAATAAATAATCACTTCATTAATAACAACATTGGAATTACAAAATGATGCCTCCCTATTCAACTGGTCCCCATTATTTGATTGATTGATTGATTGATTGTTTCACTATTTCAGGTGTTTATGCCTTTGGCTTCCTCTTCATGCTGCCTCAACTGTTTGTCAACTATAAGGTCAGTTCATCATCATCTTGTGTATGAATGTGGTCTTAGTTTGCATACATTATTTAAATATATGGGGAAGGTTGCCTGGTAGTCCACCTGATAAAGCATGTACCATGAATTAAAGCTCAGTCTTACCACAGCTGCCTGGGTTCATTTCTAACCCCTGACCTTTACTACATGTCATCCCATCTGTCTCCCCTGCTTTTTCCTGTCTCTCCCCAGCTGTTACTGTCAAATAGAGCAGAAATGCTAAAACATAGTACTTAAAATGAAAACTATCATAGGAAACTACTACGAACATTCCATTAACTAATTATGCTGAATTCCACAGCTGAAATCTGTGGCCCATCTGCCCTGGAAAGCCTTCATGTACAAGGTGAGAACACAACTCTAGATGCTGAATTATGTGATGCAACAGCCATTTTTTTGCTTTATTCTTACTTGCTTATTAATGTCAGTTTGAGTCACTGTTATTAACTATTTTTAGTTGTAACTGTTGCATTAAATAAATGGTTAATGGACTGATATTGATTTTCACCAGGCATTCAATACCTTCATCGATGATGTGTTTGCCTTCATCATCACCATGCCAACGTCCCACAGGCTTGCCTGTTTCAGAGACGATGTAGTGTTTCTTATTTACCTCTACCAGAGATGGTAAACTCCAACACCACACAGATTTCAAAGTCACCAACCATACATACCTGTCCTGTTCCTGAGCTCAAACTCTCTCCTCTCTTTTTCAGGCTCTATCCAGTGGACAAAACGAGAGTAAATGAATATGGAGTTTCTTATGATGAGAAACCAGAAGGAAAGATCCACAAGGAATAGAAAGGAAAAGCAGGCTTTTGGCTTCTATGGTCTGGTGCCTGCAGATTTTGTCTGGTTTAACGGTCCAGAGGCACTTGGAAAAACATTGGCATGTTTCTGATCAGTTAGTTGTTAATGGATCAGGTGCATCAGCTTCCTTGTGGATTTGACGTTTTTTCACCCATAGTGCAAAGTCTTGAAATGTTAACATCTGCGTATCTGTCCTTTGCTGTGTGGAGGGATTATTTTTTGTTTTGCAGTCTGTAATGACACAGGAAGATCACTAAGATTAATGTCTTAGCAATTTTAAATGATGCAACAACCTGAAAAAATATGTTCTGATTAGTGCAAAACAGCCGGCTGCCTAATTACTATGACAGGTCACACACTGCTCAGCTTTAGCAAGAAAGAGTGCATTTATGACTAAAGAAACTCTTCTATGGTAGATATCGGTGATTACTCTGAGCCCTCTAAGTCATAAATTGTGCTCAAATATCATCGTCATTCCACAGAATCAGCTACATTCCTTGTCTATTGGAACATCCATTAATATCCTGGATGTATTGAAGAAAACTGGATACAAGATCATTCCTTTGAGAGTCTGAAGGTGGCACATTAAGCCAAAAAAGTTCAACTTTCAAGTATAAAATGACAGATTACTTTATGGGCCTGTTTGCATCAGCTGAGTATGGCCACGATGTCAACTTGGCTTTAAAGCCTGGCACAATTCCTGGGGGGCTGGTTAATATCGCTGTTTTTATCTATTTTACTTTTTAAAATATTTTTACATTCATCTCCAGTTGACTTGGTTGTGCTAAACTGCAAAAGAAGAACATGATAATATGATTTATTGCATCAGGTCAAACCATTTTAAGCTGGCCTTGCATCTTGAGACCCACTGTAAATATTTTGTTTACGAAATCTTAACTGCATTTTCAAAAAGGGAGAGAGAACATACTGAGAAAAGCCTGGTTCAAATGGCTTGGAGGAATCATATCTGTATATCTTTTGATTTTCCATATTCTATATATTCCAAAAAAAAGAAAAATCTGAGTTTTTCCAGTTGCATTTATAGCTTGGATATTGAAGGGAACACTGTTTACACACTAGAAACTGATATTAAAGGTAGCACTGGTATAACAAGCAAGCTACGTTAGAAAAAGATGGGCAGTACTGACACTCGTGGATGATGCATTGTCAGCTTGGTTAATATTCCTGGGACAAAATGTGAGTGCTTTTATCAGAAATAATATGAAATTATGCTAGCAAAGTCTGAATGTTGCTACAACACAATACAGTTAACAATATGCTTAAAAATGACTGAGAAAAGAAAAAGGAACTTAGTTTTAAATGCATCTTTTACCCTTAAGATTTCCACTAATCCACCAGTACACATATATAATGGCTGTAATAGAAGATCCTAATTGATTGCCATTGTGAAGGGGATGCGTATCCTGAATGTTCCAGAATTATGGTCTGTGTCCACAAAACTATATTGAACTACAGTAAAAACATTGTGTATGAAGCGAAGTGCATAGTATGCGATTCCAGACACAGACTGAGATTTCTTAGCTGTCCACTTGTTAAGTAACACTGACTTTTATTATCTTGTTACATGGGAGAGTGCCCTGAAAGCCATACTGTCCTTTCCATCCACACTAGTTTTGAAATTTTACCTGCTCAAGTATTTTTTTTACACATCAGGGCCAAGAAATCATGTTAGTGCCAAATGTGAGGATGATTCTTGGAGTCAGTTTTTTTAATGTTCACCATAATTGGCCCATTTGATGTTTTTAAAAATACACTGACATTGTGGGTGAAGTAGTAAATGGGAAGACTTGAGAAAAGTATTACTACATGTAGACTCAGTCATTTTTCACTTTAACTTCACTTTTTTTGGCCATAGTTATCATTTTGTTTTTTTGTTTTGGTGTTGTTTTTCTTTAAGTAGAAAAGACTATTTGGGGTCAACCTGCTCGATTTTCAGATATCAGAATAGCTTAGGTCTCTTTACAAAGATCAAGCACAGGTTTTCTGTTCCTGTGTGATTTCAGCCACGAGAGATTTGCCAGAAATTTGCCTTGAAATGGTTTTCCTTATTGTAATGTTTGTGATTTTGAATGAGATGTAATAAAGATGTCTGACTGAACAAGTTTTTTTGCATTGAATTTAAAACCTCTGCATATTTTTTTTCTTCCAAGCATGTTACCGGTATTTACAGTTTTGTTTTTTAAAAGAGAACACTTACAGAACTACATAAAGCATGCATTTAAACACTGGATATGATAATTAAGAAAGTGAACCATATGGTCATGTACAGCAGTTCTTTAGTATGTAACACGGACTAGTATTCAGTATAAAACTCATAAGCTCATTATTTGAACACACATACTGATAAAACATATAGGGAATATATCAAAATGAAATTGTGTATTTAGTTCACAATAAATAATAGGACAAATATGAAATTGATTTTCAAAATCAAAAATAAAGAAAATTACAAAATTTAAAAAATTTAAAAATAATAGAGGAAAAAAACGCTGTATGACTGTTAATCCTGGACGCAAAGTACCCTAATATTTAAAGGGAAAAGAGTGAGAGAGCTCTCGACTACGTCTGTCGTCATCATGTGTGCGTCTTGATTTCAGAGTTACGCAGCCTTGACGCAAAGTATATGTTTCTAGCTCCCGCCCTCTCTCTTTCCTTTTCCGCTTTAGGAAGTTAACGTGCCTAAGGTGCTTGGTTCTTCATCCGAAGCTAAGGCCCCCCAATCCGGCGACTAGCACCGCTAAATTTAGGCATCCAACGCGAAAAATACCAAATCTAACATCTACGATGGCCTCCGTATCCGAACTCGCCTGCATTTACTCCGCTCTGATCCTCCACGACGATGAAGTCACCGTCACCGTAAGTGACCCGGTTCATGTCCGACAGCTCTGGCTAAAACGTTACTGCTAGCAGGGCTCTTGATAGTATTAAGCTGGTGGTTAAAGACTTGAATAATGTAGCTGAGGGAGTGAAAACTCTACGGGCAAACGGCGATAGCAATATGCCTCATAAATACACTTAAAGTTGGCTGTTGATGTGTTTATAAAAGCCTCATCAACTGGTCAAAAATGGCGGCATGCCTTTTAGCCTGCTAACCATAAGACCACGTTTGCCTATCAGGGTGGCTCTAAAAGTGCGTTGTGTCATGTATGGGTTATATTTATAACGGGTGTAACCTTAATTATTGTTGTTCCCTGAATTGCTCGCACATTTGAACTAGCAGTTGAAGTTTTACAGTCATTCACTCATTGACAGGTGCTAGCTAATGCGAAGCTAAGTTAGCGCATCTCCACAACAGCACACCATGCTTTTATTTTCAGAAGATAAAGAGTAGTAACGTATGTCATCCAATGTCTGTTACTACCTTCTCATGTACGGCATCGTTGTTTCATTCAGCAAAACGATGTTGTTTGTTGACGGTACACTGACAGCAATGGTACACGTGTTTGTTGCTCAGCATCCCTATGATGTGCAACTATGGCATTGATAAGGTTACAGCTTGTGAACCAATGTATTAGGACGTGTACAAAACTATTAAATATATAACTACTGGTTGTGTTTCAGGTAAAATATGAAAAATGTTTACTTAACGTCAGGAGGTTAGTTTAGTCTATACAGTCTCAGTGTCCAAAGTGATGTCTTGAAACTGAACACACAGTTCTGAAAGCAAGGCATTTTGCATTATTGAGGAGAATAGCAGCAAATCCACACTTTTTAAAAGCTGGAAAATTGTAAGCACTTGCCCTGTAATACCACAGAATTACATGATTTTATTAAAAGTTGTAAGCTTTGTTTCTATTGATTGTTTTAGTCTCCATACCTTTGGAAACCAGAAATTACAAATATGGTTACATTTTTATTATAATTATATATTTCTAAATTAAGGCAACTGTATAGCTCACAGAAATGTGTGTGTCAAAACTGATCAAAATAAAATATAAAGAGCATATATAAGAAATAACAAATATTATTGTAGGAAAGACTGGGTGATACAAAGTCAAGCTTCTTTTTTTAATCTCTTTGGATATTGTTAAAGGTTAAAAGAAGTGAACTCTGTACTAATGACTCTTTCCTGTCTCTGTAGGAGGACAAGCTGAATGCTCTGATCAAGGCTGCTGGAGTCACCGTTGAGCCCTTCTGGCCAAGTCTGTTTGCCAAGGTAAGAGAGCAACAGACATTCACTTTGAAGTAATCACACATAAACAACTGTTGTGCCATGTGGAGCGATTCTTGTTAAGAGTTGATGGAGGTGCGGGTTGCATGCAGGTTTTAAACCGGATGGAGTAGTATATGGTCTTTCTTAAAATGTTATTAATCTTTTGATTTGTTATGTATGGATCTTCATGCCTGAGAGTCCATTTAAGGCTCCAAACTTTACAGGAAAAATGAACTATGTACATCATCAAGTAGTTTTGTAGATCGGTGCATCACTTAGCAGAACGAGACTGAGACATGTTATGAAGTGATTGTAAATGCTGTCTTTTTTTAGGCTCTTACCAGCGTTGACATCGGCAGCCTGATCTGCAACGTTGGAGCCGGAGGTGGAGCTCCAGCTGGAGCTGCTGCTGCTGGAGCTTCTGCCGCTGCTGGTGACGCCCCAGGCAAGTGGACACGAAGGCTCGATAGGCTCACAGTAGCCTCAGAAATGATTAACAGTGGGGAAATTTGGCTGACCTAAATCTCTCAGGAAGGTTTTAAAAAACAGGCATCAGCCCTGCTTTTGAGATGTAGACCTGAAAGCAGTTCAGTGACAAATGTTTTATGATTGTTTTATTTCCAAGAGCTTAATCTCAAAGTCTAAGGTGTGCACCTTGCTTCTTAAACTTAGTTAACCAAACCCTGTCTTGTTTTCCCCTACAGCCAAGGAGGAGGAGAAGAAAGAGGAGAAGAAGGAAGAGTCTGAGGAGTCCGACGATGACATGGGCTTCGGTCTCTTTGATTAAACAAGCTGTTTTTGTAAGAAAACACAATAAAACAACAAAAATGACTTTGTTCTGAGTCTTTGCTTTGTCTCATGTTACCGACACCGACACCTTTGAAGCATGCTACATTAAATGATAAAACTGTTTCCAGTAAAAGACTTCTGTACATTTTAATACAGATCACCTGAGTATATTTTTTGTGGGGTTAATTGTATTTCAGCAAGTGGCAAAAGCCATAGTTGGTGGTCAGTAAGCTTTGTACTTTGCATGTCAGGAGCCTGTTACATTTGTCACATACTACAGGATGCAGATCATTAGCTATTAGCTCCACTCAAAAGGTACAACACAGCTGGCCACACAGGTGACTGAGAAGGAGGTTTTCAGGTGTTACAAAATAAGTGGAGACAATTTTAGTAAAATATCAAAACTCCATTAAAGTGGAATGTGGTCTGTCAGGAGTGAGTTAAAATGGGACCGGACAAGCATTGAGTCAATGAATACACTATATATTGCAAAGATTTTCTCAGGACAGGCACTGGTATTTCATATTAAATATCTGGTGATGCATGAATCACAGAAATGTCCTGCGAAGTGACTAAATCAGAATCAGAAAACTTTATTGATCCCCGAGGGGAAATTGCCTTTTGTTACAGATCCCCTATTCAAGAGTCTTAAAGAAGTCGGAAAGTATAAAATATATCAATAAAATTTAAACATAAATACTAATATAAAATAAAATATATCTAAACACTAAAATATAAATGTAAATTTGTTCTGTATCTACAATGCTATAAATAATACAACAGGCATACATCAAATAGGCGCATGTGATTTACTTAATGTAGCAGGCAAAGCTCTCCACTTGATGTTTGCTGAAAAAATGTCTCATCGATCAGCACGAAAACTGCAGTCTGTTATCCGTTTTTTCAGTTATTACAATTATAATTATTCAATCATTTAAGTAAATTCGCCAAACGAGGAGGAAAATAAAGTTTAAAAAATTGCAGCGGTAAAAATAAAAAATAAGCGCCATTTTCTTGTTCTAAGGTTTAGGTGATACATTAAAATAAAACAAGACCTTAAAACAGGTCTAATTTCAGAAGAGCAGAGGTAAATATCTAAACCTGATGAAATTGAGTTATTTATTAAACCTGATTAAATCGGGTTGTTGTGGCAGCAGAAACCCACTAATCACCTTCATCTAGATAATTCTAAAATCTATACTTACAGGGAGCGAATATATCATATCTTCAAGTTGCTTAAGAGCCCTCGCACCTACTTTGAGATACTTTTGCCCCTTCTGCCTTTAGATATGATTAAAACTTTGTGTGTTCATAAAATAGGACAGCTGAGTTTCCGTAGTGTAGTGGTTATCACGTTCGCCTCACACGCGAAAGGTCCCCGGTTCGAAACCGGGCGGAAACACATTTAGTTTTTTTCCTCAGTGGTCATACACCCCGATAGTAATGGTATAGACTACAGTATAGTCAACAAATATTCATCCATCGCTCTCTTGTCGTTTGGGTTTTTCTCATTAGGGGAAAAAATTGAAAGGGCTTATAAGAGAACCTTAATTTTGATTTGTCAAACTACTGTTATCAATAAACTTTCATGCTCAAATTTCAGTTAAGTGTCACCTGCCATAAAATTTTCCATTAGGTTTAGATAGATAGATAGATAGATAGATAGATAGATAGATAGATAGATAGATAGATAGATAGATAGATGTACTTTAT
>JAQMCX010000018.1:8487240-8509023 GCA_029814765.1 Acanthurus leucopareius | reverse complement strand
AGATAGATAGATGTACTTTATTGATCCCAATTTGGGAAACTCCACTGTTGCAGCACTCCACAACCAGAATAATACAACCAAGTTTTTTTTTTGAGTCTCCCAATTATGTATTTCTAATAAATATGTCCTGCATTTAAATTATTCAGATTTGGTCAAACATTACTGACAGATATGTTACCTTCTGGCACACATGACCAGAAAAGAGATTTTGTTGGACGGAGAAAGTAAAATTAGGGATACACATACAAAGGAGCAGACTCACACATTACGGTTTTAATGGTAACAGTGTTTTATTTGCTTGATTTTAGCAACTGTACAAGTAACTCCTTCCTGAGAATACTGCTCACCTCAGGGGAGAGGGAACAGTGGAACGGAGAGAGAATCAGAGAGGAAGGAAAAGGATGACGTAGCTGAAGGGAGAGATGGTAACACAGGGAGAAACAGTAGAAATGTGAAGGTGACAGAGCAGGAGAAGAGAGGGAATAAAATTACTCCAGTGGAGGGAGGTAGAAAGACAGGGAAATAGGGGAAACAGGAGGACTCATGGAGGGACCATTCAACAAGTCAAGACTCAGGTCTTCAAACTTTAATCCAGTTAGATGTGAGTGAAACTTTAACTGTAATTCTCCTGCTAAAAAAAAGTGACAGATTATTATTCATGTTGAATTTTACTCTGAATATGAACAAGGATATTTGCTTAGAAACTGTCCCTGAAAATTCAATTCCTGTTTTCGACTAAACGGAAGAAAATCTGACAGAGAGTGTGACTGAAAGTGTGCACTCTAATGTGTTGAGTGAACATTTGAACAATGATGTGACTTTTCATGGGGTCTGAACCAATCGAGCATGTTTACTGGAGACGATGATTAGCAGGCTGTCGTGTCTCTGCAGCACCACGTCTTGTATTTGTGACACATTTCACCATAAACATTTTAATGGCAGACACAACAGTAAAGTTCGGCTTCAATGCAAAAATGACAGGGGAGTTGAAGCTAAAAACTTGTTCTTGACTCACTGAGTAAACCAATACTGGAGAATTTTGAGTGAAATATTCTTTTTTTTAGCCTGTTGTAGATCATTTGGCACAGGTTAAGCACCTAAAAAAAAAAACCCTCCCTGCACCTCTGAAACCTCTCTCCCCTCCTTTCTTCTTGTTCCTTTCTCTCCCTTATTCGCTAATGATTCATGCTTCAGAAATGTGTTAAAAATATAGTTTCTTTGTATATTTTCTATGCAAGTTAACTTAAAAAAGTGGCCTGTGACATTAAGTTTATTCTTCAAAATTCAGCTTTCATATTTAATTTTTTAAGCTGTCTGTTGCTGCCTGAGATAGAGAGATCTAGAGACAAGGAGATGAGAAACAGAGATGAAAATATGACATTTAAGAGGAGCTGTAAATTAATCTTTTTTTTGCCTATACAATTTTCGAGAGGAAGACCGAAAAAACTGAGACATACTGTTAAGTGTCAAGGCTGGAAACAGTAATAATAATAATTAATGATATAAAAGCATGTTTATCAATGACATTATCTTCATCCTCCTCCTCATCCTGGCTCTTCAGTTCCAGTTGTTACATCCTGCATATGTGGAGTGTTAGTCTGGCAGATTCAGGTGCGTCCATTCACCAAAATGTCTCTGCAGTCCTTCAAGAGAGCCTCTTAAACCTTTGTTTGATTCTTTCAAAGAATAAAAAGTAATGATGGATGCCTTATAAAAACTCATTTTTGAGGATACGTGATGAGGGAGAAGAGGAGTGTTTTTATCTCTGGATAAAAAAGCAAATAACGCAACAAAAGTACAAAAACAACACAATATTGACCAAAACATGACTGCCTCCAGAGAGAAAAAGGAAAACTGATGCATGTTTGAGGGAGGAGAGGGAGCTGATTGTTTCCGTCAGCCATGTCTGCTGTCCATCAGTTCATGTTTTCCATCCGTCCATCACTGATATCCATCCGAAAGTTCTCTTCTCTTTGTGACTGGCTCAGAGCTACTGCATTATCCATCTCCACGACATCAGAAACCCTCAGCCGGCCCCTTTTTTTCGACTTAATTAAATCCTGATCATCTTGAGTCTTGATTGGTCGATGACATCCAGCAGGTTTTTGGCATCGACTGCGAGGGCGTGTGCTGCCATGAGCATGTGTTTCTTGTAGTCCTTTTGTAAACTGTCAAAAACACAGAAAACTTCTGTCACCATCGCAGCAAATAATCATTAGCAGTAAGAAAAGCCTCTTTTTTTATTTTGTACCTACCTTGTCATGACATACTGTTGGGCAAGTTTCATTTTTGATATTAACTCCGCCAGATCTGAATTCAGCAACTTCTGGGCCATCTCAATCTGTAGTAACACAAACAAAATGTCAACATGGCCACTTCCAGAAGAAGAGGAACACAAAAAATCTTAGGAATAAACATGATACAATAAAACTTTTAACTGCATGTATGCAGAAGTGTGTATGTGTTCACCTCTCTGTGTGTGCTGGCTGGCAGCACAGGAAGTGTCTCATCCACTGTCGCTAGCAGAGTCCTCAGAGCCAGACCCACCTCCTACCAAACACACACACACAGACACAAACACACACACATTTTTGCATCAGTCTTCAGTTCATTTGTACGTTTAAATCTGCTGCTGCTGATGGATCTCTAACTTGCATTGAAATAGTATTTTATAACTGTATGACAACATTTTTAGCTACAATGACAGTTCAGATTACTGTTTTGTCTTTTTAAGAGAGTAAATATTGATCCCACCTTGACCATCGGGACGTACTCCTCTGGGGCTGCAGGCTGAATCCTATTGGACATTTCAATCACAGCTTTAACCAATCCTGTCACATTCTCATACACTTTGTCATTGGAGCGATCCAAGTTGGCCGTGGGCGGCGGGCTGATCTCCTGAGGCTGCAACTGGACCAGAAAAAAAGTACAATGAGTTACAAGCAGCTAAAAAACAGAGTTTACATTTTTAAAGGAAGAGTTCGTCAAATTAAATTATTTTAGAAATTGTGACACGACTATATTTGAAAACTTGCTCCCTGCTACATGTCAGCATAGAAGACTGTAGTTACATGGACACAACACTGGGAGGCAGTGTCTGCCAGGATTCATTCATTCTCACACACCTTTTCACTCTCTCACACACACAAGGTTGTAAACTTTGTTTTCATGCATTTCTACCTATTTAGGTATCTTGACCTTTCTACCGTGACAGAAACGAGTACAGGTTGTTAGTACAGTGTGTCGGAGGGACAGACAGGGTCAGTTTTCTAGTGACAGACTCAGAGTTCAATCTGCAATTACCAAAAATATGCCATAAACAACAGACTCTTTCTGTTTCATGTACAAGACAAATATATGTCAAAACTCTGCTTCTTTAGAAGAACAAAATAAAATCAATACACAGTTTGGTTCCATGTCTCTGTTTCTACATCAAACCTATAACTATTAACTACATTAATCTCACTAAATTTAGCATCTAAAGATGCGATGGAAACATACAGTGAGTCAGTTTACACTGCATCTATTAATCTACTAATGATGATCTCTACATTTTGGTTTATTTTTCTTTACCATGGACATTTTTTACAACAGCCTAAAATTAGCTTCATGACATGTGATCAGTTCAGTCATTACTTTAAAGGGAGAATAGTGGAATAAACTCACATCACCCAGTCATCACCGTCTTTGCTGATGAGTAGGAGATGCATTTGACAGCCCAAAGTAAGTTTTATTTCCACAAATACTAAGGTCAATAATAAACTTCTGTGCTAAGGCATGTTTTTTGCTTGTCGTGCTTACAGTGATTTTTCATTCTGTCTCTGGTAAAGAAAAATACCTTGACTACAATACAGAGAGCCTCAGAAAGCTGCTCTGCACATAATAATATGGTAACTATAGTCTAATGAACTCTACAATGACAGACACACACAACCATCAGCTTACCCTCCATGGCTATAGGGAGGTTGAGGAGATGGGAAGGAGGTGTGGGTGGGTGGGTGGATGGGGGTTTGAAGTGAGTAGAGTGAAGGAGAGTAAATTGTGCAGGTTGTGAAAGGAGGGGAAAGAGTTTGATAGATTGATTGGATAGATGGATGGAAAATCACAGGCCAAAATGCAGGATAAGGAATAGTAAGATGACAGAGTATCAAAGGGAAACAAACAGAATGATTGCATGGATGTTAATGACAGGGAGGGAGGAGTATTTGGGGGAGAGAAGAGGGACAACACATTAGGCCAAAGCAAACAACAGGCAGCAAAGCATGCAACCCATCAATGCCAAAAAGTGTTGAAATCAACTAAAAAATGATCTGCTAGAATGGAAATGTCCAAACAAAGTGTGCAAGATTAACAAAATACACAACTTCCTTAAGTGAAGTAAAAGTGACTGGGGAAAAACTTATGTGTGTTCGGGAGATTAATTTTTCCTAGTTCTTAAGTAATGTGTCTGTTTTTGAGTTTTTGCATGTGTGTGTGATGTACGTACCTTGACCCCCTCGTTGTAGCTGTCCACAGGGCACAGACTGGCCAGGTTGCCAAGGTGACCAGGAGCTCCAGGGCGGGGTGGTTTCTTAGGAGGGGCCACATGCTCTGAAAAAAAAAAAAAAGGAATCCAATTGTATATCATACGCTAGCATGCTAAATAACACTAGTGTCATCAATATAGAGTATGTTAACATGCTAAACAAACCTATTATCATTTGTATGAAGTATATTGGCAAGCTAAATTATACTGGTATCATTCATATAGAGAAACTAAAGCTAGCATCATCACAACGATGTGTTTTAGAATGCTAGGTAATGCTAGTATCGATGATAGAGAGTATAGTTTAAGTTTGACACATGCAAACAGGTACTTGAAGTTGAGTTCTGATCACTTTCCATCCATGAATGCTTTTAACTTTCTTAAAAATGTGTAATTACTTCTTGTAATTTAGCATGTTGTGTTCAAGTTCTCTCACCTGGTTTCCCTACAGGTTGGTAGATATGTTGGCTCCCACCCTGTCCAAAAACAAACACGTACAGTCACACCAGGTTAATGGTTGGCAAACTGTCAGCCATCCTTAATTACAATCAACCATTAAGAGGACAAACTGTTCAAATAAGAGCTAAAAATTTCATAATAATGATCTCATATTTCCCACTTACAATGTCAATAATCAGCCACAGTCATGGCAATGTGGACACAGTGTGGAGAATATAAGGTTAATGCTTAGTATTTGTCTCAGCTACAGGATATTAAAACCCAAATTTACAGTAAAATGAGACTGTGCAGTGCTTCTGGGTTTAAAGTTCCCATGAGCCCTCTGTGGTCATGTGGTTGGTGTGTAGGCAGTACCCTCTGTGGCACACAGACTGAAATACTTTCTCTCTTTCTCCCTTTCTTCCAGCCCCTGTATTTCCTCTCCCTGTGTCTGTCTGTCTGTCAACCAGACTGATTTTTTTCCCTCTGCCTCCCTCTTGCACTCTTTCATTGGATTTTAATTTTTATTTTTGCTGTGGTCTGTTATGTTTCCCCCTATTCTCTTCATCAGTGTGTGAAGTTCAACAAAACCACTTTTCTACAATAATTCATCAACCGAGGCACAGAAAAACAAACACACACACACAAAAACACACACACACGCACAGTGACTGACCGGTGCTTGTAGTGTGCCGTCCTCTCTGTCGATGCTTCCTCTGCTGTTTCTGGACTCTGTCTTCTGCAGAGTGTAGACAAATACAAACATTAATGGAAGTACTGAAAATTGCATGCCAGCTTTTTTTCAGGTAGTTCTTGCTAAGTTACACAACAAAAGAAAAACAGAAGAAGTAACCCACTGTGCTTTAAGACATTATTAAGAAAGCATGGGGCATTCACAAACAAACAAAAACATGAAAACCAAAATCACTTTCACCTTCAGGCTACAGAAAGAAAAAGATCAAAGCAGCTCTAGTTATCTTTTCCTAACCAAACAACACATCTCAACCAAAAAATACCATATTACCAGAAAAAGCAGACACCACTAAGACCTGCAGTAATTTGTCATTTTTCCGTCCACACTGCCTCCAAAAATGTTCACCATCATCATCAACATCAACTCAGTGAGGAAGAAGAGCAGCAGATAAGCACAAGCCTGTGCACACAGAAAACAACAACAACACAAAACTCTGTCCAAAGTTTTGCCTCGAAACCAAGCATGACTTCCAAACTCCCTCTCTCTTTCTGTATCAGTACCGTTTTGGTGAAGCACGCCTTGAAGAGATGCATCCTGGGAGAATAGAGGCTGAAGAAGACGGGAGGAGGAAAGCAGAGAGGAGAGGCCATCGAAAGAAGGGCGGAGAAAGGGACAGAAAGTATGAGAGATGGAAGCAAGCGGAGAAAAACTTAAGACATGGAGAAAGAAAGAATGATAAAAGGAGAGAGCAGAGAAACCGAGGGAGAGGGGAAACTAAGAACGTGGAGGAAGGTGCTGAAAGACAGAGAGAGCTGGAAAAGACAGAAAAATTGAGTCAGAGCAGAATTAAAGGGAAGGAAAAGATAGACAAGAGAAAGTTTTTCCAGAGTAGGAAACGCTCCACTGAGCCACAGAGACAAAATCCTGGAGAGAAAAGATCCAAACGTCTCAGTCTCCTCTCGGTTTGTCTCCTTCAGTCTTTCTCCCTCCCACTTTTTCCATCTCTCTGCATCTCCTTCTTTCTCCCTGTCTCTCTTTCTCCCTCTCTCTCTCCGATGGGTTACTCTTTGTTCGTTCCACCCTCTCCGTGGCTCTTGCCAATCCCACTTCCTTTCTCCCTCCTTCTGTCCTGCACTCTCGTTCCTCCTAACAAACTTCCATCTCTGCCTTTTTGAGGCCTTTCTTTCCTTCTTTTTCATTGCTCACTGTCTCCATTCTCTTTTATTCACAGTTGTTAGTTTATTACAAAGTTTACTTGTATATTTTACAAGTACAACATATTTCTGACAGCATTCTACAGTGGTAGAAGTAAAGTACTGAAATCTACCTCAGTGAAGTATTAATACCTCAATGTAAAAAAAGCTACACTACAAGTGAAAGTCCTACATTCTTTAGCTCTCACAGTATTAAATCATTTCATACCTCATGAATAATTGCATCTGATGCATTTCTGTGTAATCAGCCTTTTAATGCAGCTGGCTGACGTGATGCTACTCTAACGACCTTGTATTACAGCTGACTAGTTTATAATAATGCACATGTTGATCCTGCAGTGTGGAACTACTGTCTCTGCCATCCAGCAGTGAGAGTTATTACACAAACACTGGTGACATTCTTTGACACCACAGACTCCGTCATACCGCTAGTTTCTGTGGCTGCTCCGTCTCCATGGTTGCTCCCATCTCCAGTTTGCTTTATCATAATATTAACGTGAAAAAATTGCTTTCCTTCCATCTTCATCTCCAAGACATAACAAATGGAGACACTTGATGGGAAACAAATGCTTTCACTTAGGTTCCATGCTTTGTCTCTTACACACTAAAATATTCAAAATAACTTTACAAATACAACAGCCAGAGTTTCTTTTATGTAAAGTTATTTTTAAAAAAGTGTTTTAGCTCCTCACAGATGCATCATGCAGATATTCAGGGATCCCTGAGAAGGAGTTGAGGAAATCAATCATCAATCAGTTTGCTAATACGTATGATACTTTACATAAGTTCACTCTTTCTAGTGTTGTCAGCACGCAATACAGTTATGTTACAATTATTTCTCTTATATTAGGATTTAGTCAAAAAGTTCCTTCAAACAAACAAACAGGAAACAGAAAGGTACAACTACAAAGAGCTTCATAATCCTCTCATCCTTTACCTCTGTAGTTAAATCTGCTTTATAGCTGATTTCTTTAATAGTTTGTTCTATTTTCACAACCAGGATCATGACATTATCAAATCAGAACAAGCTCAACTTTGAGTTCACGATTTTGTTTGTTTGTATTAACTGATTTGTGCTTTTACAACATTGGCGCATCAGAGGGACTGGAAAAAAAAAAAACCCTGTGCAGTGGAGGCACATTGGATCAAGTGTCAGGAATGTGGCTCTCTTTCTACAGATGGAAGGAGTCATCCAATAACATTATATTTTTCTCAACTCTGCGGAGGAAGCTTCCTTTTGACCTGTTCATTTCCATAAAGGTCCAAATTCAGGGCTATAAAACTGTGTGGGATGAGGTGAGCCATTCAGTGATGAGGGCTGATTTGTTTTCCGAGAATTAAAGCATAAAAAGTTTGTGAACGTGGGTGCAAAGTGGAACTGCTGCATCAAGTGAACATTCAAGCCAGGATACAAAAACTTACACAGCAGTGGTTAACAAATAACAAATAAGCTGTCAAGAGACTTCCTCCTCTGTTGTAGATAAAAAGAGGGCATCACTCCACATTTTTCATTTCTAATCTCTGTGTTTTTTTTCTCTCTCTCTCTTACTTTCAGCTCTAATTCACCTGGCTCAAAAAGAAAAACAGCACATTAGAGAAAAGGAGACAATCTGACCCGAACAGAGAAGAAAAACAGACTTGTTTTGCAAAAGTAGTGATTTAGCTCCTTTTGCTGAATGTTTCAGTGTCTTATGAGATAAATCAAGCAAAAGTGAGCCAGTTCAAAGATCTGAGAAAGAGATTCTGCAGCTCATCCAGCAATAACAAAACACAGAAAAATGTTTTGCTGAGTGGAAAAAGTGCAGACCGACCACACTATTTCATCTCAACATCTAAATATTTGTTTGATATTTTGTGTCGGCCATGACAACTACAGTGGACAAGTACAGGGTTTGGATTCTGACTTCCTTCTTTTTAGTTTGCCTGTATATCACTTATGTCACTTTGTATATTTTTACATGATTGCTTGCTGTTTTGTTATCACTTTTGTGCATGCTTTTGAATTGTTTTTTAATAAAATTATTTATATTTGGATATTTCAGCGTAGACTCTGTTGTGACAATTAGATTTCCCCTTAAAGGCAAGTAAACAACATTTGCTTTTGCTTCTCCAGCATAAACAAAACAAAACAAAAACAGGTTGGCAGGTATTAACTATCAAGTTACCCAAGAAGTAGATCCTCATCTCTTTAGTCCCAACAGCTAATTAATGTGGCTGTTTTCTCTACTTTTTTAATGCAGACTACAACATTTTCTTTATAGAGGAGCTGAATGCAAAGTATTATGATGACCATGGAAAAGTGACCTTGGTGAATTGTGGAAGTTTCCTTTAAGATTCAGTTTGTTACCAGAGGTGATGTTTTGCTAAAAATTCAATGCAACAGTCCCCAGACCCAAACAGGAAATAGCAGCCCGTGTATCTTGAGTTTGTGTATTACCATGAAGCTCTCCTCCTGCTCCAACCACCGCTGGTCATCTTCCATCTGTTGCTGCTGCATCATCAGCCTCTCCTCCATCAGAGCCTGGCCTACACACCCACCGTCCTGTAGAAAACACATGTAATAAAAGTTATTAAAACATATGTACTTAGCATCTTATAAAAATCAGACAGCTTTAGGCAGCAGGTAGCAACCTGTTCAAACTGTTTCAAGTTTTATAACTTTGATGTCATCCTTAGACTGTACTCAGGTCCATTTTTATGTGTGTGTATGTGTGCATACCTCCATGTTGGGGCTCCACAGTGCGGTGTGTTCAGGTCTGTGTTGATTCCAGGGGTCAGAGGGAGGGTAGCTGCCTCCTACTCCTCCTACAGCTGACGGCTGGAGGTGGAGAAAGAGAGGGACAGACAGAAACAGAGAGAAGATAAGAGATGGCTAACAGCCGTAAAAAATATATTTTTTAATGACACAAGACCTAAATAATTCTTACAAAAACAGATAAAGGTAAGTTTCCCATACCTCACTTTTGTATGGTAAAAAAGAAAAAAAAAAGCCTTTCTATGAATTTCTTAGCATTTTTTTCAGCTCAAAAAGAGATGTTGTGATGTAAAAAACAAAGGATTTGGAGAAAACAAAAGGGAAAATTCAACATAAAACACTAAAACTAAAAACTTAGAAACATTTATAAATGCATAAAAACATTTTGCAGAAAGGTTCACATATGAAGATTACAAAAGTGTGAATTGAATTTTTTTTGCCCCAGTATGGATCACAACAGAAAGATCATGATTTTATGGAATGAAATATGACCCAAATATTAAACAGACCCATAGAAAAGGTCAATGAATCATAATAAAATCAGAGTCAATAAATAAATACGACCTCATTTAGCTCAAGGCCTCACAGTATCACGGGAGCTCGTGCACTGCACTTAAGCTGCTCTCAGTCTGGTGTGTAATAAATGCCACCAAAATATATAGATGTTATTTTTACTTTTGATATGATCGAGCTGGACTTAAATAGCTGTCAACATTACACACTCCTTATAAGGTTTGGAGAGAAAGCAGCTTATTGCCATAAGAGCTGGAGAGTGGCTTTGATTTGTGTGTGTGTGTGTGTGTGTGGCTTTTAGCACTACAGGAAATGCCTGCTGTCTGCTCGGTTTATGAGCAGAGGAATAACTGCACTGAAAGTCCCTCTCTTTTTCTCTGCCTTCTCATTTCTCTCTCTCACTGTGACACATGCAGCACCCGTCTGCTGTCCCATAACTCAGTTTGTCTTCTAAGATTTACCACAGAGTTCACTGAGTTGATCTTTACTGATCAACTTGAATTTTTCAGAAACCATTCTGATAATGTTTAAAATATTAAGCTCTTCGCAAATATCAAGGAGTTTAATCAACATAAAGTTTTGCTTTGTTTTGGCTTCCGTACTGCCCAGACTAAACTGATTACCTTTGCATTAAATATGACATCAAAGTGGAGATGGTAGTCAAAAAATTATTGAGATAAATTCATGTTTTCATAATATTTAACAATAATCAAAAAACTTTTGAAAATTTCCTATTAGCATATTTGCAAAATTCTCTAGGGATTTTATATAAAACAGAGATTGCTGTACAACAACATTTGAGTAGATGATTTTAACTTAGAGGTAATTAGCACAGAACTACACTGCATGAGACCTGAGAAATGAGAACTTGTCCTGCACAGCCTGGGGGCACTTGGGAAAATCACTGCGTAAAAAAAGTGTTTCTGGTTGTAAACACACACAATGTATTGAAAAAAATCTTTCAATATTATTGGTGTTGATGACATTTTCTGAACAGGTTACAGTGTGTTTGATTCTAAAGATTCCTGTTAGACTCCATAAAGGCCTGAATCCAAACGTCTTCCTCTCTGTACTCCTGCACATGGTTGCTGTTGCCACCTAAAACATTTCTGCAGCCATGGTGGATGAGAAGGAACAGAGGAGCACAGTTTCTGCACAATGGGAGCTGTGCAAATGTCTGTATGTGTGTTCATGTGTGTGTGCCATACCGGAAAGTGGTTGAGTTGGGGGCTGGGGAAGACGCCTTCACTGGAGCGAGGACTGGGGTAACCTGGTCTACTAGGCTACAGACAGAAAGATAACAATAAGTGTCTTTGTGTTGGCAAAAACAAACACATCAACTATAAAGAATAATACGGCAGAAGTGAGTGAATGGGAGGGAAATCCTACTTTAGGCGGAGCTTCATCAGACCCTCCAGAGTCCCAGGACACAGTGACTTGTCTTCTCATCTCCATTCGAAGTCTCTCCTCTTGTTGTAGCTTCTCTTCCTCCAGTATGGTGCTAAAAAAAAGTTATACAGAAATGTCTCATTTTCATAAGCAGTTTACTTCTTCATCTTAATAGCACAACGGTGGAGGAGGTTTTCAGATCTTTTACTGAAGTAAAAATATCAACACCATATTGTAAAAAAACTGTTACAAATAAAGTGTCAAGAAAAATGTCCTGTTATTTTTGCATTATTATAAATTCTATCATCATACATAAATGTATAAACAGGCTTTTACTGTTAAAGTTGGTTCAACTGCTCTGCACAGGACTTTAACTAATGATTTACTAAAAGAAAATCCACATCTGAAAAGTGTAAGTATTGTGACAAAACAAAACTTGACTATGAGACATGAAATTGTTGTTTTTTTAATCCTGGTGATTTAACCAAAAAGGACAAACTAACAAAAACATTTTATCACCTGAGTTGTGTTTTGAGCTCAGTGAATCGCGGCCGCTTGCTGGGGTCATAAGACCAACACTTGGTCATCAAACTGTAGAGGGTGGGCGGACACTGAGGAGGCATAGCCAGGCGCTCGCCATTCTCTATCCTGCCAATCACATCATTGTTCTTCACCCCCTGGAAAGGCTTGATGCCGTACATCAAGATTTCCCACATACACACACCTGAAGGGAGACAGAGGAAGAAATGGACGTCATTCTTTAGGACAGGAAATGATTGACAAACAGACACTCTTGATGTAAAACCCAAGCAGACCTGGAGGAAACTGTGCAGTAAAGGACTGTTTCTCACTGAAATTACATTTTTCCAAAAACTTACCAAACATCCAGACATCACTGGCAGAAGTGAATCTTCTGAAGTTGATTGATTCAGGAGCCATCCATTTGATAGGCAGTTTGCCTTTAGAAGCTGAGACAAAGACATTCATACATTACAAATACAAATAAAGTAATGAAAGATTTTTATAACTGCATTAAATTTTTCCGGTGCTGGTGAGTTTTGCAAACATTAATAAGGTTGTATGCTAGAAAAAAAACAGCCTTCATAACATTTAAACATGTGCAATAGGGGATTTAAGTCCAGATAAACTGCAGTACCCCAATTTAACCTTTTGATGGTGGTAAAGTACCTGCAACCAGTACAGACAGTCACACATACCAAACTAAAAGTGTTACTGAGACAGCAAACTGGTTTAAGGTTGATTAAACACCGTCTTACATGCATTTAAAATACAAATTAATACAAGATCTGTTTCCTAACATAATGCTGTTTGTGCAAAGCTGTTTGTGCGTCATTACCTTTGTAGTAGGAGCTGTCCTCCATGTATCGTGACAGACCGAAGTCTCCCAGCATCACACAGTCGACTGAAGAGACCAACACATTGCGAGCTGCAATGTCCCTGTAAGTCAATATTGGTTGTAATTAACATAAATTATACATAGGTTTTATTTGTTAAATTTTATTTGTTAAAAAAAGAATAAAAAAACGTGAGAATGTTTTGTAAAACACCATGACAGTTTTTGAAAAGCACTCTAATGCTACAGAGTTCACTTTGTATTCTTTCTATTTCTTTATTTCATTGTTTGGATTCAGAAACATGATATAATATCAATTCTTACTCTGGAAAAAAATCTCTTTGGCTTTAATGAATTATTACATTAAGCAACACTTCACTGCCAGCAATGATACCATATGATGATGATTCTTGAGGGTCTGAAATTTCAATCTGCTTCTTGCTACGGAGCAAACTATTAAGTGTTTCTTGTAAAGCGAACAGTGACTGTAGAAATGAGGACGCGGTGCATGGCTTCATAAAAACCACAACATTATCCTATTTCAAGATTACACTAGAAGTCAAAACTCTCTAGAAGGACTCTAATAAACTAAACTTCTATGTATCTGGCATTTTAAAAATGCTATATGAATCGAGTGCATGCAATCATACACACACATTTTTTTTTCTGTCAGTCAATCTGATCTTTTGACTGTTTGTGTGTGTGTGTCCATGTGTGTGTACCTGTGTACAAAGCGTTTGCTCTCCAGATATGCCAGCGCTGTGCTGAGCTGATAGGCGAACAGAATGAGAGTTGCCAAATCCAAACTGTACTTCCTCACCTGAAGGAACGAACGCAGCTGTAGACAGACAGAGACGGGCAGAAGAACAGGGATTGGTTAAAATTAGAGAAATAGATTTATGTTGTTGTTGTTTTTCTTGAACAGAGCAAACACTGTGTTAAACCATGTAACCGCACACACTGAAAACAGGCCTCACAGCTTCACTCGTACCTCTCCAAAAGTACAGAGCTCCATGATGATCCATACAGGGTTTTCTGTGATGACTCCGATCAGCTTGACGATGTGCGGATGGTCAAACTGACGCATCGTCACTGCAGAGGGAACAAACATGCACACATCAACAGACTCAGCATGTATGAAGTGAGTCATTTTTTTTACTAATGCCTCAAGTTTATACACATGCACATACACACAGGAAAAAAAACAGAGAGGTCTTACATGCTTCTTGTAAGAACTTTTCTCTGACGCTGTCTGACGTGCAGTTCTTACAGGTCTTAATGGCGACATGAAGAGCTGGTTTGTCCTGCAGAGCCACAGCAGAGCAACTCAAGTTAGCAGATCAAGGAAAATACAGTGCGGTGCTGGCTGAATCAGTACCATTAAAGAAAGAATCTTTATTTTAATTTGGTAACCGTAGTATACTACAATATAAAAAATCATGCAAAAAAAGCGCAAAGTTTAAGTTAATATGTATTGTTATTATCAAAGTGACTTTATTTTCTGTGACTTAAAGCACAAGGCTATTTTTAATCCCACTAAGCTATGTTTTCTTTACATTTTTATTTTTCCTGCATATGTTTACGCTTGAGTGTGTTTATTTCCACATACCGGACTGTTATAGACTCCTTGGTGTACATCTCCAAATTGACCTTCTCCAATGCAGCGGCCCAACTCTATCCTGTCCCTCTGGATCTCATAATCCCGCGCTGAGACAAGAAGAAAACAGAAAAGATAGAAGAAGTGGAGAGAGTGAGGCTGATATGTTTAACTGCTGTTTTTCATTCACTCAAAATGCTAAAAAAGACCCATTACAACCCATCACTTTGGACATGCTTCTCTCACCCAACATGGATGAGGTTTACCAGGACATGACAGCTTTGATTGCATCAGAAAATTGTTTTTGTCCCAGAAAAATAAGTAAATATACTTGTAAAGTACTTTATAGTGATTACTCACTTTTTTAGTGATTAAATTATTGTCCTTTTTGGTAAACCCCACCCACTGGCAAACAGATTTGACTAAAACAAACCATCAACAACGTACAAAAAAAGAATTTAATCCCATCTTTTTACATTCAGATTACATTCTCTTCCCCTAACACATCTAATTAGACAAAGCTTGACTTTGGCATGCACACTGCTACACAGACAAACAAATACACCAACATACAGTCAACCCATTTAACAGGCAAAACTTATTAAAAAAAACAGTGTTCACATGCACACCAGGACCCCATTATCATTTCTGTTTATTCCTGTATACTGACACTTTGACAAGGAGGCTGCAGGGAAACACATAAACAAGCTGTTCAGAATAAGATCATTAACTGAGATAAAAACGTGGAGTCCTCTGTGCATGTAAACATCCAGACACTATTTCTAAAACACTTTGCAGAAATGAGAGGAACACCTGGGCCTCGACATTTTTGGTTGATATTCAAAACACAACTAAACTGAAGCGCTGGATTGAAGTGAACTTGCAGTGTCCGCCATAACCTTTTTATATTCATTGCCTATGTCCAAAAGAATTTGAAAGAAAGCTCTTGTTTTTTTTATTTTTGCAGCTGAAATCCACATGCTTTGACATTTTAACTCTGACATTTATGCGTTATCATTATTTCTGCCTTGTGGAAAAGGTCAAGCAACATTTCTACAGAGGTTCATTAATGTCAGCTGCCAACAAAGTGCAGTGAAAATGGACCAAATAGTGAGTTCAAAAGGTTTATGCAGGACACTGACCATCAGGAGTTTATCCTATAAAAATTAAATAATCTGTTGGCCTTCACAAAGTTCGACTTGCCAACAGCTTAACAAAACACATTCTATTAAAAAAAACCACATACAATCGTGATGACAAGTCACAATTACATAAATATAAATACAAATTTTAAAACTGACATGATGGTGAAATGAGAACCAAGCCAATAAACAATGGAAAAACTGCGAGGGTGATCATCTCCAGAGGATTGTGATTCAACTATTAGTCAAGAAACATCTTGCATTGTTTATGGATTGGCCCTCTTTTTTCATTTCCAACACCAGACCCGAATGAACTGCACTCTACAAAAAAACAACAACCACAAGTCAACAAAAAATATGGATAATAGGGACCTTGGGTCTTTGTATTTTTCTTTGCCAGATACTAAAAGCAAGAAAACTGACGCCTCACTACTAAAAAAAAGCCTCATTATTGATGCTGTTACTCTTAGAAATCAATGGGCATTGTAAGGTTTAGTTAAATTATGCACTAACAAGCTTGAATGAGGGACGAAAATCTTTCCCTCAGCCTCATCAAGTGCCCAGCAAAGAAAAATAACAACAAAAAAGTACAATCTGTTGGTGGGACAGAGGAAAGGAGACAGACAGGGGGTTTTACCTTCAACTACTCCATAGCTGACTGTGTTGGCGATGGGAGAAAGACAGTGAGATGAAGAGAGAGAGAGAGAGAGAGCCAGACAGCTGCTTTAAGATTGAATATAGCTCAGATAACACACACACACACACACACGCATATACAGACACATTTCACTCTTTATCTGATGTGTTAAGTTAATAAATGAGGACATGAATGAATAATTGCTGTTACTGCCGCAGACTGGTAGGTCTGAAGAGTAGGTCTGCTCTTTGGTCGTGACTATTACACACTACAGCTTTATATAAATATACACACAGCACACAGTTATGACATGAACACACATACAAACTCACACAGAGCTGAAAAAAAAAAAGTGTCTGAGTTTAGAGGAAGTCGCAGAAAGAAGCAGACCAAAAAAGCAAAGTGAAAGAGACAAACAAATAAAGCCAGACGGAGTTAGAGACAGAAAAAGACTGTGGGAGGAAAAAGGAGAACACAGTCCGTTTTTCAAAGTTGGCCACACAATCAAATACATGCGCACTTTGTCCTGGTCCAAACAGCCACATCAAAAGTACTGGGACAGAGGGCTGAAGCCACCATTACTTGCAGTGCTATAGCCAAACATACCAGCACACTGTGAGGGGTTTTTACTAACATATGAATGAATTTGACAGATGTAATGTGAGTCCAACCAAGCGGAGTCATACAGTATGAGCTGCAGCCTCTCTGACCCCCAACTGTTTATATAAGACGGTTAAACCGGCCTGAATTTAATTAGCCGCTACCTAACCAAATTTAGTTTAGCGCAACTTCTCTGATGTTTCCTGTGTGAGTGTTTTTCATGGAAAAAGATTCACAGCACGCTCGGCTGCTGGACAGCTGAACCAAATGTTTGTTTGAAAATGTGAAAATGTGACAGAAGAATAACAGTGAAGGAGTCATCATAATGCTCTTTGACTGCGGTGCAACGGAAGCTCATTTCTTGTGAACAAGTGTCTTTAGTTTGCTGATGTTACAAACAAAAGAGAAGAATGATTACTCACTGGAGGGCATGGTGTATGTGTCCTCTTCATCAACTATCTCGGCATAGTCATCAGTCTCTGTTAGACGGACACAAACAAACAGTGAGGATACAGAGACAGGTTGAAATAAAAAAACACAGGCACAAGAGTCTTAAATTACACAAGCACACACACATAAACACTGGGAATAATCATGCACATATTCAGTTTACCGATCGTCCACTACGGCAAGAGATAAGAACAAAACACGTGTGCAGATTAAAAAAAAAACAAAACTGCACCGAAACACCAAGAAATAAAGCATGAAGCTAAGTCAGAGTTTCGACAACTCCGGCGCAAAGCAACACCCACGTAGCTCCTCTCTCTCTCTCTCTCTCTCTCTCTCTCAGTGCACACACACACATGCACACACACACACTTGGCGGAGAGTGTCAGCTGAGCATGTGTTGTGCATATCTGTCTTTGTGAGAGCAGCTGCCTGCAGGGAGTAACTGTGGTGGTGGAGGAGAGGAGGGAAAGGAAAAGACAGGAGGCAAAGACAGAGAGAAATGAGTTGGAAAAAAAAAAGACCAGTAGAAATAAATGTTAGCGGAGGAAAGCGAAACCAATCAAAACGATACAAGAAGGAGATAAAGTGGGATTGTAAAACATAACCACAGAAAAAGACGACGGCGAAACAGTGGGTGCTAGCTGTCATGTAAGCAGATGGTAACGCTTAGATCATATCTGTGCAGAATCAGACGGATAGTCAGAGAGGGGGGGGGGCGGTGAGGAGAGAGCCAGCAGGAAAAAAAAAATAAAAAAGGAAAGATGGACTGAGAGTATCCTAACCAGATGGTGGTGTTTAAAATAAAATCAGTGTGCAGCCTCAGCTGTTGGAAACAAGAGTCAAACATCTGCTGTTCTGAACGCTACCCTCACAGCTCTGCTCAGGATTTATCAGGCTCTGTGGGAACGTGTCCCTAAATTTATCAGAAATCCTTTCGAAAGCCTGAGGCTGATTTTTCTCACGGAAAGCTCGGCCATCAAGGAAATCAACCATGTAGAAAAAGCTGGAGAAACTGGCTATCTATTTAGCTGTTAACGTAAGGGAGGCTTATACAGGACCAATAATAATAACGCTTGATGATGGTAAAGGTGAAGTGTTTAATGCTTAATGGAATATACTTGCTTTCTTTCCAAGAGTTAAATAGAATGATGGATGTCACTCTCACATGTTTATGGTCAAGGAGGTGAGATTTAACTTTGCTTAGCACTAAGACTTAGAACCGGGGGGAAACAGCTAGCTTTGTGCCACAGAGTGGGATCAATCATTTCATTTAACCCTTAATTTAAGATTAAAATGAATGAAACACTGCAGACTTTGAGGTTATTACCTGTAATCTGAGTTCTACCATTACTTTATCAGCATAACATAACATCATACACTGAAACAAACTGTTTTTTAGTTGTTGTTGTCCAAACAGACTCCTCAGTCTACCCATTAGTGCAACAGTGAAATGCTTGTTAAACTTTTTTCTGATTTATTTGTTGACTTTAAATCTGAAGTCTTCTAAAAGGCTTCTGTATAAACAAAATATTGAGATTTTTTAGCGCAGTTTTGTTAGTTTGTTCTGAAAACTTCATTGTTTCTGTTGCTGCATATTTGCTCCCATGTGGTTTGTTCTAAAGGATCAACCGTTTCTAAGTTTGACTTGTCTAATTCTGCCTCTTTTTTGCTTTCAGTCAAGGATGTGTGTGTGTGTGTGTGTGTGTGTGTGTGTGTGTGTGTGATTTAGTTAGCCCATTATAGCCAGGAATGCACCCGCTCTTGAATCCAGCAAACCTCTCCCCGCTCCACTCTGTGTTTGTGTGTGCATGAATGTATGTGAGTACACGTGTGCATGATTTCGTGTGCATGTGTGTTTGTGTGAAGCCTGTGTGTGTTTACGTGAAGCCTGTGTGTGTGTGTGTCCGTGTGTGTGTCCATGTGTGTGGAGAGACAGAGAATGGTTTGGATAAGTTCCCTTAAAGAGAAATACCACTTAATTTAAAAAATTCTGCCATTTTATGTCATTCTTGTGGTTGAAGGCAGACATATTTAAAATTTAGTGGTGATCCACTTAAAAAATAATAAAAAAACAGACAGACGCATACATCATAAAACTGAAAACAATATTAAAATTATAAACAAATCAAGCTGCTAAGGATTTTTCATGTTTTCTATTACTGAAACATGAAAATCTTTCAACTAAAGAACCATTGATTCTACATAATATCCATCACTCCACACGTAACACGGCACATACACACATTGATAAAGATGTAGGAATTCATGCATAAACATAAACTCACACACCAACACACACGTGCTACCCTTTCACAGTAGGTTGCAGTGTGTTGTTGGAGTCAGGACTACAAAGAGAGAACAACAAAGAGACTAATAAACAACAGCAAAACTTTACCATCCCCGCTAAGATCTTCTGCAGGGTCCGGGAGAGCATGCAGGAAACAGGACAGCAGAGGAGGAGGAGGAGGAGGAGGAGAGCAGAGAGAGAGAGAGAAGGCAGGAGGCAGAGTGGAGAAAAGAGGGAGAGAGAGGAAAGCGGTTAGAGCATGAAAAGCCTTGAAACAACATGGGAAATATTGCAGGATTTGCAAAGCCAAACGCTCAGTTAGCAGTTAGTTAACATCCAAAACATCTCCAGTGAAAAAGCTGAGTTAACATCTTTCATTAATGCTGCGCAGACACGTGTAGGGGAAAATATAAATGCAAGACGGTGCAAATATCTGGAGCATGGTTTTCACTGAAGTATAATATCTGTCTCAAGCTGTAAACATTTGTGATTTTAAGAGCTGATGTAAGTTAGTTGACTTACAGCAAGGTTCTTCACAGTGAAATCTGAAATCTAAAAGTAGCATATAAACCCTGCCTGCATGTCAAGTTTAGAACCTCCAGCAGATAAAGTTGGACGAAGGTTCAAAATAAACCAGCTGCTGTCCAGAGCCATTACTTTCTCTGAGCAGTCCTGCTTGCTAAAGACAAAGTTGCCAGAGTCAGAGATGGAGACACAAGGACATTTATTATGTTAAAGGACATTTATTATGTACAGAAAATGAAGAGACTTGTGTCAGAAGAATGTGGTCGTTTCCCTGAGCAGGCAGTGATCTGCTGTTTGAGGACACTTTACCAGGGCAGAAACTTGGTGGCTCAACTCTGCTTTTAAAATTGAAGCTCTAAAGCTCTTTGAATTAAATAGGCATTAAACACTGAAAATAATGAATTAAATTAACCAAACAGTGAACTCAACACAAAGGCATGTGCAGCACTGAGATCCGAGAGAAGCATTTCACTCTGCATGTTAGTACCAACCATTTCCAGTCAAGTTCTGTTTAATAGGAAGTAAAATGTAAAAAATTGGTAAATTATAGCAACAAAAACACACGTTAGATCAGGTTTCAGAGAGTGACCTCTTAGTTAGAAAGTATTGCACAAGGCAGAATCTTTTCCATTTGTTTTCCAGTCTTATTTTAAGAGCATTGGCTTGGTTATAAGCAGCAACACACAAGCAGTTATTGTGGTGAAAGCATATGAGTGTGTGCGTGTGTGTGTGCGCGTGTCTATGTGTGTGCATAAGACTGAATTAGTCAAAGCAACCAAGCACTGAGGACAAAGACAGTTGAGAAGAAGAGCGTATCTTTACAAATAAAACAGATTGTGATGCAGCAGATAAAAGTGGTTAATCCACAGAACATCATCATACATATTAAATATTACCAAAAAAAAAAAGCTGACAAAACAGCATTAATTGTTTTTTTTTTGTACGAGAATACATAATTTTTACCTTTTTCAGAGCCAAATTACTGCTTAAAATCAATCAAGACTGAAAAAGTAATACTTTTGAAATGAGGTCTACACTTTAAAATGCATTTGTTGGGCAATTTTGAAGTTTTTCTTTACACAGTTTGTTTGTCCTTTACTTCAAAGTTACATTACTCAATCAGCATAATCACTAAATCAGGCGTTTTATGCCGCCCCATCACAATCAAATGGATATGCTCTTCCCCTAACTGTCAAATGAGAACCAAGGATACCATTTGGCGGCGAATCTGAACAGAAGACAAAGGGGAGGAGGAAACGCCGAGCCTTGGTTGGCTTAGGAGGTGTCGATGTCACTAGTTCTGCAGCCAATCAGGCAGGAAAGAAGACAAGAGTGTGAGGGGGGAAAAAAAATGAGAGTGAATGAATGTGAGTACAGAGAGGAGATGAGAGAGAGGAGGAAGTAAACAAAAGAGAGCAGGAACAGAGAGGATGGGATGAGAAAGAGGGAGAGGCCGTCCCAACAGAGAGGAAAACAATAAGAGAGAGAAAAAACAGATGGTGGAGGAAATGGAAGACAGAAAGAAAGACAGTAGTTGGAGCCAAGAAAGCTATCAAACTTTGTCATGCCTCATCCAGTAGATCTCTAAAGGTGTGTGTGTGTGTGTGTGTGTGTGTGTGTGTGTGTGTGTGTGTGTGTGTGTGTGTGTGTGTGTGTGTGTGTG
>JAQMCX010000018.1:8470683-8487140 GCA_029814765.1 Acanthurus leucopareius | reverse complement strand
GTGTGTGTGTGTGTGTGTGTGTGTGTGTGTGTGTGTGTGTGTGTGTGTGTGTGTGTGTGTGTGTGTGTGTGAGACAGTGTGCGTGTGCATGAATTCTATCTTACCTGACACAGAGATAGCTCTTACTCCACTCCTGACTGCATCTAGCTTTTTCTCATTATTGGAAACTCTGGAGTAGAGGAGGAAAGAAATTAACAAATTAAACAGCAGTGACACAACAGTCAAAGCTGTTTACACTCTGAAATAAAAAAAACAAAAAACATTTCCAGTTGAATCAAAGCCTCTTTATCACATATATGAGTCATTTTTAGAGCAAAACCTAATTGAAAGAGAAGGCTGTTAAAACTGCTCCCTTAAACTAACCCTCACTGTTTCAGTTACCTCTCTGCCTTCTCCGTGGTCTCTCTGTCTGTGTCATCTGAGCTTTACTATGATCTTTACATCACAGACCACATCAGGCAGAGAGAAAGAGAGAAGGAAGGAGCAAAAAGAAACTCAGAGCAAGCTGCCGAGAGAAAGAGGAGGAGACTACCCAAGTGTTTAAAAACCCTAAGTGGAAAATATTTGGCTCCTAAACTTATCTCCTTATTTGACCAGAGACACACAGAGAGAGAGAGAGAGAGAGAGAGAGAGAGAGAGAGAGAGAGGGAAGAAAAAAGAGAGAGATTTGAGTTGAAATGACCAACAGTTCGCAAGAAGTTGTGCTGACTTTTGATCAACTGACAACTGTGAAATTCAAACACACAATATCCAGGCATATTAAAAACCAAAATGAATTCCACGTTGCAAAAAACCCACAATATTTCCTCTGGAAGTCTTTTTTAAGGGTCTGAACTTCTGAGCCAAAAATCTGATATAAGCCTCATTTTGGAGGAAAACACATATGATTATATTAAGCTGACCCAGTTTAGTTTTGCCTTTTTTTCTAGGGCTGCAAAAGACAATTCTTCTTATTACTCTCATTAATCAGCTGTTAATTAATACAACAAACCGCTCAATTGTTTAGTCTAGATATGACTTGTTTACTGTTTTCTGATTTTTTTATAGAGCCCAAAAATAATGTTTTAATTTCGAAATTATTCAGTTTATAATGATATAAATGAGACAAAAGCTGTAAATGCCAAAAGCAGGAATTATTGTAGGTCCTTAAAAATGTTTACAATTAATTATTATCACAAGTGTTAACAAATGATCTTTCTGTCAATCTACCAGTTGTTTTACTGCTATACTTATTTACATGTTCTCAGAGAGAGTAAATGAAAGAAACAAAACATGTAACATAACAACATAACAACGTGTCACCTTGGTCCAAAATTAAGCTTGAAACTGACTTCTACAAGTGTCTTGTTTGACAAGCTGTGATATAAACCAGTTTATAGACCTCTGCAATGATCATTTTACTATAACAACATGAAGAATTAGATCTCCACTTACTTTGGAATGGAAGGCAGTGCTCTTTCTCCCTCTAGAGGACAAAAACACACATCATCAGGATCACAATAAGTGATGTGAATACAATATAAGACTAATGTAAGACTACATGGTGGATTTTGTATTTTATTTCTTTTTATAGATAAAAGACAGGACCTTTTACGCAGTGAAAAAGATTTCTGAGTCCTGATTTCTCTACATAGAGTTTTTCTTAATATATATTGTACATCTGTATATAATTTTGGTATATTGGTGATGATGAATAAACATAATTCTCCAGGATGTCCAGTGCTTTTGATTGAATTTTTATTAAATTCACACAGCGAAATTTAGATGTCATGATTTTTTTGAGGATTTGTTTCAAAAGTATATTTTTGAACATAATAGTGTATTTTATTATTTTTGTATAATCCTAAATAAGCAGGACATGAACAGAGGGATCTTCAGTTTCATACCTTTCTGAACTCTGACGATGAAAGAATGAGTTTCCATGGAGATGAGCCGACAGTAACCATCAATCAAGTCTGCCAGGTTCTCTGCCATGGTCAGTGACGCTGTCGTAACTGTGAGGGGCTGCACACACACATGCACAACAATGCACAAACACACACACACAACAGAGGCAGACCAGGGAGACCAGTTAAATCATTTACAAAACACACGCACACACGCGCTTACACATAACCCCATGGTGGGGGTTTCCAGCTGCTCCTTATGTCAGTGAAACTTCCCTACATAAAACAACTTCACTTTAACAGCAGAGGATGCTATGAAATCAATTCATGAGTAGAACCGCTATGTGAAATCTATGCTAAACCTTTAGTGATTAATCCTTTTATTCACCTTGGTCTTACACACACACGCAGGGCCAAGTAACCAAGCTATGAACCATGATGTTCACAGCTTTTATGTAGTTTTTAATAATCCATTTGAGGTAAAAGTGGTCCTCATGACTTAATAAAAAATAGTATAAGTCCCTTCAGAGAGTGAGTAAACTTGATGCACCTTGCATTCTCCTGTCTTTTTCGTTTAGCAAACTTTGACAGCAAAGTATTTAAACAGAGGTCACCATTAGTAGATTTGTCACTTTAAGTGTTGACACTTCTCAGAGACAATCAAGGAGACAGTCGGGCAGACAAGGTCTTAGTACCTCGGCAGCTCCAGCTACATTAAGCTGTAGCATCCCCTTCCTGTCCTTCTCCTCCATGGCTGAGTACTGGATGGACTGCACTTGGTTAAAGTTGGCTAGATGGGTGGGCTGGGGGACAAAAAGATAAACACAGAAAGATTGAAGAATAAATCCTGTTAATTATGCTCATTCTGTCTGTATTCTAATTTTTTTCTCAAAAAGCAATGACCTGGCACACACTTGGTTTAAATAAGTTTTGAATGAAGGACATTACAAATGGAGGCCATTCATAACCCACTCAAAAAGTGACTGTGGAGTATAACGCAGTCTAGGTATGAGCTCACCGTGGATCCTTTGTCAGTGAGGTAGCTGATCCCTTCCTCCGGCCCGATGGCTAACTCCACCTGGATCACCCAGCTGGACTGTTAGAACAAAGAGGACAGAACAAGTTAAAGCAAGGACAAGAGTAAGGGCAAAAAGGGCAAAATTGGAAGGAATCTTGTAAACATGCAAGACCTTATGCCACCAAAAGGGGTCAACCTAACACAACTAACAGTAGCTTTCACAGTACACCAGGACAGAGCAGAGTGAAGGCGAGAATGAAAGAAACCTACCCCCAGGGCGCATTTAAAGCACTCCTTGTCGTAGCGGTGGATTGGTGCAAGTATTTCCAAGAACTTCAGGATGCACTGTTCGTCATTGAGATTGGCTACCTGTTTAAACGTCTGCTGAATCAACTTACGAAGAGTTTTAGCCTGGAGAGGAGAGAATAAGGAGGAAAAAAGGACAAATATTACCATTAAAAACAACTAAAATTGAGCTGTGACATCATAGAATCTGCAACTGGAGAAGAATGTGGCAAAAGCACTAATGAATGTGTGTTTGTGGGGTTTATTTGTGTGCAAACGTGTGGATGTACAGCGACATTGATTGACTAATAGGCCACTCTTGTTCCAATCAAATTGACCTCAGCACTTCATTCCAGGGGCACTCTTAGTTCAGATCAATATCTTAACAAAGACCCATTGATTCTGTTAGTTGCCACTCAATTAAACATCAGAGTCAGCCTTCTCATTCATCTGTGATGTATCTTTGATCCCATCATATGTTATAAATACAGATTTTTTTTAAGGGTGTCAGTTGTGTTTTTTGGTCCCACAGTCACACTGTAAGACCTGATTTTTTTTTGGTCTGTTATGTCACCACAGAGTGGACAGATGGGGGAGCTGACAGAAGAGGGATCCATCCAGAAGCAAATTTACAAGCCCTTCTATACTTAACCACTGAAAAAATGCAACAAACACACATACACATAATCCTTTTCATCTGACATATATCTTTAAACATTATGAAGAGGTCTTCACCCCTGACAAAATGACCTCTTTGACCCATTTTTTCTCTCTTATGCCTGTGAGCTGTAGTATTAAGGGTATTTAAATGTATATGAAAGGCAGTGCAATCCGAACATATAAGAACACATCACCAGAAAATATACGTCACACAAGCACATATAAAACACAGCAAATCCCAAACTATAAATAGCTCCCCATATATAGATTAAGATGAAGATTAGAGGAGATTTAGTGCACTACAGACGAGGCTTAAAAAAGTGTGTGTGGATTTACAGTAGACTGGTTCATCACATTAAGGTCATTCAACACAGAACAAATTACAGTTAAACAATTAAAGCTAGAATAAAAAAGAAATCAATCACATTGATTTATTGACCAAGAAATACTGACACGAGCAATGGATTGATCTGAGTCTAATGAGGTCCAAACATCAAATTATGTGTGTGTGTGTGTGTGTGTGTGTGTGTGTGTGTGTCAGTGTGCACACAAGCAAACTGTGTGCACTGAACATTTCTGGGGGCAGAATCATTCTTTCAGTGATTGTTTAAGCTTCTTTTTTTTCTATTTTCCCTTCTACTGAACCACTATTAAATTCTCTCTAAAATTTATTTCTCTATTGAGTTATGTGTTTGTGTTTGTGTGTATGTGTGTGTGTGTGTGCGTGTGTGTGTGCGCCTCATTTCAAAAGATGTCACAACACACATGTGATTACAGAATATAATGCGTGTGCGCTTATGTGTGTTTCTCTCGATAGGATCTGCGTGCCAATTCCTAGAATTCCATGACTCTCACACACACACAAACACACAGGGATATTGTCTGTCCAAAGTGTCCACCCTTCCTGAGAGGAAATAGTGCGAGTGACTATCACCCTTTCCATCGCCATGCTGACTGTCACTATAGCAACGGAGTTGACAAATCATGGACAACACTTAAATGGTACATTTTTACAATTTTTACAAAATGTATCAGTATATTTATAACTAAAGGACACTGTGATGTTTGTTTGCATTATTTCTTTATGTTTCCAGAGCTGCAGTGAATGGAGGTAACTTGTGGAGTTTTGGTGCTACTTGTTTTCTCATATCTGGGTGTTTTTCCACAATTTAGCTCCAGTGCTTGAAACGGTTCCATTCAGGATTCTTGGAACTTCGGCTCTGACGAGCTAACCAGCCTACTTTTCAAAACAATGTATCCCACTATGTATGTCACGCATAAATAAAGGTTTCATTGATACATAAAATGCTAATGCTCCTTTTCAAAGCATTAAAAAAAATATTCATTATGTAAATAAAAACAAAATTTGGAGGAGTCTGTTATAAATCCTTTTAGTGATTTATTCCAGAGTTTGCTAGTTTAAATGCCTTGATGTTAAACAGTGAGACAAAATTTGGCTACCCTTACTTCCAGACAATTTCATTTAGACATTTCATTCATAGTTGTGCTTTGCTACAAATATTTCTTTAAACTTATTTCTTAAAAAAAAAAAAAAAAAAAAGTCACTGCAGTATCAACATCGTGTTTCATGCTAATCTCTTTTATATTAAGTTGAAATCAATTCAGTGAGTAACCACTGTGATGAGGGGAAACAGACGCTTCGGCTCAAGCTGTGCTATTTGTTCAAACTTTGATCTCCTGAGCCACTAAAGGTCAGTTTTAGTAAACCTGCTGCCCGGCCTGTCAATATGAATGAACAGATCCTGCTCTATATAACGCTTTCACCACAGTGAACATCAGTCACTGTTTACTACCTCAGCCATCTGCTCCGGGGATTGTGTGTGTGTGTGTGTGTGTGTGTGTGTGAGTGTGTGTGTGTATGTGTGTCGAAGCAGAGTCCATTGAGGGAAAATAATCCCATTAAATGACTACCATTCTCTTTCACCAGAGTGAACAACAGAAATGTAAAGGGCAGCTGTGCTCTCTCTCTCTCTCTTTGGCACTCATTTATTTCTATGTAAAAAAGCAGATGTGGCACTTACTGCTTGGGTAATGACAACTTAAATGTTTTTCAATGTAAATGTATAAATAATTTGGCATCTAAAATAATTAGATAAGCACAACCAACTCATTAAGGGTGCTGCTCATGATTGGGTTTTTTTTCTTGTGCTGTCAATTATTTGTTTGGTCTTTAAAATGGAAGAAAACTTTGTATGAAATAGGCAAAATGGGCATCTAATTAAACCCAGGGTGATTTCTTCACATTACTGTTCTTGTTCTACCAACAGTACACACTCATTCATATTCTCTTAACATCTGTAAAGAAGCTGATATAAGAAACTGCTCATGCAATTAACCACTCATTCACTTTTTGTTCTCACATTTTTTAGATAAGTGAACGATAAATACAGCATTAGTCTAGACATCTAAAATCAAATTAGATGTTCTATTTTATAGATGCTTGACCTCTTGTTTGTGGTGGAAAAAGGAGTAGAAAATAAGAAATACGAGAGAAATTAAAGTTAAAAGGAGGAAGGATGATAAGGGGGGAGTCAGCATGGCAGACAGGGGGTGGAACCCAGAAGGACACACATATTGAGGCCTCCTACTCCCTGATCATTGTTGGTAAAAGAAAATGGGTTTAAACCTGACCTGAGGGTCACAAACATACACACACACGCTCAACACACACACTCAAAACATTCAGTTTCTATTCCTCTGCAGAGCATCTGTCTGTCGCCTGCTGACATTGAGGCCTTTTGGGGTCACTGAGCCTTTACCTCATACACCCACACACCCACACACACCCACCAAAGCCTTCCCCATAAACGCGTGCCGTAAATTTATCAATGACACAGCCGCTGCTCATTATGCAAACACACACCCACCAACACATTCAAACACAGACAACCAAAATCTGCCAGAGTACAAAAAAAGTGATTTCTATTCCAACAGAAAAAACTTAATCTCCTACAGTTCATCTGCCAAATTTTGTTTTAAAAACGAAACTGGAAGTAGCTGAAACATCAGTTTGAAAGGCATTTTAACAGAAATGTTAATTAAAATGGGCTGTTAAGTAAAAACGATACTGCTGCTATTGTATTTCAGCTAAGGAAAAGTACTTTTTCAATATTCAGTACTCTAGCCAAATTTCAGATTTTTTCAATTTGCATTTACTGTGATTTTTACAAATGGCTACATTTATACATAACCTAAATTTCCAGTTTTGAGTGTCATCTTGGCTTTGAGCTTATGTGGGACACTTACTTGGAAACCCTGGTTATTGGTTTTTCTGTATACGTGATCATTACAGTATCTATTCCTGTGCCTGCATGTGTGCTTCTATTCTGTAAAATCTTAGCCACTCATTTCTGAACTGACTGAGTCAATAGCTGAGGATTACCACAGTCACAGTTAGTCTCCTGGCTGTCTGAACTCTGCTGAAGTTTCCATTTTTCGGGGTAAAACCTCTTTATCTCTTGACTGGAAAAGCAAAACTATAGAAACAATACAAACATATGCTCTGCTGTCTTAAACTCACACTTTCCATTTCTTTCACTGTGATATCACCAAGGTCATTACATCATGATTCATCATTTTGCGATCATTCCGTTTATTCATTATTTGTTTTGCACTCCTGGACACACATCAGATAATCCGACACTTGAAACTTTGTATACTCCACTTCTCTTTTTAATCTGAGTTAAGAGCTCCTAAGTCTCACCTTGACTGAATCCAACAGGTCTTTAGGGAAAAAACGCCTCAAACCAACGTCTTTCCTGGAAAGAGAGAGAGAAAGATACATCAGTATGTTTATTATGCTCTAATTAGACCAAGGAATGCTAATTGACAAGCACTTTTAACTTTATCTGATCTCAGCAGATTATTTTTCCCTCCGCAGAGAAAATACCAACAAAAGCTACAGACTGATACATTTGTGCAGACAAGCGATGAAGACAAGAAAGAGAAAACAGAAACAGAAAGCTATGACTAAGTGCTGACTACAGAGCACTACTCATCTTTTCCTTGGAGTCAAGACTTAGGAATAACAGAGAGACCAGAGAGAGAGATAGAGAGAGGCGGGGAGGAGTATGAAGAGGGAGACCACAGAGACAAAGAAAGATGTGCAGAGCTAAAACAGGAAGGCAGCTAATGACTCAAACTCCTCTGGTGACAAGACACGTATGGGGGAAGAAAGAAGAACAAGGGAGAGATTAAGTAAAGGCTAAGAGCTTACATCATATATGTAGATATGTAGCCAGTATATACCCTAACCCTTGGGTGCAGAAAGATTATAATATGGGTTGGTACTTTAAAATTGATGGGTTGGAGAGATCTAAGTAACTGGTACATAATTTAGGGGAAATAGAAACAGTAGTTCAATGGTTTGCCTCTAATTGCAAAAAACTGCTAGCCTAACCTGTTGAGTAAATATGCAAGGATTAGAAATTAAAGATCTTTCTAAGAAGCATCTTGAGAATTAAACATTTACTTGCTGTCTTTTTCTGCTGAAAAATCAACATGAAATGAGGAAATGAAATGAGTGAAATAATGGATTTATTAATCTAAACAAAGTCTGTGACTGGTCTCCCTGCCAACCATTCAAAACGGTCAATAGCCACTGATGAGGGCTGCTCACAGCCAACAGTGCCAGATGACAAAATGTATGGGCAACGATCCACCCGACACTCAACAGGAGCCATGACAGCCAACTGTCAACTTTGTGTCTCCCAACAGCACTCTCCCTCTCTTTCTCTGATTGGTTCGAAATATGCATGACGCAAACATCTATTCCCAATCAACAGAGGGAGAAAAAATACAGAAAAGAAGAAGAACACAAACAGAGTATGAGAACAAAGAGACGGACAGGCAGACAGACAGAGAAGGACTAAAAGGATGATGAAGAGAGACAAAGAGATATCGGAAGCGAGACACAGAGCATTCTTGTTGGTTAATTGGAGGGCTCATTAAGCTGACTGACAGAAAGAAAGACTTCATTGGAAGAGGACAGCTCATTAGAATCAGATCACGTTGGAGCCAAGCATCGTTAGGGCCAGGGTTTGTTAATGGCCTTCATCGACATCCATCTACATCCATCCGGAGAGTCAACATGGACAGCTAATCCCACATGAATTTATGGAAAGTAATGAGTGTTAAACACTGATGATTGGGTGACTGAATGAGCATGGTTTTATGAATGATGATTGTGGATGGACTGATTGTAATGTACCTTTTAAAAATTCCCAAACTTTTAGTCAAATCCTTTCCTGACATTCCACTTCTTTAGATTTCTAGGAATTGCAATTGGAATCTTGGACAAGAATCCAAAACACTGTGTTATTTCTCTGTTATTTCTGTGGGGTTACGAAATATGTTTCCAGGTAAAGGAAGGATGAAGTGTGCCCACAGGTTTTGAGCTGGACTGGAGGAAAAGAAAAATCATGGGGAAAATACTCACTCAAGAAGTTCGTAGTTTGATTTCTTGTCCAGGGCGTTTCCTCTCATCTCTTTGAAGAACCTCCTGGAACCAGCAGAACACAAAGAGAGAGCAAGGTCAAGAACAAGAATAAATGAGTTTTTGTTTGTTTAGAAAGTGACAAACTTTGATGTGAATAAACTTTTCTATGTAAGAAGAGAGTAACCACCAAACATAAAGAATTCTAGCAGTTTGTAGTATTGTAGCATTGTAGTTGTAGCAAGTTATTTATGACAAACTCCTAAAAAAAGCTACTGTCATGTAAAGTGACAACTTCATACCTGATTTCTAGACAACCCAGTTTGAGAGCTATATCTTGTTCCACTTGATCCCCGATTTCTGTCATGTAGTCATTCTTCACCTAGGGGACACAAATACACACCACAAATGGTAAACAGCTTTATCCAAAAAGATTTTTCCCACTTATCACCCATTCACATGTGCACCGATGGGAGCAGGCAACATGCATGTTGCTGGCCTGACCGTCGGCGTTTAGTGTCTTGGCCTTGTGATCAAAGAACAACTCACTTTATTTGCTGAGCCCCAGCTGCCCCACAAAATCTCGATAAATTACAAATGGCAAGCCATCTATCTCACACACAAACACACACAGTCCTTCTGACCTAGATTACCAAAGGCAAACACACACTGGCTTCTAGCAGTGCCATATGTGTCATTGCTGGCAAGCTGTTGGCAGAAAATGAATCATGTTTGTGTATCATGGTGCCTCTGTGTGTTTGAATGTCTATGTGCGTGAGTGTATGCGTGTGTGTACCTGGTGGTAGAAGTAGTTGAGTGTAGGTTTGTCTTCTGTAAACTGCTGCACAAAGCCCTTTGGAAGATACCGGATCCTTAACTCATACCTGCAGAGGAGATGAAGAATGGGGGAGTGAGTTTGTTATGAAACAATAACATTTTCCAACTTAAATAGCAAAAACAAGTCTGGACTTTTGTATTATACAATAACTTGCAGCTTCTTTATTTACTGGAAAGAGATGTTAGGATGAAGTGATGTTTGATTTACCCTCTGTGAGGTTAAACATCAGAATAAGTCAGTTCAAGATGTTACAATGAGACATGAATAAGGCAAGTGGAAACATAGAGAAGAAAGGCAATTGTAGGGGGAGTGGGGAGCAAATCAGACAGAAGGAGTTGAGGATGGATTTGATATGCAAGAATGCAAATGAGAAAACCAATTGCAAGATCAGTAGAGGAGTCAGACAGAGACAGACAGAATTGTTGACTTAGTCAGACAAAGCAGGCATCTGGCTCTCTCTCTCTCTCTCTTTTTATATCCTCAGTGCAAAAGGTCTCCACCTCACAACAGCATCAGCACCAAAAGCGTCACAATAAACTTAATATATACCAGTGAATTAACATTCAAACAGCCGAACCAATAGAAACACACCACATGCACACAATGCCCCCCATCTCCAGACGGGACGTTGTCTGCAATAATTCACTTCTGCGTCTTCGGTACACATTAAGGCAGACTGCTAAAATGAGCTGTTTAAGGAGACAGCGACTTTGAATTTGAAAGGGCAAATAAGTCATAATGTCTGAAAATGGGTTATAAAGTAAAACCTCACAGTTTTTCTCATTGGAACTGAAAGCACAAAACACAGAACCCAAAGTGAAATTGGACAAAACTTGTCCTTGACACATTTTGTAAAGCTCACTCACTCTGCTACCCAGTAACATTTTAGGATTATTTATTAAATTTTAAAACCTCATAAGAAGACATCAGAGTCTGTAACTTAACTTTGGCACATGAAAATGTGGACGCCCCTCCATGTCTAGTCAGTCTATGGGAAAATATAAGACTAACCAGTTGATTAGGAAAAATCTATTGCTTATATCTTTATTCATACAACTTGATGCTGAAATAATACAAGCAGCAGAGAAGAAGGGACACTGCTTGGCTGATAAAAAGCAGTAGACTTGACAAATTTACGAACTGCTGCTGTTAAGATTCTTGCTGTCAGTTCATACTCACAACTCTTCCCACACCGCATGTTTTATTTGCAGCCTGACCCTGTGACGCTGAACAAGCTTCAGCGTACCGTGTTTGTTTTGATCTTTTATGTTACATTAGCACAAGGACAACTCATCAGACATGTTCAGTAGATGACACACATGTTCTCATTCTCTCACCTCCACTCTTCACTTGGTCGTGCCTGTTCATATTTCTCTCTGACGTGAGAAACACCCATATCGGGGTGTAGCCAGTGCACCTGCTCTCTGGATTGGCTGTTGCTGAGACGCAGGCCAAAACAAGACGTCCAGCGCACTTTGTGGATGTCCAGAATCTTCTGGATGATTCCCTGGAAACCAAGAAAGAACCAATTTCATTTGGGACACACTTAGTTAGCTTCTTTCCCTGCACAAATACATAAAATTTAAGTTCTAAGAATAAAATAATGATAAATAAACACTACATGAACACTTTGAGCTAAGGACACAGTACTTATCACTGTTCTGTTGGGCTAATTTGACTATTTTCTCCTTCATTTTCAGTGGCAGTGTCCTAGTTGTGGTGGCATGAAACACATACTTCAGCATGGCGAGCATTAAATAAAACAAAGATGGCCTGCAGACAAAAACAGTTTCCCAGTCTATAAAGAACTCAGTCTGTCATACCTCTGTGTGCCAACTGTGCCAGTGTTTATGTCTGGCATTTTGCATCAGGTCAACGAGGGCATGAATCTATCCATGTGTATGTGTGTGTGTAGGTGACTTGAAGCAATTTAACATGACATCCCCACCCAAACAAGTTGACAGACATCATACCCACACACACAATAATGCTCACAGCCCCATGTGCATTGCCATGTAAAATGCTAGAGGGGCTGACCTAGATACTGAAGGAGAAAGTGAGGGGAGCAGAGGAGAGGATATTTGAAGTGATGTATCCAGTGTGACCACTAAAGTTTGAGCAGTGCTGAGTAGTTTCTGCGTCATGGAAGTGGATCTAAAAGCATACTGTTGAGTAAACCTCCAATAATACACACACGTACACACACACACAGTGCCCCGAGGTCGTATGTATTTGCTAGCTAAATTTTCTCAATATGCTGTGTGTCCTTTATCAGAGCAGACAGCTACAACCTTGATCAGAGGACAAGCAGAAAAAAATCCACCTTTAAAATAACTGCTAGGGGCACTGCAGCATATAGGCAGCGGAGGCAGTGTCATGAGAACTAAATACCAGTGTGTAAAGGTTGAACAGTTCAGTTTTAGGAGAATAAAGCTGGAAAGGGTCTATATTTTCCACCTGACAACAAAATAAAAGCTACAATGATGATCAGCTGTGATCATCAATTAGCTGATCTGTCAATCAGAGTTGAAGAACCCCTGCCATGAGAGACTACAGAGCCATTCATTTGCATTTGTAATTGAGCTTTAATACACCCTTAAAGCACTAATAGCATGGCTATGGACTCTAAGTCTTGTTAAAAAATGAAGTATCTGTTCCTAAAACCCATTTCTTAAAGGTCCGATGTGGGTTTGATGGGATTTTTAACAAAATGTAAAAAAACATAGAATAACATCAGCCGTATACTCTCAGACTGTCAGACTAGTGTTTTTTAGTTAATTTTTTCATAAATAATTTTGCCACCATTTATACATTCAGTACAAACTAAGGCAAAATTAGTGCATGTCCCTTCTTACCCTGACATCAGTTGCATCTCCATATCTGATATTGGAAGACCAGCAGCTGTTTTCGGTGTTTGTCTCAAAGTGATGAAAGACTTTCAGAACCCTGTCCACGGATCCTGCCATGGCTCGGTCAGACCCCCCCGCGCTCAGCCTTGATTTGGCACCTCCCAGGAGGGCATGGTTCAGATTAGGGTCCAGGTAGGTCGTAGCCATGGTTTTCCCTGCTGACACTGCTGCTGCTAGGTGTCTGTCATATTCTGTACAGGAAGAGAAAGGACATTAAACATCAGTGAAATAAGAAAAAAAAAAGTCAAATAAGAAGAGAAACATGGTAACTCTTGAACTTAAACTCTATAATGAGAGTTTGGTCTATGAGCAAAAATTCACTGCTGTCTCAAATAATGAATTATTTTCCTGATCACTCAATTAAAGACAAGAAAAATTGTGAAAAACAAAGTATATCAGAAGAAAAATAAATAACAAAATACTTCAATTACAACTCGCTAATTACTGCTGACTGCATTTCCTTTCAATCCACTAATCGTTTGATTGCTTGTTTCAATGCTTGCTTTGTTCAAAAACAGTCAGAATGAACCCGGGTCTCATCTTTTGATGAAATGACCGTTGCTGATATGACGCACTTTGGTAAGATGAAAAACAAAAAATGAAAAAACACAATGAGAAAATCTGAACAATGAGACACCAGAGAGAAAGAACAAGAGATGGCTGCAATCAGGGTCAAGGCTCAGTATGTAAGCACCTGTGTCTATAACACAAAGAAGACAATGTACTTCTGGCTGACGTTTTTCCTGAATAAGGAGTCAGGACATTGATACATTTCCTGGAATGTCACGGCAACTTAATCTGGGAAAAGCCCAACACGGACTACCCCCTCTAGTCTGTTTGTTTGAGTGTGCAAGATGTTCGTTTTGTCTACGTCTGTGTGCACATTTGTTAAACTGTGTAGAAAGAGATACTGAAATCTCTTTCATTCCTCTTTTCTGCTTCTTCTTTCGTGCTATGCTTCTCCTCTCTTCTTTCTAAGAGGAAAACTGATATGTTCTGGCAGGTAATTACACCTGAAAGTGGACACACACATACACACATAACTCAGAGAAAAGACGGTGAGGTAGTTGAAGGACTTATAGGATAAAAAACGTATACCCATGTCATTGTCAATATTAAATTGGAATCACTTATACATTAACAAATAACTCAAATGGCTTTAAAACTTTTACCTGCCTCTCTCTCTTTCCATCTCACACACTCTCACACACTCAAGTCAGTTCCCATGGAGTCAGATGTCATGCTGTGGAGGGGCTCAAGCTACTTGTTTCTGTGTGTGTATGTGCCTGTGTGTGCATGTGTGCAAAAAGAGATTTCATTCATACCTCTGTCCCAACACATGGGAAATGGGCTACAGCCGGTCATTGCCATGGAAACACATGTCTGTCCCTCTCTGTGTCTGCCTGCACCAAGGACAGACAGACAGCTGGCGGTCTCACAACCACGCATCGCTAACACTGAATTTTTTTAGTGCAAATGTTACATAAATAAAGCAAAAACACACACACAAGTTCTTGACACAACTGCAAGAACACTGAGACGCACGCACGCACACACTAACACAAACACACACTCTGTCTCCGAGGCAGAAATCTTTGTCTCCAACTTTTGTCAACAGCTTCGTTAGCCAACAGTCACTTCCAGAAGAGTAACAGCAGTAATCCTCAAAAGGGCCAATTTTCTGGTCTGTTGACACTTTGCATTGAGTGCAAAGATGCTTCAGAAAACACATCGACAGGGAAAACGCAAAAAAACCCCATTCTTCCCAACACTCCTTCGTCTTTTCTTAATCTTTTCTTGTTATCCACAGTTGCAAAAGTCAAGAAGAAATCCCCAGAGATGTAGTTTCATCCAAAAACTTTCCCTCTCCCTTTTCTTTCTCTTTACTTCTAAATTACTCCTCAGCAGCCCCTCTTTGATGACAATGCACTGTTTGTTTTTTGCCCAATTTCTGCCCCATGCTTGCTCTCCACAGTTACACAGTTGCCGTGGAAGAGTCGAGCAAACATTGCTTGGAAGAGGACTCAGGTTGTTTCTCACAGCGGTCCCTGTGATGAGGAGAAGGCTGTCCCACCAGCAAAAAAAAAAAAAGAAGTTCACAGCCAAATCCAACTTGTAAAGTGTTGATCCAGTGGAGATTCAGTTATTTAGCAGTTTCAGAGAAGGACAGACAATTACTGTGCCCTTTCTGTTTGAAATACAAACAGAGAGAGTGAGAGAGAAGAGTACGGCAGACAAACAAAAGGAAAGTGAGACAGTGCGACAGAGAGAAAGAGAAATTTAGCGACTGTTTAAGGATGAATGAGAGGAAAGGGAGAACAGAGCAGCGACTGAAAGAAAGTTGAGAGGGGAATGAGAGAGATCAAGAGAGAGAGGGCTGCTGGAGGAGCAGGAGGAGCCACAAACTATTAATATGCTAATCTCCTGTGTTCAATGAATAAAACACACCCACTTGTGTTTATTAAGCTAACCTCAGAACAGCCCTTATGTTCTACCATAGTTGCAACCATTGCAAGTGAAACGCAAAGGAAGAGATGAGAGAAGATCAGATTTCAAGAGAAATTTATGACTTTCCAAACTAACTCCTACACACTTTTACAGTATTTCATAGACTTAAGACAAAACAAAAAAACAACAACCCAGGAAACCAGAAAACAAGAACAGAATCAGTAATCACAAGTACTAATCAGCACAAAACCTCTTCAGATCTCAGTCATCTCCAACTGTACTTGTACACTCCACTTTAAGTCCATTTAAAGTCCATAATGGAACTTAAAGAGGACTGCCACCATCCCCCAAACTCTCTTTCTGGTCATCCAAACTGAACAACTGAACCAACTCAAAAATACATATGTGTATGTTTCTGTTATTTCCCTGTCTAACATAGTTTCATACAAAAAATATATATAATAAAAAAGAACAGAAAGGAAGAGCTTTTTTGTAAATACAGGCGGTGCCAATCCACTTCCAAACGTCAAGGTCTCAATAAATCATGCTTTGAACTGCACACTCAGAGTCATTTAGCCTGTACTTTGGGGGTCATACACTATCTTTCAGAGTGCTCAAAGCGCTGGCCTGAAGGCTCATCTCAATGGCATGATGCCTACAATATCCTGAAAGCAAGTGGCACCTATCTCTGTGAGAGTTCCTGCTGACCAGATGCCAGCCTCCATTAATCAGATGGACATTTATGGTTGAACACGTCCTCCACTAAAGAACTGAAAAGACCTCAGTGAGTTACTGAGCACACAAAAGACAGCATACAGCAAGGTCACAGAAACTTGGTACCTTGTGTGTGCTTGTGTATGCAGTTGTGTGTGTGTGTGTGTGTGTGTGTGTGTGTGTGTGTGTGTGTGAAGTTGTGTGTGTGCTGTGGTGTGTTTGATATAATTAGTGCTCTAACTCG
>JAQMCX010000018.1:8432961-8470583 GCA_029814765.1 Acanthurus leucopareius | reverse complement strand
GTGGTTCAGACTGTTCATTTTGTGTTTCAAAGGATAAAATAAAACAGCAGCACACCAAACATGCAGGAGATGGCGCCATTGTACGCTTTACTCGGCACCCTCAACTGTAAAAGAAAAAAAGACTTTTATTTTGAAATTTACTCAACAGGAAGTCCAACGGAACGCGGTGCTGCGCTGAATTTGACAGACCAGCGGTAAAACGCAGAGTGTGTGTGTATGTGTGTGTATGTGTGTGCATCTGTCTGTCAGTAACCGTTGAATCTCCGTTGACTGTGAAAGTAGGTGACCGCAATAAAGTCTTTAAGTTTCTGTTGACGCTTAAACCGTTTAACGGACTATTTTAAAGCGGAGAGGAGCTAACTAACTTTTCGTCTGTGAAACCTAAGTCGTCTGCCGGTGGAAATGATCCAGTAACTTTAAGGTCAGTCTTTGATTTTAATCTTGCTGAGTCAAGAATCTTGTCTGACCGCCTTCAAAAAGTCAGTTTCATGGCCTGTGACTGACTTAATGGTCACGTCAGTTTTAAATTGTTTTAACGTTTTGTTTGTTAACTTTTACGTTTATTGAACAAAACGTTCATTTTGCTAATATTTTAACGTAATATATGTACGTTTCAGAGCCGCAATATGTTACTACAGGTTCGGTGAAAAATGATCCTGTGACTTATTTCGTTCGTTTACTTGATCTCTCTAACGTAACACTTTGAATCAGAGGGATTTGTCATGGCACACGCCTACAAGTTGCTCATTTTTAGTACTTTTCCATCCGCTCGCTTAAGTAATGAAATTATTTAGATGCTACCATGAAAGAAAAATGACTCTAGATTGTGTTAACATTAATATAATACTGCATTTTTAATGCGAGGTGTCACAAACTGGAAGAAAAAAAATGGTACTACTAGGGTTTTTATTGGAAATTCTGATAAAATGCCACCGCATGCATCTCTCTGTTTTGTTGTTACTGGTTAAGGTCATGAATGATTCATTTTTTTTTGTCACAAACCAGTAAGAAACTAGAAATATGGGTTGGTGCCTATTTAAAAGGCATGACATCGTTTTAAAGGTTTACCCTCCTCCTGTGTCGCAGAGCAGGGCAGAACAAAGGCACACACTGCTGTGTTTGTGACTTAAATGAGATGCAGCATCAGAAGTTGCTGCATTTTCAGTGAAAATGCAAATGACAGTGAAGCCCTTAGTGCAAAAAAAGAACCTATTCATACTCCCAGTTTGAAATTAATATTGCAGCTTTGCCAAAAATTGGAAACCTTATTTGTAGCCTACACAATGGAAATCACAAAGGGAATTAATCAACAGTGGTCAGCAGATAAACTGACATTTACTGTCAATGGGACTCTGCAAATTTACATTTTTTTCAAAGCCAACGTGGTTTCTAGATTTAGAAAAGGCTGACACAGGTAGAAATGTCCTGGGGGACTAAAATCACATATGAGGATTCTAAAATTACTTTCATTACTCTAAAAGTGTATTACTTCTCCTAACCACTTTCATAAATCTTTTCAGTTCTATAAAATTACTGCTTGCCATCAACTGCGTGGTGAAATAGTTGTCTGCTACATCAAAGCTGTGCCGTCTCTTAAATATATGAAGACAAACTTGTTTGTTTAAGTTCCTGAACAGCCTTTAGATGTCTGCATGGACACTGATTCCTTAAAGCTCGACTTCCTGCTCAAGTTTTATTTGTATACTGATGTTTGAGTAATTCCGCTCAGTGTTGCTTTCCTGGTGAAATCTTCATTGTGCAATGAAGACAATGAAGCATTAGTGCTGCTTGTATTGTTTTAAGAAAGGCAAACAATATGATGCTTTTGGATGGGTTCGATTTGTTTTTCTCATTCTCTTTGTGTTGGTCTCAGAAGATGTCTGCATTTCATTAAGTGTTTGGATGTATGTGTACAAAAACTGTCTGTCCAGTTCATCCGTGTCAGATGGTTATAAAACTACTGCGATGCTGGACATGGCTGAGTTTATGAGAGGTGTAAACACACACACCGTAATGTACAGGGTTTCCAAATATAGGGGCTTGTCTGGGAATAAATTACTAAAGCGTGTGTGTTTGCATGAGTTTGTTTCCGTGACACAGCAGGGTTGTTAGTCAGAGTCCGGAATGGCCTGAAGACCGAGAGAGAAGGAGTGCAAGCGTGTCGAAGGGGAGAGAGAAGAGAAGATTACAAGACAGAGCAGATTACATATAGAACAAATATGTGATAACAGAAGTAAAAAGTGGATAAAGGGGAAAAAACAAGGAAGTGAGATTTAAAAAGGGTTAGAAAGAAGAGCAAAGGAAGATCAAAAGTCATCAAAAGACGTGCTGAGAAGAAGAAGACGATTTACCAGACAGCCGTTCTCTGGGTTTTGCGTGTGGGTGCAACTAATGTAAGTCAGATGTTTATTCTTGGATCTGCCTGACATAGCCAGAACCGTGCAGCGATTGATGAGGTTGAGACTTGAGGTGGAGATGTGCTGAGCAGCTTTTCTAATATGCACTTGTACTTTAATTTTTTGAGTGATTTTTCAGAAAGTTTAGAGCTAATAAAATCTGAGGTATTGCTGTTTTGGGTAATTGAAAACTGTAAGTCTGCCCTATGTGAGAAAATGTACGTTATTGAGCTCAGTGGAGTCATCGCTCTCTTTCATATTTGAAGTCAACATCCAACTTTTTCATCATGCCTTAAAACGTGGCACCCTATCCTAAAAAAAACGGTGCTGAGAGCAAGCTACATTTTTTCTTCAGATGTTTAAAGTTTGCACAGCTAGCCAAACCACAAAGTTATTGTTTGTTAAGCTTAAACAGTATGACAATAGTGGCTGAATAGTAAGAGAACAATATTCAGAAAAGCTTTTGTAGGAAAATCAAGTGAAATCAGTGATGCAGCTGATAATTTGTGTAGAAACTGCTTTTGGTTGTAAGAGCATGAACAAGTAATTAAAATAAACAAGTAAGTGGAGGAATCAAAATTTGCATCCAGAATTAATATTAAACATCCAGCCTCTGTCAGTCCAGGTAGTATGAACGCTACTGAAGATTAGATCAATGTAGCTTCTGAGAACAAAGAACAAAAGGTATTTTTCTGAAGAACATGCTCACCAAGTGGTGCAGCTTCAGGGTTTTCTTCTCTGTTTACTGTAAGATACTGTTTGAATAATATCTTGGTTTTCCTCTCTGTGATTCTGACAACACAACGTGTTTACTGCATCAGCGATCAGACCTCAGCATCTGCTGCATGTATGTGTGTGCATGGACACACATCTGGAGGAAGTTGAGGGGAAGAAATTTGTGTGTGCTGGGGGGCTTGAAATTCTGCATCTTTTTTGTGTCATATCCTCAGTTTTTTCTGTAATTGATGCCATCAATATTACCAGATTTTACCAGTAGTTATCTGTAATGAAACTAAACATAGGGTCATTTGTATAAAATCTAATAACAGTGTATGTAATTTAATAAGTACATATCATAATACAGTCATATTTTATCTGGAAATTCAGTTTGGAAAGGATTTGTAGATGAAATATAGATCAGAGTGTGTGTAATTGGATAATCAAGTAAATGCCTGTTAGTATCCTTAAATTAACTTCTTAGATTTGCAGAATTGCTTCCAATACCAGCTGCTTTAGTACAAATAGCCAAGAAAATTTCATGAAAGCTGACAAATGAATGCAATGATTTCAACTTATCTCAATGTGCTTTCTTTTCATGTGTGTTTCTGTGTGTGTGTTTGTGTGTCTCTGGCAGCGTTGTGATGGCAGAGCTCCCGTCAGGACTGCTGGAGGCATGTGTGGCGGTTGGAGCCCCCGGTGATAAGCTTCGAGACATATACCAGGTAAAGAGGCAAAAGATATGTGCAGGCAGTGTATGCAAACCAGCAGAGCATTTACAGCTGGCCTGCTTCTTGTGTCAACACAGTCTCTCTGGGAGGATTCATTTGTATTTCAGTTACATCTGAAAGTTTCATCAGTTACATCCAAGCTTTGTGAATCACTGAATCATTCCTCCGTACTTAAGCTCCTCTGTAGTTTAAGTGATGTTCATAGACCTGGGTTGTTAACAGCATGCACATGTTAATGACGGGTGTACATGATATCTTATGGAAGTCACAAATTCTTTGAACTAGCTTTGAACAGTTAGTTAGCCATCTATTTTTTACCTTTTTAATTGCAAAAAAGACCCAAAAACCCACTACATTTGAAGATGTTTTATTTGTCGTGTGGAAATAGCAAGATTGTCCTAATTCAAATGTTTTATTTCAAATTTTATTTTGTATTTGTTCAAATTTAATTGCAAGTTTTGTTGCAAGTTGATTGTACAGCATACAGTCGTTAAAAGAAATTTAGCTTTAGGTTTTAACGTAAAAAAGTGAGGTATAGATTTGTCAGACCTGTCACTCTTAATATTTCCAAATTGTGTTATAGCTTTATCAGCAGAATAAGATAAACGAACTCCCCCTGCTGGAAGCTGAGGTCCTCCAAGTCCATGCCCCACCCTTTGTTTCCAAGGAGACCAACTCAAGCCAGTCCATTGGTCCTGCTTTCAGTCGTGTCCAAAGGAGGAGGAGCTTTATTAAGAAGGTAAACTTTTTTTTTAAACGCGAAACAAACGTGAGCTCATGCATTAATGATCAATATGAGAAAGTATTTGATTTTGAAAAAAATATTTCTTTATTGTTTTTCAAGTTTCAAGCAAGTTTATTTGTTGATCACAATCAGAAATAGAATTAATATTCGTTGTTTTCCTGTTTGTTTGCAGAAGAGGCGAGATCGTGCGGCTGAGGTGCCGAATGGAGAAACAATCCATCGTACAGAAGTGTCTTCAGCAACTGAGGACATCAGTGTCCCAAAGGACCTGGACCTCATTGCCTTGCCACAGCTCTGTTTCCCTGGTAGAGTTTATTTCTTCTGTAACAAACTTAACAATTGCAAATTTTCAGTTGAATGACCCATGTTTATTAGTTTCGTAAATAAAACAGTCTGTTATGAAAATGTCCTTTGAATTACGCTCAGAGTCGGATGTATTGGAGTATTTTCAGGCATTAATACCCTTCAGATTTGTTTAAATGTAATTCCTTTATGACATGAGCACGGCACACGGCTCCACTTTGCATAGCGGCGTATCTTGAAACTTTTTGGTGTCCGTTGGTTAGGTGGTCTCCAGCTAGCAACAGAGCATAAAGAAGACAGTTATCACTTCCTGGTTTTCACTGACCTTTTTGGTAACCGGACCCATGGAGTTGTTGTGCAGTACTACAGGCCGATACAGGTACAAACACACACACACTCACAAACACAAACAAAAACATGTTAAATTTAATTCATGCAGACGGTCATTCGTTGTTAACTGTCTGCCTTGTCAGTCCTGTCAGGAAGGTGCTGTGCAGAATGGCCACAGGTGGAATTCATCCAAGTGTCGGCTCTTTGCACCCTTCGCTGTGTGCATCATCTCCAAGTTCCCCTACTACAACGCTCTGAGAGACTGCCTGTCATGGTAATAACGTGATAGCTGATGGACATTCTTACCTTCATTGAGGTGATCTGATGGCAAGTTTAACACTTTCTGTGTGTCCTCCATCCCTGATTCTACCTTTTCAGCCTCCTGGTCCACCTGCGGCCTGCCAGACACAGTGATGTTGAGGAGACAATAAAGGAGTTTTCGGCCAAGCTGTCGCTGGTCCCTTTACCACCTCCTGGACAGCTACATGTGGTGAGGAGATGCTTTTTCCTTCCAACTTTCTTTGTCTCAGTTGGAATATCTGTTTTTTTCTCATCCTCTCTCTACTGTATATGTCACTCAATCCAGCAGATTTCAGTGGCTAGATCTTTACAGTAGTAGGAGGGATGATTGATAAGTTCATGGCCAAAGGTAGAAGCAGATGAGCTATATACTTCTCATTACATGCATGTGCAGGCCAACTCTTTAGATGATTATGCAGAAAGTTTTAGCTGACTATCTTTTATGGTATTTCTGTTTTGGGTAATAAAAAGTTTCATTCAGCACCATCTGAGAAAACGAGTAACATCAGACTTTGCGCAGTCATCCACTACCTTAATCTCAAGGACTCACACAAGGAGATCCACAAGGTTATGTGGGTTATTTTCTCAGATGATGCTAACTTACTAGTTTCAGGGATCTAAAACACCATTAAGTTATTTACTACCTTGTAACCTAGCTTCCTTTGTATGTGTGTTTCTGTGTGTTAGAGCTTCACCCTGCGTCCCCTCCAAGTGATTCTTCCATCCAGGGAGGATCAGGACAGCCCTGTTATCGACATCGATCTGCACCTGCCTTTCCTCTGTTTCACACACACGACACTGCTTCAGGTAATGCAACACAGAAAGACTGGTATTATATGACATAAAAACACAAAAAAAGTCCTAAATTGATGCCTGATGACAATTACACTTATTCAGTTGCACTCCTTATTGTTGTAAGTGAAGTAAAGCGTCTCCTAAATACTAAAAATGAGTGAAAACCCTCTGTGTAGTAACTCTATGAGACCCTCCTCTCTGTAGGTGCTGTCCTGCCTCCTTCAGGAACAGAGGCTGGTGTTCTTCTCTTCTGACTGGGCCAGACTCACTCTGGTTGCTGAGAGTTTGCTGCTGTACCTGCAGGTCAGTGCAGCAGGGACACTGTGTCTGGCAACTGGAGTAGTTCTACTTTACTTTAAAGAAATATTTTTTAAAATATTTCTTCAGCATTCTCTTGTAAAATCCTTTCATCTGTTTTCTCTTCTTCTCTTAATCTGTCTCAGCCTCTGTCCTGGCAGCAGCCCTACGTTCCTGTCTTGTCGAGAGGAATGCTGGACTTTCTCATGGCTCCAACGGCCTTCCTGATGGGCTGTCACATCAGTCATTTTGAAGAGGTTGCTGCAGTGAGTACAGCTATTTACTGTCTTTGTTCAAGCTACAGACAACACCAAGGATTAAAGTCTTGGTTTTATGGCTTTGGGCAAACCTGGCAAATCCGACCTTTCTTGCACAAGATGATGGGAGCCATATTGGATGTTCCTCTGCGCCAGACAGTGCATGTTATAATTATGATTTAACTGTTTTTCTGTTTAGTAGACATAAAGAATTAATAGATTAACAAATATTGCTTCAGCTTCTTCCAGTGATGTCTTGATCATTTCCCAGAATGTGCAAGGCTCTTGGCCGCATATTTGACATCAGTTTTATAACAAGTACTATTTATAATGCTAGTGGGTGTAATACTAATGACAGGTCCTGTTTGTAATTGTCTTGATTGACACACTCACATACAGTAAGTACGTAACAATGAACTGTTTATTCTGGACTGCGTTCATCTTTGTTCAGTGACTTACAGAGGCTCAGTTCACATATTCAACAGTAGCCGTCAGTTTAATGTGACACAGCAGGGAACAGTCAGAATGTGCTGTAATGAGTTTTTTCCCCACTGTACCTACAATACTGATGCTTGTGTATGTTCATGTTCAGGAGACAGAAGAACTCATCCTGGTAAACATTGATGATGGCATCATTCAGTCATCATGCTCTGAAACCATTGACCTACCAGCTATCCCTCTGGCTGCAGCGGAGAGCTTCATATCAAGGTAAAACACACACATACACCTTCACACGCTAAACAATTTTAAAGTAAACAGTTTGCTGTAAATTTTGAGCTCTTGGGGGGCGTTGTTCGTGAATGATGCTGAAAGATAAAACATTCAAAAACACTCAGACAGCTTGTATCAAAGCTGGAACTGATTTGTAGCTGAAATCAAACACACCCCTCAAATACCTGCAAAATCAAATTAGACAGGCAGCACAGCTGAAATGAACTGATTCAATCAAAGACTTATAAAGCTCTTTCACATTCGTTGTTTGTGTGTGTGTGCAGGGCGGAGTGTCTCCAGCTTCACTATGATCTGGAGCTGTGTCATCTTGGGGCAGGCACTGATGCAAATGCCCTGCGATACCAACGCAGAGACTGGCAGACACGTCTCAACACGCAGATACAAAATATCGCTCTGGAACTGGTGGTAAACATCTTCAGGTGTGTGTCCTGCTTAAAGCTGTGCGACTCTGGAAAATAAAGTGGTCTGTAGGTCTAAGTTTAACACTCATTTTGCCACATATTTTTCAACCTAGACCTTATTTTTGCCATGTTTTTGTGTCTAAGTGACTAATAAAGTCCACAATTCTTGATCCTTCTCATAATGTTGTCAGACACTTAGAATAAAAAATCTGAGCTTGTCGATGTAAGAAACAAGCACTGTGTGTGGATGTATTTCTTTCTGTTTGTCTGGTGTGTTTGACTGTAGTCTTGTTTCATGACTTCTGGCTGCAGGGCTCTTGCTCAATACTGGACCAATTTCAAGACCATCCGTCTCCATTTGTTTCATAGACAAAAAAATATGGGAAAATAGGGTCAGGGATGAAAAAACAAACAAAAAAACACACTGCAGTTCAAGAAAAAGTAGATGAACCTGAGTCTAAATGAAGACTTTTCTCTCTTTATTCATATGTTATGTCTGTTTTGTCGACCATCTCTTGTTTTTCATCAGAGACGTTCAGGACTTTCTAAACCACGAACACAGAGTTTTTAACAGTGAGGAGTTTCTGAGGACAAGGGAGCCAGCAGACCAGTCCTTTTACAAGAAGGTACACTCACACACTCACACATTCAACTACACAGACATGCACACTTACACACACACACACTTGACACGCTGACAGTCTGTGCTGAGTGTTTCTCTTTGTTGCCGCTCACAGGTATTAGACACTCATATCTTCCACTCGTTCCTGCGAGACAGGCTGAACAGGAAACGGGACACCTTCAGCCGCATGGAGCAGAAGACGCGTAACCATGCACACAGGTATGATGTCATTAATGAGGGACGAAGGTAACCAGGCAACTCTGTGGGGATCAAAGGGCAAAAGCTGCCCCACAATTTATGTGACTTTCCAAAACCAACAGGCCAACTTTCCCACTGAGCTGAGAGAGAAACACAGTTTGCAAGACTTTTTTTTCCCTTTCTACACAACTGTTTCTGTCAGTTTTAATGAGAACAGCAACGTGTAACAGAACACAGCTGGCTTCTTATCACACTGTCAAGAGTGGTGAAAAACTGTAAACGCTTTTAATTAATGACTACTCTGACAACATGTTGTGCTAATTAGTTCTTTTCAAGAATGATCCGTCCCTTAGATGACCAGGGCTGCCCCCCCCCCAAAGGTACTTCACCAAACCTGATAGAGCTAAAACAATTAGTGGATCAGCAGGAAGTTAACTGGCAAATTTTGTCAAATTTTTCAAAAGAAAATTATTGTTTCAAGCTTTGAAATTTGACGATTGCTGCTTTTCTTTGCCTTATAATGTGTTTTGGGCCTTTATATGTTGGACAAAGCAGAGATGTGATGATAACTCTTTTTATTCAAGAAAAAATTAACTGAGTGTTTGACACTTGATTTGCAGGTCAGGTTATTATGAAAATAATCATTATTTGCAGCTTCACAGCCAAAAAATCCAAAACTTTTATTTGTTTTTTACACGTTTGCATCAGTGTTTGTTGTGAGAGTAGGAAATGCACACAGTTCATGAGACTGAAGGAAACACCAAGGTGCTTATCAAAAGGGTGGAAACCTTCATGTGATAAAGACACTCATTCAGTCAATAAAGATGATGGTTGATGTTCTTACATCTATGATCTGAATCCTTGACTTCATTCCTCAAATGGCATCTATAAATACAAATGAGACTGTATGTTTATTCTGATCTAAATTTTGACAAAATTTACCAGTGTAACTGATGTCTACAACATGACCTCAACATGCCTCATTCTCATCGTTTTCCAGGAATCGTGCGATGACAGAGTCTCCTCGACGTCCTCTCATGTCTGACCTGTCAAAGACGGGCTACAGAAGCTACGCCAGCCCTGACGACAGACTGAGCAAGAGGCTGGGAGCGAGCCTGCCTAACCTGGACCAACCTGCCAGTGACTCTATGGCTGCCATCAGCTCCAGCAGACCCACCTCCCTCAGGAAGATGACCCCTGATGCCGGTCAGTACTGCTGGAAGAAATAGATGAAATGCAATCAAACTGTTTCTAATTTCCTTTGTCACCTTTCAGGCTTGAAGTGTCTTCAAAGAGCAGTGAAGGTTTTCCGGCTCCCTGAGTTTCCCCCTCCGCTGGCCTACCATTATGTCCAGAACTATTACTCTGACATGGTTAGTTCCCTGGGGAAGGCGATTAATGCAACACCACCTGATGAGTCTGCTCTGCTTGCCAGGTAATGTGAGAGAAAGAAACTGATAAAGAAAGTGTTTATGTACAAGGTGTTTTATTGTTTTATTGTTCTACTGAAAAAAGTAACATCTGTTTAAGTGTTTTAACAAAGTAAATGAAATGCTGATCTGATAATTGTTGTGTCCTTTTGTTCTATTTAGCTTCTGTTTAAACTACATATCTTATGTCACAAAGTAGTCTGGCTTTTCTGTCAGATTTTATGCTGAGTCATTGTTTTTTTAACCTGAAATATTAAACCAGAAAAACAGGTTGTTTCCCATGTGATATTTTTTCAGTTGCTCATATTGTTATAAGAATTGCACCAGACTAAATGTGACCTAATAAAATAACACAAATTTCTGGAATGAACCATGACCCCAACCAAAATCTTTCAGTAGTACATAAGTTCTTATTAGTTAGTCCAGTAGTTATGTCCTTTTAAAGTTCACCGACTGACTTCTCAACAACCTTAAAAATCCTTTTAATCTTCTTGATGTCCGTCTCTCCAGGTACCACTACCTGCGTGGTTTGGTGAACACTGTGTCCAACAGGCGTCTGGATGCACTGGAGGACTTCCAGAGTCTCTATAAGACGGACTCGGACATCTTCCCCTCTCAAATGGTGAAGTCGCTGGTTGAGTCTCTGCCGGAAACTGAACGGTTACAGGTCAGTCTGTCATGAATGAGGACTCCGTGTTGTGCTCTGCTATCCCAGTAATAACATTGCTTTCAAGATTCACTTTAGTTGATTGCATCAATTAATGCATATTTTATCAAAGCGTGCAGCACATCAAATATTAAATATTATCGGGCAATGGAATCATAACAACTGTATTGATTAGTACTGTAATAATGATCGACAAAACCTCTTGGCAGGCGGACAAGAGGCCAGAATTGAAACGGCTCATCAGTCGGGTGAAGAGGGACGAGGAGCGGGAACGTGCACGTCACAACAACGGGAACGAGGAGGGTACCGTGAAGCGCTTCCAGCTGCCGAAAACATACATGCAGCCGGAGGAGTTTGTGAAGTGCATCCAGGAGTCCGGCATCGTGAAAGACCAAGGAACCATACACAGACTCTTTGACGCTCTTACAGTCGGTAAGCACTGCATAATGGAACATGCACATGTGTGTTTTTACAGCTTATAAAAATCTATGTTATGCACATTGTAAATACAGTCATGAGAGCGGCCCAGGCCTGGTCTCGTGTGTTTGATCGAACAGGCTGTCCCTTATAACTTTTTTTTCTCAAGCTCCACCACCTTCAACTCCTTCAGCATATACACAAAGTCATTCAGACAAAATATCCCACTCCTACACCCCTCCTTCTCCCTTTTTCCAAGCAAACATTTATTCCTTGGGTTAATCATTGCCTCACCCCTTCTTGAAGAGAATTTTACATGCAGGTCTGTTTGGTGTTGTAGGTGTAACCCAAGCTTTTGCGCACGTTTACTGGCCTTTAGCTGGTGGCTAATGGCTAATTCAAAATGTACATATGAATAAAAAGTACTACATGGGTTCCTGGTAAATCCATTGGAAACTATTCCGTCACCACGGGCATTGTATTTAATTTTAGATGGCTCCCTCACTCTATACGGGGTTGAAAAGCATGGTAAACATTACTGAAGCAAGTAGTACCAGTCAGTGTGAGAGCTGCAGTGACCTGACAACATTCCTGAGCAAACAAGAAGCAGAGGAGAAGAATATTTCAGTCATTCCAACTATGGATTGAGTAAGGAGGGATATTTTTGTTTAATTAGAGATAAGTGATATGAGAGGAAGGGAGTTGGGTGAGAATTATCTTCGGTACTTTTTTGAAAGTTGATGTTTTTCCTGAATTTTTCCTCAGGAAGACATGTTGGAGTGAGATCTTGGTCTTATCTTTCCCTCCACATTATGTTATTGGGAAAAAAAAGCACTTACATCCAGTCTGGTATAAAAAACAAAAATAAAGTTTTCCTTTCTCTTCTGACCCACATGGGAAGAAAGATATGAAGACTGTTCAGAGGGTTGGATGCCTGGTTTTAATTAATCAATTAGCAACATCCTGTTCATTAATTAATGATAAGTAACTGATCTTTAGATTTGTGTCCCTACTCCCCCACTCTGAGATAGAATATATCACATGTATAATACAACTCAGTAAAATTACTACCATGTTGAGAAACAGAAAGGCTTTTGTGTCTTTTGTGACTTCAGTCTCGGTCAGTGGCCACTTACAGAAGGCTGCATCTCTGTGGGACTTTGTTTGTGAGTGCGTGAGCACGCTGACTCAGTACTGTATGTAGTCATTGTTGTAATACAGTGAGGACGACAACCCCCAACTGCAGGCATGCTGGCAGATAAAACTGCTATGAATGAGGAATAGCTGGCACAGTCAGATACCAGATGTTTTTATGTGTGTGTAAGAAAATGTGAAGCAGGGCATCTGTACAAAGTGTGCTCAGTCAGCCATTTCTGAGTAAATGAAGATTAAAATATAGTTTTTTAAACTCAGCGTCACAAGTCATTGAAATACCTGCAAATGATCAGTTTTATGAAGGTGTGTGTTCATGTGTTGCAGGTCATCAGAAGCAGGTTGGTCCAGAGTTGTTCAGAGTTTTCTACACCATCTGGAAGGAGACTGAGGCCGAGGCTCAGGAGGTCTGCATGGAATACACAGCACTGACCACATCTTTAGCACTTATATTCACATTCACAGCATACAGAAGGAATGTGACTCATAGATGGAAAATCAATATCCTGTGTTTGAAGCTTGATCATAATAAAAGTTAGAAGCTTATTTTGCCTCTGCTTACAAGCACTTAATCAGCATCAGGAAACAGCGATGTATTAGACTTTGTATTGATTCAGTTTATGTGTAAATATAAAGTTTGTGAAACAGGAAGATGGTCTTGCAATATGATGTCTGATCTGACTGCTGAATGGAGCAAGTCTGGAAGGAACTGAAGTATAATCAAGCAGAATTTGCAAACTTACTAAATATGTTTCCAAGTTTCACTAAAGTATTTTAATTACTAAGGCAAGAATTTAATTTATAGCAATTTTTATAGTGCTCGGGGTACATTGTCATATGATTTTAGTAATCTTTACACAGCACTAATGCACAGTTTTATGTGTTTGGGCTGTCATTGCCCTTAAAACCAGATCTGTCCTAACTGAGCTAAATTTGGTTGGCAAGCACTTGAACAATAATCTGAAAAAGCCCATAAAGACACATATCTGTTCGTTGCTCCTGTGACATCAGCTGACTTGTGTTATGTGACCATCAGGTGTGTTTGCCAGCGTCTGTCCTGGAGCACATCGAGCCCAGCGAGTGTGTTTTCAAGCTGTCCTCCTCTGTCAAGACGAGCCGCGGTGTGGGGAAGATCGCCATGACTCAACGACGGCTCTTCCTTCTGACTGATGGACGACCGGGATATGTGGAGGTGGCACAGTACCGAGATCTAGAGGTGAGAAAGAAAAATGGACTAAAGAATGAGATTTGAATAGGCAGAAGAAAATCTACAAGGAGAAAAACAAAGTGATTTCTGTCCAAACTAAAAACTTGAAAAAATCCAGATCCAGAAGCCTTATCTTATCTTTTCCTGTAGGAAGTGAAAGTTTCCTCGGCTCCCTTCCTGCTCCTGCGAATTCCCAGCCTGAAGCTGCGTGTTCGGGGTCGTAAGGAGGCGTTTGAGGCCAATTTGAAAACAGAGACTGAGCTGTGGAACCTCATGGTCAAAGAGATGTGGGCTGGGCGCAACATGGCTGACCAACACAAGGTAAAGCTGTAACTGAGGGGTGTTTGTTTGTGTGTGTGTGTGTGTGAGAGAGAGTGTGTGTGTGTGAGGGTATTCCTGTGTGGGAGAAATGACTCCGAAAAAAAAGTACTGAACACGTGACTTTGTTTGGTTATTTATCAAGTGTTCCTTCATTACTCATATTTAGTCTTTATCTGGGTATCACTTGCACTGTGTGTGTGTGTGTGTGCGTGTGTGTTTGCATGCCAGTCATTTTAAACCTCAGTGACCTTTTTTGGGTGTGGTTTAAATTCCATGAGGCACTCATGAACATGAACACACACCCTAAAACAAAGACAGTGAGTTTCCTTTGTGAAACCAGATGATGTAACTGTCTCCCACTCCTCTGCCTTCTCTCTTCTTATCACTCTCATTTCTCTCTTTTTTTATTTACTGAACCTGCAGTATATCATAAATAGAGTTGGGAATCCCACAGTAACTCACGATGCTTTCACAGTACAGTGACCGTGATGCAGCGATTCGGTGACACATGCCTTTGTAACTGAGGGAGGGGGAATACCCCTTAAAATGCAAAGAGCAAAAAGATGCATTTACTGTGGTGTCAGTTTCATATGATTTGACAACTTAGACAAAAAAATGGGCAAAATGTGCATTGAGTCCCAGCTTGGTACCTATAACACACACACACGTGCTCATGTTTGCCTTTTTTCCCAATTTCATCAGTGGAAAGTTTTCTCTTTATTGTAAGTTCTCTTTTTTTGCCTTTTTGTGAAGAACTTGCTCTTCCCTCTTTCTTGCAAGATGCTACATGTGAAGTTTAAACGTAATTTCATGAATCTTTGTCTCCAGGACCCCCAGTACATGCAGCAGGCTCTGACCAATGCCTTGTTAATGGACGCAGTGGTGGGCAGCCTGCAGAGCAGTAAGGCCATCTACGCTGCATCGAAGCTGGCTCACTTCGACCGCATCAAGATGGAAGGTACGGGACAACGGCGATGATAACGACGACTGTTGTAGATTTGGTTACTTTGCAGTTATTAAACCCATCACTTAGTCACTGTGAAAGGTATTAGAAATTAATTTTCCCTTATTTCAGTTTCATTGCTTCTCTTACACACGTGAAAAAGACAAGTGTGACTCTGGAGCTGTATGACTCGGTATTGGTTGAAAATTTGCATACCAAAGTCTCGGAAACGGTCTGAAGTCATCTGAAAACTGAACGATCCTCAGCACATGACTACTCAGCAGTGGCTGGGTAGAGACTCTATTTTGGTTTTAAGGGGTTTTCTAGTGCATATTTATACATTCACCACCTGTGAGAGGTTAGTTTAGATCTTGTTAACAGTTTTTTGTGTGTCTCTAGTGCCGATGATGGTTCCCAAGACGACCGCAGAGACGCTGAAGCACAAAATTAACCCCTCGCTGGAACTTGCTGCACCTCAGGCTGTGGATGTACTTCTGTACACACCAGGTACAAACACACACACATGCACGCATGCACACACCCACACACACACACACACGCACACACACACACACGCACACACACGCACATGCACACACACACACACACTGCTCCTGAGTAATTCCTGTAACCATGAAATCCTTTCAGCGTTCATATCATCACTACAGTGACAAGTGTCGGGTTTCTCTTTGTCTCTCTGGGCTTTTTTCACAATCCAGAGTTTCTGCTGTCACACCAGCAAATAGTCACTGACTGAAAAACAGCTTGGCTTGTCCTTTGCTTTGTCATCACCTCTGTCTCTTTCTGTCTCACTGTCATAAAAACAGACAAAACTGTCATAAAACTGCACATAAAATGTTTCTCTACAGTACATCCTCCTCAGGTGTCCTGAACAGGAAAACCACAAAAGGATGTGAACTGGATATTTATTAGCAATGTAATTTCAAAATATTTAGAGAGCATCTCTAACTGTCATAAATATACAACTTAGACTATTCATGTGGGAGCTGTAAAAATGCTGTGAAAAAACTAATCCAGGTCAAAAATCCTATTTTAAATAAGGCAACAGTAAAACAGTACCAATTGTAACAACAGTAATAGAATAATAAACTTACGCCATGTTTTGGTTTATAATTCCAATGCTTTCCTCACTTGGCTGAACCTCTTGAAGGAACTAAAAACAAAAAGAAGCTCACTTAGAATATACTCGTGCTAAAAGTAGCTGAACTTTATGCTGTCTGGATAATCTGTAATGATAAAATGATGCAACACAAACTTTGATTAATGGGGGGAAAGCAAGTGATAAAATGTATTTAAAAAGTGTAATAGTTAGTAGTTTTAAAATGATGTGCAAAAATTACCTTCTCAAAGGGAAACCAAGTTTTTTTTTTACTAACTGGAAAACTTTTGCATTTATTTAAGTTTGGGAAAAGAAATATGGACAGTATAACTTTGTTTACCTTTGAATCATTTGGTGCAGCTTCTCCTCTGATAGTCAGGATCTGTTCTGGATCTGAAAATAAATGATCCCTGCTTTGTTAAATGTAGAGATATTGAATAAAAAGACCGGTGATAAATTTAAGGAAAACCTTCTTTTTGGTCATTTTATGATGGAACTGATATCTGACAGTGGGGAGCTGACTGTAAACAAGGCAACATGTGATAAAAGGTTCACGGCCGGATGTAAACTGGACACTCTGGTGTTTGTAGTCGGGCCCCTGAGGCCACCAGGATGCCCCGTTACTGAACCGTTTAATGAGATTGACAAAGAATCATGTTTTTCTTTTCAGCACATTCAAACACATGAGAGATATAAGAATGACATCAGTTAGACAGTGCTCTCCTACACATCATTATGATACTGGATGAGTGAACATCTTTTAAAGAAAATGTTACTTATCCCTCCAATAAAATGCCAGAGACCATAAAAACATTCACCAAAAAGAGACTAAAAAAAAACCTCGGCAGCTTGTGGGAGCCCAGCACTTTTACTTAGACACTTTTTCATTTCTTTCTCTGAGTCTGTTACCCATCAGGAAACCCCAGCCGTCACATTTGACCTTAAAACATAAGGCTTGTTTACTATTGTTTAGCCTTTGTGTACGGTCCTCCGGGGTGGCAGACAGTTTGGCGCATGACTTGGCAGGAAGGGTGCACTTTAAAAAGAACTATAAACCCACGGCCTTCTTTAAAACGACCATCTGGGGCCACTTAGATGCCCGTCTGGAGGCAGACTGACCCGCAGCACTGACACACTCATGCACACTCATGCTCAGTGATGCCCACATATGCAGGAGTCAGCTCTCTGGGATTTCTATTGGTGAAAGGAACAAATCTGTCTATTCACATCCTCCTCCCTCCCTCCCTCTTCCGCTCCTGCTCTCTCTCTCCCTCTCTCTCTCTCTCTCTCTCTCTGGTTTGAATATAGGTCAGTGCATTGAGTTCCTGGCGTTTGGCCAGTTCACTCGTACTCTTCTCCCCACCTTCCTCTCTTCTCTTCTCTTCACTCCCTTCTGCTCTCTCTCTGTTTTGTTTACTTTTTACATCCAGCTCCCCCTCCCAGCTCTTTCATTCCCCTCACTGTCCCACTGTCCCTCTGCGTCTCTCCTCCAATGAAACACAGGATATTACTTTCTTTTTTTTTTCCCGCCTGTGGTGCTTTTAAATAGCAACGATACATGGTGGAGGAAATATGACCGTTAGGTGAAGCCTGGGTGGAGTCCGGCAGCAGAAAATAGCTTTGAGCATAAGGTTTTCTACTCAAACTTTTGGTTGATATTCACATATATTTCTCAGCTCCCTGAAAAAAGTAAACACTGGCAGCTGCAGGCCACAAGTTTGTGATAAGGTATTGAGAAATAACTGATAAATACTTTGTGTGTGTGTGTGTGTGTGTGTGTGTGTGTGTGTGTGTTCCAGGTCAGCTGTGGGTGTCTGTGAGCGGGGGGAAGGTGATGGTGTTCGATGCCTCCAGCTGGTCCCTCACACACACCGTGAATGTGGGGAATGCAAGACTGGTAAAGAAAACACACCCTGCACACACCAACACACCACTTTCACTGCACACCAAAAGTTAATGAACACAAATGCAAAAACACACACAGGTGTAGTCTCTTTATAAGCAGAGCTGTGTCATGAAATGCTTAAAATTTGTTCATCCCTCTGGCTAAAGCTTCCTGCTGCGCACCAAACAGCAGACAGAGTCTAAACTCTTTGACACTGTGTTGTATCACCTTTAAAATAAAGAGGGAAAATGTCATAATACAAATGAATGTTGCTTTGTATCTGCTGCTGGTCAAAAGAAGAAATTTCATGCAATTACGCTAGCTAAAAGTTGATTAAGGTTAAAGTGATCAAAGTTGTGTTTGCAGTCTTTTTCCTCCAAGTGGCCAAAAAAAAGTCCTTATTGCCGGTCTGTTTCCTGAGAGTCACAGAATATTTCACATGTCCACTGGATAATTTCACATCCATCTGGGAAACAGCCTTTGGAAGGGGCGGGTCGTTTAAAAAAAAATAACTTGGAAGGTGATTAGACAAACGCTCTGTTTGTCACATTCATTACTCTTGCAAAGTCAGTCAGGAGAAGAATGAAAACATCTTCTCCGTGTAGAAAAGCCATCAGTGCCGTTCTTTGATCTCTTTTAATGAGGAAACGTTGTCCGGTTCTGATAAAACGTTTGCTCTCGCAGAATCCACACACAGCTCCTCAGCGGTTGTCATTGTTTACAATCTTTCAGCCGCTTCTCATTTTCTTCAAATCTAGACCCCACCCGAAGCTACCACCTCTTCCTCCTCAAAGGAAGCAGATTGGTCCGGTTATATTCTAAACAGACACAAACGAATCCGGTTGGAGCTTTTCAAGAAGGACATGCTTGTCATGACATGTCCAGCTGCTTTGCAATGTCAGTCATAGTTCAGTTTTATTTGATTTTATTCAATCATTTCCTTTCTGTAAATATTAAGATGTTAAGTCATCTCTTTCTTGGAATATAGATTGTCAGGGATTTCTGTGGAAAGCTTCATGACATCATTTTCTGAGCTCATATTTTTTGTTACCTGCAGCTGTAAAGATTGTCAGAAAATGGTTTTTACACAAACCTTTAGAGAGAATCTTTAAAATGCAAAAAGATGATAAAACATGGATAATAAAACACAGTATGCTTGACGGTTGGTGTGTCTCTGCCCCTTTAAAAGGCTTTAAAAGTGGGAAAACATGAAATACACGGCTATGATTCACCAAAGCTGATCCACATTGTCTTCAGTCAGACTCTTTGCTCCTGTTCATTTTGATTTCTGCTTGACGCAACAGAATCAGACTTTCAACAAAAATCTGTGGAAGTCTGTGAACTGATTGAGCCACAGCTCCTTGTGCATTTTCATTTGTGCCTTTTTTCAATTTTGGAGTTGATTTCGACAGTTTTCTTACAAGCCACTGAAGCGGCAGCATGAAAAACATTTGAGAACTTTTGCATTGTTAAAATTATAAAACAAAAAGGTAGATAAGCATGCTCTTGTTACTCACACTCACATGTCAACACAAATGATGCTAGAAGATCTCGTTCCAACTATGACTGAGGTGAACCTGGTGTTTTGGTTGTTGCTAGATATTTGACTGCCTCACATCACTGGACAGCATCAGCAGACACACAGCACATACATGCCAGCGACATCAGACAGAGATAAAACTGATTTCTTAACATTTATTTTTTGCTCCTGCAGCTTCTATCTTCAGACTTGTAGCCACATGTTTCTGGGTGTGTACAGTGTGTTTTGAATCGCTTGAGTTCTGCTTAAGACCAAAGCATTTTTTCGTCAAAACACTCCCTCTCGTAAGAAAATAAACAAGTAAAAGTTAACAGAAGTTCCTCAACGCCCTTTGGAGAATTTTTTTATGATAAATGAGGGTTAAGGATGAGTGTTAAGTTTCATCAAGCCTCTCTGGACTTTGCTAATCACTGACCTCCACCACAAGCATGCAGGTCACAGTCACATGAAATGCGTTAACCAGTGTGTGTGAGAAGGACACACACACCGAGTACCATAATATTTACACACAGTTCACTGCAAGTTCACACAATTTACAACTGGACTTTGCTTTTAGTTCTGCAGGAGTTACTTAAAGCATGACGAAATAATTTAAAAAAATAAGCCACATAGCTCCTTGTTGGTTGAGTTTGAATCTTTAAAAAACAGACATTAGGGTTAATGGTGTTGGGAGGACAGAGTGTTTTGTAGCACTGTAACTCTAGATTATTATACGATGTTGCCACCTGGTGGAGACACTTGGTATTGAACATTCAATTTCACCAAGCAGTTTCTGTTTAATACAAGCTCTTATTTTATATGCCTACATTTAAATATTGGATTTGGATTGGACCTCATCTTCACTATTAATACTTCTATCATATTTTATTTTACACTTTTCACATTTACTCTTTACCAGGTCTCACCAACAGATCTTATCTTAATGTGACTTTCTTACTAAATACATTATAATTTATATTAAAAATACCTAAACTGACTTATTTTGATACTTACCTGCAACACTGACCTGAGCAGGAACAGCCTGCTTCAGATAAACACAACTTTCCTTACAGAAGTTCAGCAGCTTCTGTATGATTTTTGCTATTGATCAGTCTGCCAATTTTGTCTCAATTAGTCAATGAATCGTTTGGTTCCAAGATGTCTAAAAAAAAGTGAAAAGAAAGGTGATCAAAAGCCAAACACACTGCACATGTAGAAGAGACAAACACATTGATATTGTATATATTTTCCCAGGATGCAATGCAATGAGTGTATAGGTTACATGTTCATCCCAAGTTACTCCTCCCAATCACCCCAAATATTGGCCCTTAACGGTTCTATATTTAATTTAAAAGTCAATGATTATTTTCTAAAGAAACATGGTTGTTATGCTTGCTGTGTGACTCCCACTGTCTTTCTTCCTCTCTGTTTGCAGAACTGCATGCTGGGAGTTGATAAGGACCAGGTCTGGATGGGTTCTGAGGACTCTGTCATCTACATCATCAGCATGGTGGCCATGGTCTGTAACAGACAGCTGACCGAACACAGGGCGGAGGTCACGGGACTGGCACTTGACACAGACAAATACAGGTACACATGCACACACACACACACACACACTCGGACATCTCATAAAATGACATTAAATGCATTTTTTCATTTCTACTGAATGAACACTTCAGTGTTTTTTTTTAGCTCGAATACTTGTAAAGATATCAATAATGACTCCAAAAGGTCCTTACAGAGAAGATGATGCTCTAAAGGGAAATGCATCTGCTTTTAAGTTGTGTTTAGCTGAGCTGGAGTGAGAGCCAGCCTCAGTCCCTGCAACAGATGTGTGTGTGTAAATCGCTTCTGGATAGAAGCAAAAACATCTTGCACTTTTTTTCTGCAGCCAGAGGGTGGCGTACTCCTGCAGTGCAGAGGGAAGCGTCATGATGTGGGACGTCTCGACACTACAGGTCAGTTTCAAACGGAGACTTTGTTAGAATTTTTTTTTTTGGTTGGTTTCAACAGACAGTTCTTTCAAAAATCTACAGTCAGCTGTGCATGGAATGAAAAATGACAAAAATACCACAAAATAATCCTTAATTTTTGGTTTATAGACTTTGAACTTGTTTGGTTAATTCAAGTATCAACTGGTTGGAGAAACTCCTGCTGACTGCTCCTCCATCTTCTTCCAGTTATTCCCGTTTCACACCCAAATTTCTAGATTAAATGTCAATAACTGGAATTCTTTGTGTTGAACCACTCAGGTGAAGAAGCACTTTCGTCTCTCCTGCGACCGTCTGCAGTCGGTCTCCTGCAGTAATGGAACGCTGTGGTGCTGTAAGTTTCACACGTATTCAAAATGAAAACCTTTAGAGTTTATGGTGAAAATTAAATAACCTGTTGCTCTCTGGGTTTTTGTTTCAGGCTCCAGGGACAACATCATGGAGGTGTGGAGGAACGGTGCAGTGAAACATCGCCTGAATCTACCTGAACAAAAAAAGGGATCTGTAGCTACATTCAGCTCTGTGCTAATGTTACCTGAGGTACAATACACACACACACACACACAAAAAGTTTCTCTCTCTGACATCTTGTTGTGTTTTGTTGTTGGTGTATGTGATTCTGATTTGTTTTCGTATTTGTTTATGTTTCTTGTGTGTGTATGTGTGTCAGAGGGAAGAGCTGTGGAGTGTTTGCATGGACTCAGGAGAAGTGTGTATTTGGCACGTGAAGGACGCTGGCAGATCACTGTTTCACCGTGTGGCTCTGCAGGACTGCAGCGGATGTCACTGCATGATCAAAGTGAAAAACCAGGTAAAGAACATTTCTAATTCACACACACATTAAACACATCCGTCACTTAAAGATGCATCATCAGCAGCAGTGACCTTGTTTTTCTCTGCAGGTGTGGATCGGAGGTGTCAGTCGCAGTTCTACCAAAGGGAAGATTTACATCCTGGACACTGAGCGCCACCAGGTACTAAAAGAGCTTCACGGCCACAACGACAGGGTGACGGCGCTCTGCTCTGCTGAGGATCGCTACGTCCTCAGTGGAGCCGGGAAGCAGGACGGAAAGATCGCCATCTGGAAGGTGGAGTAAGGCGGCGAACTGTCTGGGAATGGATACATTTTAAAAGCTGAAGCCCCGAGTTCCTAATCCCCAGAATCTGCAGGGAAACGAGTGAAGATCTGCTATCGGAAACCTCGACTTGCCTTTTGCATCTCAGATATATGAAGGAATCACAAAGTGTTCATGTGAAACAACAAGTTTACATTAAGTGACACCAACTGAGCAGCTTCTTCCTGCTGCGATGAAGTGGTGATCTGAAGTTGGAAATACTAACAGTACTAATACGTTATTTTTTGTGGAATATGAAGGACAAATTAAGACTGCAAAAAGAAACAAAGGCTGCTTGATAGTGCTTCACTTTATTTAATGCTGTGCCATTTTTTTATATTGAGTTTGATCACACAAGTATTATGTGGGAACACTGTGTGACTGAGCCTCGCTTTGAACTGTTTTTGAGTCAAGTTTCTGCAGCGCAAACGAGTCAAACTACCTTTGACTAACCCCAAACTACCCAAAAACCAAACTCCTGTGACTGATTATCACACCGTCACTGTGGGAAAAACTGGACAAAGTTAAAAGCTGGACTCAAACTCGAGACACAGCAGTGTGTATCAGAGCATGTAGCCCTCCACCTACTGGAATCAACAACAACATAAGTACTAACTCAACAGTGTTTTGCACGTTTATATCTTTATCATGTATTTACCTCATTGTTACATAAAGTTTCTACATTTTTTTTATTTTACATTATTTTCCTGCAAAAATTTGTTTTAATTTGTTTTACCTGGTCGGTGGTTTTAACAGAAAGCGTTAAAAGTTTTTTTTAAGCAGACTGCCAGAAGAAGGATCTTGATCTGTCTATAAAATGCCAGATGCATATTAGAACTTTAGTTAACATTTTAAGTCAAAAGTTGAGGTTACATATGTTCTCTTATATAAAATTCTCTCTATAATCTGCAGATATTGGTGTCCTGTGCATTTTATAAGGATTTTCAACTAATTATTATTACAATAGTGTTATTTGTTTTAACAAAGTGAAACAGGACAGACTGAATTTCTTTTAATTTTCACCTTGTTGATCTTTTACTGTCCTTTTTTATTCATAAAGTTAATTTTCTGGGAATCCTGATCAGAATCACAACCTGAATTGAAAATAGATACAAAGCATTCCTGTAAAAAAAGTGGGATTACATTGCTTAATATCACCTGAGGTTCAGTCAAAGGTGCAACTTATTTTTTTTTATTGAATGCATCCATCTGCCCATCCATCCATATTAATGTGCCCACATTATTATATATACACTGTATATAACTGTTGAGTGTGAACATTAGGTATATTCCTGTTGTAAACTGAACTTGGGACAATGCAAACAATTGAAATGTTGATGTATTTTGTGTTTTTTATGAATATCTTATTATCTTACTTTTTTTATAAGAGTGCATACAAAACTGTAAATCCCAAGACTGTTAACAAAATTTTATAATATTTAACCAACAGTAAACAAAACAAATACACACATTTTGAAGAAAAACTTCAGTTTGTCTTTATTTTTAACCAACAAAGTGTCACTTTACTCTCCACGCCAGCAGTTACAAACCTCGCGGTTGTCAGTGACCTTTATGCTAAAAAATAATTATCTTAAAGACTTAATACCAAGGATTCATCACTGTATTTATTTCAGAACTGTGGCCTGTATGCAGAAGAATTTTGTTTTTGCGCTTCCTAGAGTTGACCAAAAGATGGTGCTGTTCAATTCAATACAAGTTAAAGTGAGAGCAAGTTTGCTGATCGGAGTTGGTGTAAGTTCATTTTCAGTTTAGAACGCACAGCATCTTATCAATAGGGCTATTTATCAGCTGTGCCCTTTCATCTGCCGTTGTATTATTGGCTGAATAAATATTAGCTCTATGTATAACGTTAGAGAACAGTGAAAAATAGCCATTTTAATTCTCAGAAGAAGAAAAGAAAATATTGAATGAGTAATTTTTTTGACATTTGAGCTCAACAGCTTCACATAGAAGCTTTCTGACTCCTGAACTGCAGCGTTTAAAGTAATAAGGATGTGACATCAGGTGAGAAAAGACTGGATCCACCCTGGTCAGGTGTTCCTGAACAAAAACCTGCAGGGCTGCAGCTACATGAATGACCTCTGACCTCCCCGTGAAGCCAGTCAACATGTTTTCATACCAAAGCTCCTCTGAAACGCCCCAACAGACTATTAAATAATGTGTGTGTGTGTTGATGTGTGGTTGTACGTATGTTGACTTCATGTAACTCTTAATGATATATGTCCGTGTTTGTGCTGCACATTGTGTTGTTACATAAAGCCATTAGCGGCTGTTAATCTCTCAGCGTGCAGGTCCACTCATGCCTCAGCTGCGGGGGGGAGATAAGTTGTTTTCTGTGTCTCCTGCAGCTCTTAATCAGTTTCCTTTAATCCATAAAACTTTTACTTACAGGAAGCGAGAGCTGTATTTAAGAGGGGAAAAAACACAATTGCTTTTTTTCTGCTGCATGTGAAAGCCTGACTTGAAAAACTTGGTGTCTCAGCAGCAATTCTGGTTTAGCAGAAGCACAGCTGCAAAGACTGAGGTTCCTCTTAACTTTATTAGCGGTTTAGCAGCCACAGCAGCCTTTTTTTTTTAGCTTCAGTGCTATTTCTGACTCTCTAGTTGCTCAAAAAGAGAAAAACAAATGACAAAATGACGTTCTTGACAGTGGAAAGACCATGTTTTGACTGGAGGATAGGACTTGAGTCAATAAATGTGCAGCAAAATCAACAATGCAGACTCCCATACCTTGTTTTTGTCTCCAAGTTACAAAGCTTTTCCTTGCTTAAGTGCCCAAAAAACTCTATGTAAATGTTGTGGATTTTAATAAATCAGTGACGAGATAATCAACGGTTAAAAATAAAATGAGGAGAAAACATCTCACTAGCTGTTAACTTAACATGGACAACGTCACATCATCTCCTTTATCAGGACTGTGTGGTTGCGGTTTGACCAAATTTAACTGTCAGTGAAATAAGCAGTGACAACAGTCATCATATTAAAATTCCCGTCATTGAAATCCAGTTAAGAACAGGCTAATAAAAAAATGAGAAGTACAAAATACAAGAGTAACTACTTGTTTTGTTGTGAACTGTTTTCGGATGTGAATGAACACACATTCAGCTGCACTTTCAAGCATATTTAGAGCGACAGGACAGTGCGAAAATGACTGAAAATAAGCTTTCATTGCAACAAAGAAACATCCCAGTGTGACTAATGTAGACATTTAATAGTTTTTATGCTAATCATTATCATGATCATAAACATAGACTTGATTTTTACAGGACAAAACAAAGTTACAAAGGGTTTTACGAGGCTGAACCAGGATTATAACAGTTCAGGAGTGTTTAAAACAAATAAAATCAGAATGGAAACAGTAATAAAAACTAAACGGAAACAGTTTATGGCAGATTGACTTGATAAATTGTGCACAATTAAGATAAATGTTCATCACTTTGACATAAACAGTCACAGGAGATTTACAGCAGGTAACAAAACTGTCTTCAGGTTATGACAGACCTGTGGCAGGATAGAAACGACACATCCTTCAGGGCAAAAGTGATAAAGATCGATAAAATTACAACATGTCGTTGCTTCCTACAGTTTCAGAATACAGCTGTGTTCACGTTCTTGTTCAGTCTCAGTTTAGTGACACTGAATGTACAAAATCAGATATTTTTACTTCATTATTACATGAAGTGTCACTCCTTAGATGAACCATTCCCTCTGTAATTTCACATTTAAAAAACCATTTCTCTTCAATTATAATGAGTAAAGATGGTAATGCACATGGGGAGACACAGCATAACAACTTAAACCTTGTAAGGCTCCATTTTCGTTGTTTTTCTCTGGGATTTGAATGTCACCTGGCATTGCATAAATGAATTATAGCTCTTTATATTATAGCTACAGAAGCTCGACCTCCCTGGTCTGTTTAATAACTCACACAGTGGGGGTCTGTTGCCTATAGAAGTATGCACCCTGCAGTTCATCTGTTGGCGCTTCAAGTGTCAGTGTATTTCAGCCTCGAGGCCGGCTACTGAACATACCAGCCTGCATACAAGTTTCAACAAAAAGGGTGACATACTTGGTTCATTTTCTTGTTACACCACAGAGTGACTTCTGTACACTTTGAACTTGATCACAGATCTTTAAAAAATCCTACAAATCTATTAAACTCAAAGAAACTGCATTTGCACAGACAGAATACATGAGAGATTACATTATGCATAGTGGAAGTAAGTGTGTTGGCTTCCATTAGAGGTGCTTGAGAAATGGGTCTTAATGAAGCAATGACTGCTGACTTGTGAATTTTACAGTAAAATGCATTAATGAGCTGTGATGTTGTGTGTTTTTTTCCCCCTTTGATCAGCAGTAAGATGATCGTGATGATCACAGAACGGAAACAATAAGAAGTGGAAACTGTATGAGCTAAACTTTTGATCATTGTTCAATAATTTAAATCCTTTTAAAAGCAAAAACTACAAAAAAAATCATTGGTTTGCTGAGACTTCAGAGGCCTGGATACATCAATTGTCTGGGAAAAGAATTATGTTTCATATTCGTATCCATAATAAATGATTCTGAGTCACTGTTTTAATGTTTTGTTAGACATTAATTTGAAATACACAGCAAAAAAACATTTTTAATGCTTCTTGTGTTAGATTAGAGTTTAATTTATTGTTGCATGTCATGTGTTTGTTGAATTGTTTTGCTCCTTATAATGAGCTAAATAAGGACCAGAAAAAAAAACTGTCAAGTGTAAAAGAAACTAATATAACTTTAGATAGATCGCATAAACTTCATCAAGAGTATAAAGTAGCATGAAATCAATATATTCAAGTGAGGCAGCACAAATTTGTAGCTGAGTAAACAGATAACTTTATATTTGACATATTGTTTTACGGTTTTCCCCTTTAATAAAAAATCCGCCTCTCATCTTCTTTGTATAACACCGCCAAGGCCACGCCCCTTTATGCAAACGAGGCGTGACGTCGGCGGAAGCCAGCGCTACGTCTCTTCTTCCGACAGATATTCCTTTAAAGGCGTATTTAAAGCCCTGGCTTCAGTTGCAGGAGTAGCAGACAACCAATGCAACAAAAGCTGCCGCAGAGGCGAGCGACTCTCCGACCGCTCAGCGGACAAAACCACGGAGCCGGCGGCTGACACGACCCGGCGAGGTGAGCTCGGTGTCCGGTTTACGCACCGGCGACGAGAGGGGACGAATATTAAACATTTTGTAGCCGCTGTCGGTCTGCTCCGCCAGGCGAAATACACAGCATCTCAGGTTGCTGCTGCAGAGAGGAGGAGAAGGAGGAGGTGGAGGAGGTGGTGGTGGAGGAGAAGGAGGAGAGGGAGATATTTACAGTAGTTTCTGTAGGCCTGTGGCAAAAACAAGAAGAGAGGAGAGGCTGGAGGTGCAGACGACCTCGGACAGGTCAGGTTGCATAATTAGGTTGCTCTAATTAGAAAGTGTTTATAATTAGCATGCCTTAGTGGCGTTCAAATGCAAGCAGGTAAATAAGGTTTAAAAACAGAGGAGGATCAGTGCTGCGGTGTACAGTTAGAGGACATCAGTGGTTAAATAAGTTTATGTCCTTCATCACTTTGTAATTAAGCAGGAAGGAGCAGTTTATGATGGTGAATAACACACCTGTGTCTGTGGGGGAAACGAGAGCTGCCTGCATGTTTGGTTTTTTTTTTTAATGTTTGTGGGTTTGCAATATAAAAATAAAGAACATATACAGAGTGTGCAACCACTTTTAACGTGTTGTCATTATTAATATCTGCTGTCATCGTTCTGCTGTTTGACCTCACTAATTAAAAAAAAAAAACATATGTTGGGCTGAAAAAATAGTAGATTATTTGATAGAAAATTAGTCAGCAACAAATTTAGAATTAATTAATTAATAATTCAGGTTATTTTATCAGCAAAAGTACCCAAAAATATCTGTGTCTAGCATCCTAAATGTGATTTTTAGCTTCTTTTTTCCCTGTTTTTTGATAGAAAATTAAATATCTTTGCTCTAAGAGCTCTGAGTCAGACAAAACAAGAAATTTCAAGATGTCATCATCGGCTGTGCTTTGCTTTTGAGACTATCAGGGTGTTTTTTTGCAGGTTATTGACAAGTCACTTAGGTTAATTAAGCGTTTGCTGATGTATTTGTTCTGATTTATTAGGACAGATTAAGCTATTTTCATGCTTGTGTACATGAGAGAGCAGGAGCTGATGTGTATTTGCTGTTGTATTGGGTGCTCTATTGATTCAATGTACATTGTGAGCTGCCTTATTATTGAGTGTGTGTGTGTGTGTGTGTGTGTGTGTGTGTGTGTGTGTGTGTGTATTTTGGTCTGTTTGAACTGTGCTGAGTCTTAACTGCTCGCTCTGTGTCTGTTTCAGGTACGACTACAGGGCTTAAGATTGCAGCCTGGACCAAACATCAACGTCTCAGCGACATTTATGAAGCTTTTAAGACCTTTTGGTGAGTTCACACACTGAAACACTGCGGAATCAGATCCTAATTTACTTTTATTAACTCTCAACACTTTGAAGTTCTTTGCTATTTTTCTTCATGGTGTAGTAAATCAAACTGCACAAAAACAAAACAGGGGGACCTAAAGAGAGATGTAAATGGCGAACAGATGTACTTCCTCTATTGTCTCCAAACTCTAATGTGTTTTTTGTTCAGCTGAAAACCACAACCAGCATGAGCAGGGCAGCACAACAACAAATGTGCAGTGTCTTGACACAAAATTTGATCGTGATCTTGGTTTTGATTTTACCTGGCAGGATTTGTCCACAAACTGCACACTTCCTCCTTAAAAAAATCTCTTTGTGTCAGCCTCTGGCTTTCGACATGTCGCGTCGCCGCCTCGGTTACAGAACGGCCGTTTCAGCTGAAGTGAAAGCAATCGACTTCCTCTTGACAAAGTGTTTGCTGACTATCAACTGGTGCTGAGTAAGCATTGGGTTATTACCGCACAGTCAACCGCATGAAATGTAGCCAGACACAACTGGTCACACGCAGATGGTCACATGAGCACAAACACACTCATGGAGCTCGGTGTACATTTGCACAGATGTCATACGAACAAAGCAAACACACTCCTGACACCTGCATTCACAAAGACACACTTCTGACTCTCATGCAAATATTTTGATACTTTGCATGCAAAACTGGATATTATTTCCATTAACAACACATTATTAATGCATAAGCGTGCCACCTGTTGTCCCAACTTATAACAAGGATCATAAACAGTCGCTGTATTGCTCTCTACTTACATCGCACAAACTGTCTTGACCCATCCAACAAAACACAAACAAACACACTCGACATTAACGATGAATAAGCGAAGACTAGATTGAGATTTGCAACTGTAACACTAACATTTAAAGTGGGAAGTTTACTGTGAAAAGGGATGGTTTAGAGGTTTATTTGTGAGACAAACACACAAAAGACAAACTGAAAGACTGCTGTTGAGTATTAAACTATGGGCCAACACCAGTGTTTTTATTGCAACTCTCAGTCTGATGGTCTAATGGTTTCGTCACCTCGCTGAAGAAGCTGGTGAGTCTCTATGGGAGCAGACATAACTTGCAGGTTTCTTAAAACACAACACTCGTCATGCAACCTGGACATCCCCTTTTTTTTGACCCCTTACTTTCCAGTAGAGGCCACAATTTCAAATGACTACATTATGACTTGCAATAGTAGTAGGCATGTTTTTTATCGGCCTGACTCTCTGATTTTGCTCCCTGTGGCCATGTTTGCTTGTCTCGATCACATACACATCACATACACGTTGCCAATCTTGCTTTTTATCCTGAACTCTGATCCTGTTCGTGGATAATCCACTTCCTACTGGTGTGAAGTTCTTTCACACAAACTTAAGAGAGAAAGGGCAAAGAAAAGAGTGAGCCAATGTGTTTTCCCACCTCTGATCACAAAGCAACACTGTGTGTGTGTGTGTGTGTGTGTGTGTGTGTGTTTATGTGCATGTGTCTTTGTTGTCTCACTCATATCAATGTCCTCAAAAGCTCAACTTATCTCTACTGGATCTCTCTCTCTCTCTCACACACACACACAGGCACACACACACACACTTGTTGCAGCTGTAGTTGTAATGATAGAGTGAAAGTATTCAGTAGCTGCAGGGAAAAGACGACTAGTTGTCGCTGCTCTGTTTACATTTGTTTTTAATGCATTTCACAAACTTACAGGCGAATTAAAAGGTGAAATGAGAAAAGGTCTGACTCAGCTTTTCATGGGTGTGAAGGTTTGTCCACTTTGCTCAGAGAGTAGCCAGAAACCTTTGACTAACACTGACACTTGGTTTCTTGTCAGCTGTCCTTCATTTGTAACATTTCTTTTTTTGACTGTTTCTTTCTGCTCTGGTCTTTATTATTTGTTTCTTCTACCCTTTTTTTTGTTTCCATTTTTTTTTACAAAGCTGAGACTCGAATGTTGCACCCAGAGGCCTCTTGAATTCTGTAGTTTCTTCCAGGTAGTTTAAACTTAGCAGCACATTATCACCTAAGCAGAGAGTTTATTCCTGACCACGAAAAACAGAAGTTAACAGATATAATTCCCCTGAGCTTTTGATAATATCACATGATCTTCATAGCAGAGGGAGTTGTCATTTTTCTGCCAACAGCAGCTTTTACGGTCAAGACTCAAATTTAATGTTTTAACGATCATGAAGGAGAGAGAGAGAGAAAAAAAAAAATGTTAAACACAAACTGTGTAAACTTCATCAGCTGAAGATCATGTGGCATGATTGAAGGCTCCAGAATAGCCGTAAAATTACCATTTAGAGGTATTTTAATCAATTCCAAAGCACATGTTTTTTCTGTTGCACCACCTTTATAAAGTCATTCACTGTTAACTTGACTGTAAAAGGTCGCCTGTGTGCTCAGTAAAAAACTGGCCTGTATTAGGGGTTTAATACTCTTGTACCTCCAGTTTCTCTGTAAGAACAGAACAACAAGCATTTTTATTGAAGGTGTGAAATCCTGTTAAGTGAACTGTTTGTACTCACGTGTGAAGAAACAATGCCGTTTGCTTTCAAAGAAATGCGGCCAAGTTGGAACGCTGGCGCCAGCAAGAAATCTAAAAAATCTAGACTTTTCAAAAGATAAAAACAATGGAAACTAAACTAATGAGATACACCTGCAAATCTAATGCAATTCAATACAGCAACGACTCTGCCATAAAATCGACCTTTACAAAGTTTATGATGCTTTGTTTTGTTGACATTATAAAAGATGTTTAAGAAATTATTGTGGCTGTAGTTACAGGCTCTTTTATACCAGATTACATTATATTAAAAGGTGTTTCTATTTTTTTGGCATCTCTATTTAAGTACATGAGGGGAGCAGAGGATAAGAAATGACGTGCAGTCCAGCACAACAGCACCACAACTTAACATGACCTCCATGCCGCGACTTGTAATTTAGCCTAATAAAATGACCACCAGGTGTGTTTTCATACCTGTTAGAGGAGCAGTAATTCTAATTAATCTAACCTGAAGGTCTGCTGAAGGTCACCATATTCCTTTTTCCTTCTATTTGGAGCATCAGACCAGCAGCTGGATGTTTATGCAAAGCTCCACTGCAGTTGCAAACTAAAAAAATGCCTCAAAAGTTATGGAAAAGGTCACATTTTTCCTTCAAGACAGTCTGAACTCTGAGAGCGTGAAAAGCTTGAATAAATTTGGCCTCGCCACATTTCTGAGCTGTTTGGCCTCTGCTGCCTGTGGTTATTTTGAATATTCCATCACTGAGCCGTGTTCTGTTGTGAAACGTCCACGTTCGAGGCCAATTTTTTTAAAGCTGACAGGCTGCGGCACGTTGTTAGTTTTTTTTTTTTCTCCCCAAAGTCTTTCCAAAGTTTTATCCTGCAGTGGAGATGTCAGCTCTAAATCAAGCAATGAAAATTCATTCAGGGGACATCTTTTTGGGTTTCCTCCAGCCACTGTTCCCATCTTGAGTGACTCATCCTGAGCAGAAAAATGCCTTCGAGCAAACTGATATCAGTTTAATTACCAGAGAGCCGACTGGATGCAAACAGATGGCTGGCAGGGAGTCAGACTTGCTTTGCAAGGTGCATCTTGGTCGCCTTTGGGCCTTTTATGGTGAAACAACATCAGGCACCTATCTCTTTATTTGCAGCGTCACAATTAGAGAGTGCCTTCAACTATATGGAATGCATTACATATCCCTCATGGTGCGTTAAAGAGTAGTGTCGTGTAATAACGTGGTTGTCCTAATGGCAGGGAAAATGCAGACAGAAATACTTTGATGTTTTGTAAGTTTGTTACAGCTGGAATGTTGTTGTTGTGAAAAAGGAGTCTTAATAAACTGGTGACTTGCAGCCAGAAACACAAACACATGCAAACACATGCAAACACATGCAATGTGTGCTTTTAGACAGGCAGTTTGTCTTGCATATAAAGTAGCTATGCTTGTATAACATTTGTAGTCAGGCACCTCAGGGTAGGCGGCATAGCTAGTTCTTGTGCAAAGCTGTATTCTGCTGCAGCGTGCTTTCTAACTGAACTTTGTATTTTTGCATTAGGCAATGTTAAAATTTGATGTCATTCATTTCTCATGTGATGCGAATTTAGCTGTTTATGCCCATCCTTGATAACACTGCACCAAAAGACCACTTGGTTGGCAGCTTGGTGTCTGAATGGCGACGGCACATTGTGGCATGGTATTAACTGTCATGTGTTCAGTTCCAGTCGGCGACTTTTGTTGCATCTCATTCCTTTCTCTCACTCTGTTTCCTGGCTCTCTCCATCTGATGCTATAAAGGTGAGGCAGGTTTATTTATATAGCGCCATTCAGACACAAGGCAGTTTAAAAGGGCTTTATGGGAGCATAGAAATACATTGAAATGAGACGTTGAGAAAATATTTTAACTGCATTACTTACATAAAAGCCACAGTGAACAATGTTTCAAGCCCTGATTTAAATGGGCTGACAGTTGAAGTAGACCTCACATATTCAGGAAGCTCATTCCACAGGTGGAGAACATAAAGACTAAGGCAAAAAAAAAAAAGGACTACTGAAGGTATGTATTGTCTGAAAGCAGGCTAGACAGGCACACAGACAGACAGGCAAACAGACAGGCAGACAGTTAGTCAGGTATCTGGAGTGGAGGACAGACAATAACTGACTGTGCACCAGCAGTGTCATTGACACTATGAGCTATGCTGCTCTCCAAGTAAATATCACACACTCGCACACGCAGCTGTTTTGCAAGAAAAAAAAAACATGGCATCCTTTAATGCATTTCATGAACAAAAAGTGGATTGATCACAGAATTGGACGGACTACACAAATTGTTGCGTCGTTATTAAACCTCACTCGACATGTGACCGTCTGCTCTCTCTCAGTTACTGGCAAACTGGCCCGAATGTTTAGTGCCAGATGCACATCATCACACTGGAGCAGCGTATTAGTGTGTCATTTGTCAAAAGAGGGCCTTTAAACACATATTCCTCTGTCATATTTTCTCTCATGTGGGTTACTTTTTCTCAGTGGGATCGAGTGCAGCCGGAGAGACAGCTTTCACTGCGGCTTCGCTCACATAAACGGCAACCTCGTTGTGCTTTTTTGGCAATTTGGTTTGGTTTAAACACTCCACCAGTTGGTTTAATTGTCTCTGCTTGTGTTCCAGTTATTGTGGTTGTAATTTGATATTTGGATTGTTTTTACGCTTTGAAACCATGTGCAGATGTTATTTTTGTGATGTTTATGATTTTGTCCCTAAAAAAATAAAAAAAGAGTTATCGTCTCTGAGTCATAGGGAAATATTTGGTAAAGTCAGTCACGATTATGAGTCACCTCAACATGCCTGGTGTCGGGTGCAGTCATAACACGACTTTGTGGACGCCGCAGACAAAAAAGCTGTTATTGTATCGAGAACTCTATAGTTTGTTATTGCTGGTCGGGAAAAGCTACTGGTGCATTGCTTTTTTAACACATTTTCCATCGACTATTTTTAGATTATTTGACTTTTGCAACTTTAAATGGATCATAATTTAAGGTTTCAGTTCAACAGTCTGCATTAGTGGTGGGCATGAAGTCACCGGGGGGTAACATTACTGGCATGAATTGATTCTATACTGACGAACTAAACTAAAGTGTCACATTAGATCACATCTGGAGAGCATGAACACAGAGCAGTTTAACTAACATGATAGTTAATTAAATGCATTTAAGGATAAATTGTATCAGTGATTCTGACTTAAATATTTCTCTGTGTCAAATTAAAGCCACATTTTGCGTTTTTTTCTGCACATCCCTATTGCATATTGTACATTTTTGCACCCTTTTTAAAAAAAAAAACTATGATGATAGACAAAAATGAGCTCTTAATCTAAACATATATCTTTACAGTCATTATATCTAATCAGAGGAACACTGGGTTGTTGTTTTGCGAGGGTTTTTATCTCACCACAGATTTAGCAGACCGTTCACATGAGGCATTACTTGCTAAAAAACACAGTATATTCCTCTATTTACCAAGTGTGATTTAATGCCCTCAAGTAAGTTTGCTGCATGCACAACTGGCATACTGTAAAATTGCCAGACACTGTGTCTGTGCAGCTTATAGGCAATGTTTGCAGGAGTGTTAAGCTGAAGGTTTAGTGAGATTGTTGGATACAGTTCGGTTGGTATCATGCCTAAAGTTAAATTGGTTCCATGTGCAAATCCCCATTCCTGTCCTGCTTTGACACAAAAACAACATTTGAAGAAGAAGAGCAAAACAAGGACAAAAACCTGACCTGCATCCTTGTCCTCTCCTTACAGCTTCTGATAGAATAGCTTCTTTTTTTTTTTTTATTACCAAATGGCAGATTTTGTTTTCACCAGCTTGACAACAGGAAATTAAATAGAACAAGATGTTCCTTTGTGGTTAAAGCTGTGCCAGTGCAAAGCTTGAGCAATGCTGCAGTAAAAAAAAAAAAAAAAGTCAATTAAAATGTTAACTGTAGAAATAATAAAAACATTCGTACCTTATCACCACTGCTGCAGGGCCAGTGTATTTGTATGATAATTAGCATATATTTGGGGATGGTTGTTTTGCACATTTTGAAGATTTGACTTCACTATTGGCTACTAAAATTGTGTGTGTGAGTGAGAGGTCAAGAGAGAGCCCAAGTAGGTCAAGCAGTTAGGAGCTGTTGATTTCATTTTGGCCTTTATCAGAGTTGAACATGCTAGTGTGCATGAGGAGTGTTTGCATACATCAGATCTGCAGTGGAATATTCCATTTGACTTGTGGGTGGGGTTTGAACTTAACCATCTTTAGGTCTCTCGTGATCCTGAACAGGTTTGTGCAGGCAGTTATAATTCCTGCAGCTAGTAGCCAAACCTGCTGTGTGTTTGTCACAGGTGAAATTGATGGTGTTAATCCGTAGGTTTACATCAGTGCTCCGCTGCTTTAATTTTTCACACATGGTGAGCTGAGGGTGCAATATTTGTACTTATTTATGAGGTTTGAAGTTTGAGACTTTAAAAGACAAGTTTGAGGTTGTATTTTTGTTTTGGTCGGCGTGTGACTGACAGTTTGTGGTCTCACCAAGGGCTGGAAATGAAAAGAAACACCCCCCCCAAAGTAGTGAGATAGACCAGTGTAAAATAGATCTGTATCACTTTCTTGCACTCTCTTTTAGTTTTTTTCTTTATCTCATATCTAACTTGCTGCTCCCTTGGGGGTAAAGGCCTCAACACACACTCATAAAGAACGCTAACTACCCACCACCCATCCCCCAAGACAGGATATTTGTGGGGGGTTCAGTAATGTGATGTACGGTATGGGGTACTGTAGTCGGTGGGGGTGCACGACTGAGGTTGGGTATATGGTTTGGGTGACACACAGCCAGTAACGTGACTCCTTGGTAGAAGTAGGCCAAGGCTGCTGTCAGCAGCTTGTCAAAACCTCACTGTATTTGGCCTTAGATGCTCAGACCTGCAGGAGTTAACACAGTTTTTTAACATTATAAGTCTTTAATTATTTATTTCCGTGTTGGTTATTGAGAGAAAAAAGCTTTTAAGTCAGCAGATCAGATGAAAATGAACTTTATGTGACATTAGACACTACTTTGACATCAGGTGTCTAGACAGGCTCAGATCAGCAGGCAGCGGATTAAAATATCAGTGTGTACATGTTTGTGTTTGTGTCCTCAGTGTTATGTCAGTCTGCTGTAGTAGCTTACAAGTCAATAATAATTTATTACAAATTGAAATAGCAGCTTTTGAGAGTATAGCATGGCAGAAAAAGTGTGCAAACTGATTAATAGACCAAAATGAACTGAGGTAAGCTATTAGTCAGTATTGTTATGGGTTAGCATACTAGCCCTGTTGTGCTAACTGTTCTGTGAACTGACTGCATTACATATGTGGGCTAGTCAGACTGCTAATTAGCCAGCCTATTAGCTAAGGATGATTTGTCTATAACTGGCTGCAAAGCTAGCTAATACAACACATGGCAAAGTTCTGTCCTCTCCTCTCTGCTCCTCTTCTCCCGATAGCTTTGGTTTATGTATGCTAGCATACAGTTAGCTAACATGTATCTTTAACCTGTTTTAGAGGCTAGCACGACAAAATTAGGCCTGAACCCCGTTTACGGTCTCGAGCCCCTTGACCTATACAAGGTTTCAGGTGATGTAACAGACCAGCTAACACCACATTTGCCAACCAATTGCTGTTACTTGGCTGCTATTCAATATTACTGAACTTGAATAGCGGCCAAGTAAGGTAAGGTCTAATGTTATTGATAATTACTAGCTTTTAAGATATTTAAAATCCACAGATAATATGCATATGGGTCACACCCTTGTAATAATTATTAGCTACCTGTTAAAACAGCTGTAATGTTTTGGTAGGTGACCTACATTAGCTAACAAAAACATCCTTGCCAGGTGAGTAATGGCCGAGGGGCAAACTCTCCACTTCCGCATTGAAGCCAACCAGGAAGTAAAAAAACTTGCAATTTCTCGACTGGCCGCT
>JAQMCX010000018.1:8415037-8432163 GCA_029814765.1 Acanthurus leucopareius | reverse complement strand
TAAATTATTTTATTACATTTATTTCGGGCCCGGCTTTATTTTTTTTTAACCCCTTTTGTTTTTTGCATTTTTTTGTTATTTGTCGGTTGTGCAGGTTTTTCAAATTTTTGCCCCCCCCCCCCCCCCCCCCCACTTACTCTGCACTGCAGCAGCACTGCACCATAATGCACACATCCAGTCTCTATTTACCCCCCCTCAACTCGCTCTCTCACACTCTCTCTCTCTCTTCTAGTACTCATCCCTGCCATCTGTTTTCAAAAGCTTGGAATATGATTATTTTTCATGGGAATATTACCATCTGGAATCGGAATGTTGTTTGTGTGTGAATGTGTTGCTTTATTTGGTAACCTGTGCGCTAACATGTTCCTCTGTAGGTGTAGATGTCCTGACACTGTTTTCAAATTTAAATGGGTGTGTTGCTGTGTGTGTGTGTGTTTGCGTGTGTGTGTGTGTGTGTGTGTGTGTGTGTGTGCATGCGTGTAAGAGACGGGGAAATGGTATGCAGCTCAAGACTGAAGAGTCTCTGTACTCGAGTCACTCTATCCCAGTAAAAGACAGAGTCGCCAGAAAGACACAGAAGACCAAACATCTGTCAATGACATTTAGCTTTTTTTCTTCTTTCTCCCCCCTCTCTCTTTCTTTCGAAAACACACACACACACACACACACACACTGACACACACTGACACACACACACACAGGCAAGCATAAAACTGTAAAACCACATCATTTGTGTGCCAGCAAAGGTGTGGGTGTAAGATTTTGGCAAATGTCAGATGTCTGGCAGATGTTGTATTTGCCACTTTACCGCCTGGCTGATAAGGAAAGTAGTAAATCCAACAAAAAGAGAAAAGATATTACAACATTGTTTTTCATTGATGCTGAAAATGGGCGTAGCCAAAGAGCGAGCGATGCTGCCTTCTTTCATCTTTTTTGAAACTTGCACATGTGCCACACTGATGGGGCTCATAAGAGAAATATGAGAAAATGGCTGCGGGTGAAGATTTTCATGAAGTTAAGTTTAGTCGGGTGTTATATGAGGAATATAAAACATGAAAAAATATAAGGAAAAATCAATAGCAGCTGCACACAATCATCATAATCTGATATATTGTAGTATATGCTCACACAAAGTATACCTATAGACGTAAATACACCCATTACCACTTCCTGTAACTGGTGCAGAAACATTACTGTGCACTGTATCATAAAGGAATTAAAAGCAGCTTCTTGTTGCACCAGACTGAACTGAAATAATAGTTAATAGAGGTTTGACATCTTATAGCTCCCAACGGCAATTTGTAAAACCAGATAACGTTATTTCCCAGCTTCTGTGCCTCTGATGTGAACCTATCTGCTGTACCTGGAGGGATTTCTTGGATTTCAAAAAGCACTTAAATACTCCCGAATCGAACCAAATAAAGCATCAGATCAGGTCATAGGGGCTGCCTGTGCTGGAAAAATTGAAGTCGAGTGTCTCTCTCTCTCTCACAGAAACAAAATACACCTCTCTTTATTTTCATTCAGCATCTGTCCCTCTTTTTTTTCTTTTTTCTTTCCCTCTCACACACACACACACACAGACCTCAGACACAAACAGCCATAGGCCGCAGCAGTATGTGAACTTGATCCTCAGGTCTTCAACCTTGTAATCCATATCCAGCTCTCAATGGGTCAGTGCTGTTGTGTGTCAAGTTGGCCGAGCGCTCACGTGCCTCGCTGATGTGTGACACCAAAACTCATGTCCGATCACACTCTGATGGAATTGCGACGGTGTTTTTGTAGAAATCAGAGGACAGGAACTGGACAAAAAAAAAAACACAGAGACTTGTTTATAGATCCACAAAGACTGATAGTCACACACATTTCGGACTACATCAAAACATTGCTTTTGTTATTTAGTATTTTCCAGATTCAATTATTTGGTCTATAAAAATCTTACAAAATGTTATGGCCTAAGGGAAAATGTTTCCTTTTCTTGTTGTGCCAAAAGATAATAAATTTATCAAAAAAACAGTGCAAAGCATAAAACTTTTAGATTTGAGGAAACAAATGGATGATCGAAACCATCATTCATTCTTCTGTTGATTGCGTGATTGACCGATTGACTACTTTAAGATACATTTTTGACAGAACAGCTGTAACTCAGCGTCCGTATACTGGCTCATTCTGTTTCTTTTGATGCCATCGCACGGCTCTCTTACCTATTTTAAGGCTGCTCAGTTGAGATAAATTGTACATGTTAAAGTTTAAACATCCACATCTGGTGCTTGTCTGCATCACATGGTCTGCAGATGTGACAGACAGCTCCTTAAACAAGTAAGTGGACCTTGAGTTATAGATTATTCTGTCAGCTGCTGTTTTCAAAGTCAAGAATGACCTGTCACGCTCTACTTTGGTTTAAGACAGCAAACATCTGTGTCATGGTTAAAGGAAGCTTAAAATAACTGTGGATGGAGAAGGGGATACAAACCCTGGTGGCCAAAATCAATGCAAAACTCAGTGTTTGTTTGCTGGTCAAACAACTGTACAACTCAGGCCTTTTCAAACTCATGCAACTGAGCAGCTGAAGCTTTTAATGAACTTAAAAAAAGTCAGTAGTTTGCGATCAAGTGTCTTTTTGTAATTCTGACAATCAATTAATATTTTTGAATTATTTCTTATAATTTTTAAAGTCAGAAAATTTTGAAATGCCTCTTCAATGTAATTTATTTGCTAGTTTTCTTTGTCTTTTATGATACTGAACTGATTATTCTGAAGTTTTGAGTTGCTGGTTGGCCAATTAAGCAGTCTGAATACTTTTACTTTGGCTCTGAGAAATTTTTATACCATTTTCCTGAAATTTAATGGAGCATGTGGTTAGCTTAAAACATAATTAACAGTTACATTGATTGAAAAAAAATACTTTTTATTTCTAGCACTGTGGCTAGAGCTTTTTAAGGATTCACTCAAGATCCTCCACATGATAATATAGCAACCTCAACCAAAACATAGCAACATTTTCTTTCAGCATATTTCTTCTTCATCATTGATCCTGGCCTGTATGTTCCAAACATTGTTACCCATGTGTTCCCAAATGCATTACTTCCATTGAAGCTTCAAAGCAAGGAAAAGAGCAACTATTTTGTTTACTACTTAATCTCCCTTTTCAGTTTCACCTCATTTCCCAAATAAACATTTTTTTAGCTTCAGATAACTGGCAAGATGGCAGCAACCAGAAAACCCCACTCTGCACGAATGCATCAGGTCACTTACAGCCAAGGTTTGGCGAAAGAGTTATGCAAGAGCGCAGAGAACATGCAAAGCATCTTACAGTGCAAGTTTCTGCACATATGCACATCAGCACAGTGTCCCATACATGATCAGGCTTGCAGCAGATTTTTTTCTCATGTTACCTGCAATGAAAGAGAGACGGAGAGGGAAGATGGAGGGAGAAAGGCCGAGCATGCCCTCATTTCATGCTGGTGTCATAGGTAATCTGGTCTGTGGTCCAAGAATAAACACTCACTAAAATAGACCTGGGTGATGAGTGTTCAGTGTGTGTGTTGGTGCGTGTATGTGTGTGTGTGTGTGTGTGTGTGTAGTTGCAGAAATGACAGACTCTTAATTTGTTCCTGACCTTGAACTCTACAGGCATCTCCTTTCCATCCCTCCCACTTGTTTTCCTATCATCTTGTGCCTGCCTCCTTTTATTCTCTCTGCTCATCTCAGAATGATAAAGCTAACTTTTTTTTATCCTTTTTTTGCAAATATTTTACTTAATATTACTGTTTTCTTGCTGGATTTCCTGTCTGTTAACCTGCTTCCATCTTGCCACCATCTTTTATGACTCCTTCCCTTGCTTTTCCTCCTGCTTCAACCCATCCTCTTCCCTCACCTCGCCTTCCCCTCTCTCCCTCTTCGCTCTCTCGTGAGACTGTACGTTGTTTTCTTTAGCCTCCAGAAGAGCTGCGGTGAAATTCAATATAAGCCGGGCTCATGTTACAGACACTCACATGCACAAACACACAGAAACAATACGACAACTGACTGGCGCTACATGTATACGCACCTATAATCAGATAGCAATCGCCTCTTTGTGTGTGTCGGCGCGTGAGAATCACAGATGCAGGCCAGATATCATGTCAGCTGAGAAGAAGAGATGCGTGGATGGATAGCAGCATCTTCACTTGTTTTTGTAGCCTTGTTTACTTACTGTGACCTGATATTTTCTTTCTTTGAAGATCACGCAACTTACATATTCTAGTGACATTTTCTTTATTGACACTGTAAACATGACACACTTTTAGATCCACAAAACTAGATCGCAACATAGCGACCTCTCCCTAAACTTAATTGGTTGCTCGTAAACTCTCCTGCAGACTTTCAAAAAACAGCCTCAAACTAAAATAAAAATTTTGCTGTCAGATCAGATGAATTAATTGCATCTCATGCTCGCACAAAGCTGCTGTTTGCACCCTTATAACGCCTATTGTTTACCATTTCTCCGGTTCATTACGCCTGGTAGGTGCCAGTTCTCAGAAAACAGAAGACGGTAAATCACCCCATGGGTGTAGCATCAGTGTTGTCATCACACATTTCACTGGAGATGTTTGAAGCTTCCAGTTGTGCTCACCACGCCAAACTCTTGGCGGTTACCGGAGCCAGAAACCTAAGAGGAATATGTTTTTGTTGAGACATCTGTCAATCAAATCCTCCATCTCTTCAAGCCCAAACATTTTTAATAACAGAGCCGACTGCAGAGAGGCTGAAAGTAGGCCGGCGCAGTCTGGTTCGCTGACACTGAAAGATTTAATGCTGTTATGCAGCGCTAAGAGGAGGGGACAGCAGCCAAAACCTTCATACAGCATTGTGTAACTTTTCTATTTCTAACATGACAACACATCTGCTAACGTGAAGTCGACACAAACAACGGTTAGTTTTCCTATAACTTGCACCGAAATTGTTCCAGTGTGTCTGTGCCTGGTGAAGACCTGTGGGTTTGTTTTTTGTTTTTTTTAATCCATGCTAAAGGAAAAACCTGCTGCTTTTCCAAAAAACTGTTCAGATACAGCCGGCAAACGTCACCGTCTGCTGCAGCTGACGGTCTGCTGTTGAGTGCTGTTGGTTTTTTGGCAGGCAGTCGTTTCTTGCAAAAAAAATCTGCAAAGGTAAATGACGGGCAAAAATAGACTGATGTTAAGTTTTATTCCAACAACAAAAACACCTAAAACTATGCAGCTTTAACAGGTTGTTTGTGTAACTCTGGCAGAATAATGGTGCACATGGCCATCTGCTCATTAAACATGTTTTCTTATTATTCGACTGAGCTCGAGTTGACTGAGATGATTGACAGAAGATGAATCAGCTACTATCTTGAGAATGAAATAATAGTCAATTAAAAGTCACTTTTTAATATTCTCAGTTTCAGCTTTAATTCAGCTGTGAGAATTTGGTTTGTCCTGTATATCTTTTGGTTTTGAACTGTTGGTTGGACAAAACAACAGGTTGAATGTGATGTGCATTTTTCACTCATTTTCTGACATTTTATGGTCCAAACAACTATTCTGTTTTTTATCTCCTACGCAAATTGATAAATCAGAGATGAAAAAAGTCTTCAGTAGCAACCCAAATTGCTATGCTGGAGTGATGTAACTGTTTATAACCTCATGACCTGATTTCTTTTGGCAGAATCTCTTTGTTTTTTTCCCCTAATAATTAACCTGTTAGCTAACCTGTAATTATGTCAGTTATTATGTTAGTTACACCTGATTTTTGTCATGATAAACATCACATTAATGTTTACACCTTTCAAAAAGGCGTTGCAAACCAAGCTCATAAAATGCACCATCTCCGCCCTGGTTGGGTGTTTCTGTCATACCACCTTAATTATAGCTCATGCTCCGTCACACTTAAATGTACATTTTGTTGTCGTTGTCCTCATGTTGTGACACGTCTCGCCGCCTGACGATGTTCCGTCCGTGATTGTGAGTTGACTTGTGATGTTTTTGTCTTTAATTTGAACAAAACCTTGTAGATAATTAGCATGAATTTACTGTGTATGTTTTCCTGTTGGGGAGAGGGGCTGTTATGTAATCTGCTGCAGTGTGGAGGTCAGCTGGGGAGTATGGGGCTCTGCATGTGTGTGTGTGTGTGAGGATAAAATATTCATGACCATCTTGAGTGCATCGTGAATGCTAATGGGGACATGTGAGAGTGCTGAAAATGGAAAGGAGAGATGAAGAGGGGGAATCAGTAAGTGCAGGCAGAGAGACAAATATTTTTGACCTCCGCCCTCTTCCATCTGTCTGTCTGTTTTTTCTGTCTGTCTGTCTGTCTGTCTCTGCGTCCTCCATCCTTCTGCTCACTTCATTCTCTCCAAACTCTCCTCCATCCACCTGTTCAAACCCACCCTCCATCCTCCCTTCCTTCCTTCCTTTCCTCTTCTCTTTTCCAACCCCCTCTCTCCCTCTAATTTTGTTTTCTTTCTCAATCCTGCTCTAAGAGGCTTGATGAGGGTCTTAGCACTGTTATGATGTGTGTGTGTTTGTGAGTGTGTGTGTGTGTGTGTGTGTGTGTGTGTGTGTGTGTGTGTTGTTCACGTGGCAAGCAGCAGTGTGTGTTGGGTGTGACGAAACGTGCTGTCTCCATGGGTTATAATCCAGTGACCCGCTGAGTACAAAAACACACACTTTGGAGTTTAACTCTGTGAGGAATCACATTGTTTCATTCGCATTTTTCAAGCTGAAGGCCTCCTCTCTTCTTCTTCTTCTTCTTTTTCTTTTTTTTTGGTCAACATACAGTATCTCTCATTTCTTCGGACACACAAGCCCTCTGTTTGCATGCTTTCATCCACCGCATCCAGCTTCAAAGACTGTCCGAGCATCAGGGAAGATGAATCATGTGCTCAAACCAATTATATCGTTAAAAAATGAACTCTTTTCATAGAAGACAACAGATGTGTGTGTGCGTGTGGTTTTTTTTAAAATTTCTCTATCTGTCATTGTCGATTATCTCAAACAAGTCATGCTAATGGATTTTAACACACGTGGGCTGGTTACTCAAATACGCATATTCTCTCTTTTCCACAAAGAGTTCGGTCATGCACATATTTTTGCTTTTCAGGGTTTTGACTAACTTTTCTCCAACAGGAATTTTGTTTGTGGGGCTCAAAGGCTTGAATTTCAAATAGCAGCACCTCTGTCCAAAAATAATGACCCATTTAGATTAACCACACAGTTTCATGTAAGAGGTTTCACAGAAACTCTTTTTTTTTTTTAACTCTCAAAAGTATTTTAGGAAAAACTGCTGTTTCTGGTAACAAAGGTCGCTGTTACGTTTTTTAAAAAGTATTTTGTCTTTGTAAACACAGATTTCACCCATGTTTGTTGTATTTTTATGGATAAAAAAAGTTCAAAACTGCATGAGATAAAATGCAGTTGATTTATAATTGGTGTAACTTTTTCAAACATGAAATTATGAAAAAGCAAACAGCTAAAAAAAAAAAAGAAACTTTTTTTTTCTCGTGAATGCAACACAAATGCTGCTAGTGACTCTGAGCTGCTGTTTAACTCCGGTAGTTCAGCAAACAAATTGTGGAGAAAAGGCCTCAAAAATATTCTGTTAAAAAGGATCTCGGCTGCTGAATGCAGAAAAATTAGAAGGCTTGATTCACTGTGCTTAATATGTCCTTAAATGCAGACACTTCATGGTGTAAAAAAACACAAAAAAGGCTTTGATTTGCAACTTTAATGGATTGCAACGTGTTTCAAGCTTGTCAATTTTCTTTAAGCAGCATTTATAAAGCAGTTAGGGGTATAATAAAACACAGTAGGCATATGATGTTCCTCAAAACACCCACCATATTGTTTTTTTATAGAGGCCCAATTGTCAGTTGTCCTTTCCAAGCAAATTGTGCATAGTAGCTCCTAAGAAAAAGGAGACATTTCTCCCTTAGGATCAAAACATAGTGGCTTTTGCACGTTAAATGGCTAAACGACATTACACTCTGCAGACACCTAATATTTTCATGTTAACACACCCTAAAAAACTCGGGATCCTGACTTGACTCAATAAAAACCGGACTGCTTTTTTGTTCATGTGCAGCAAACCTCCCATACTTAGATTAATACAAGCTTGAAATTTAAAAGAACTGCTGTTTCTTCCACTAATGTTTCTTTTTCTCACTTCTTTTTTCTTATCCACCTCCATGCTGATCTCCGTTGGACGCCTGTGTTGTTGTTGCCTCGTGCCTCCTCCGCCTGCTGGTTGTCGTCTCCCCCCCTACGGTGGTTTTCCCCGCAGATTGATCAGCCAATCGATGGGGATTTTCAGAGGAGCTCCGCCCACCTTCGCCACCTGCCCTCCTCCTCCTCCCCCCTCCCCCTGCGATCACTCCTTCGCCCCCACGCAGCCTTCCATCCAGCCCTCGAAACACAAAATGACTCTTGAACTCACCGAATGGTCTTCTATATGGATTTTTACTGCTTGTAATAGACAGTAAGAAAAAAAAAAAAAAAAAAAGAGGGCAAAACCTCAATGACAAAAAAGCCATAAACATACACACACACCACACACATACACACACACATACACACACACATACACACACACACATACACACCCACACACACCCTTAAACACACCACACACCTGACACACACTGAAAGAAGCAAATGCACAAACCCGCTCTTGGAATGTACCGCTCACTCTTCCTGTGAAAATTCAACTTCTTCCTTTTTTTTCCGGGATTTTCTGCAAACCTCCGGGAGTTTGATTTTTATTTTTATTTTTAACAGAGGAGGATTGAAAACTTGTTGAAGCTGCACTGTGTTTTTGGAGGACAAGTTGTTAAGAAGACAACTGATGCTGATTTTTCTTTTATTAAGTTTTAAATAGCCCTTTTTTTTTATAAGTTAGCAGGACTTAGTTTAGATAGACTTTATTACGGTTATTACCTGCTGGGACACTATCTGTTACAGTGTTTTTTTGTTGTTGTTTTTGAACACCCTCATCACTGTTTATCTTTGACAGCAATGATTAAATAACTACTATATATCCAATAAGTTACTGTACTACCACAGGTTGCTTTGTGTAACTTGTAGAGATTGTATTTCATCTACATCCAGAGAGTCACTACTAGTTTTAAAGTAAGTACAAGTACTTTGCTACAAGTAGTTTGTGGAAGCAGGGAAGTATTTTCCTTTCGGTTGCTACAGGTAATTGTTCTCAGATTATTCGTTGTGTCAGACGGGGTGCACTTGTTTTCCCGTTGCGTGCATGCCCTCCACCATGCCTCCCCAGAACACGGAGGCTGACGCTATGCAGGTCGGATCTGTGGTGGGCGGGGTCAACGCCAAAAACCCCACGGCATCAGGCTCGGACGAGGAGAAAGGAGGAGCAGCTGGCGAGACGGATGGATTGGGAAAGGGAGGAGGCAAAGGAGGAGGAGGAGGAGGAGGAGGAGGAGCAGGACAAGGAGGGGAGGAGTCGGCGAGCGAGGGGTCCATAGAGGGTATCTCTGTGAAAAGATGGGTGATGCACGGAGCCGTGATGTTCGGCCGGGAGTTCTGCTACGCCATGGAGACGGCGCTGGTGACGCCCGTGCTGCTGCAGATAGGTGAGTCAAGTCCACGCACGGATCAACAGCATATATTTACACAAATTACTTTAACACAAAGACTCCTATGTTATAAAAAAGTCACACCCAAGTTATGATAAATGCCAGAAGAACAACAACACATTCAACTGCTCTCACCTGCTGTCACCTCACACAACCTCTGACAGTTTGAAAACAAAGCAAAACATTGCTTCCTCATCCAGGAGGCTCCTAACCAGACAGGTCGGGTAGTTTGCCACTCAGGATCACCTCGGCTGCCCTCAAGGGAATCTGTCGGGTAAAGATCAGATACTGTCTATCATGGGATCACTTTATTCAGTCAGATCAACAAACCACAGACACGGAAAAGTAGGAGGGCGCTGTCAGCTCAACTAGCTCATTAATCAAAATCTTGCCAAAGCCAGTTGGGAGGGAGGCAAAACTTCTTCAGAGCCTTTGGTTTTTTATGCAAAGCAGCAGTATGAAAACTAGCGCGAGATGGTTAATGTCATAATTGAGTTTATCAGTTTCTCAAAGTTTAAGATGATGTCTTTAAATGTCTTGTTTTTTATTCAAAACCTAAGATATTCAAATCACAATGATATAAAACCCAGAAAAGCAGAATACCTTAACAATTAGATGACTACAATCAATGAAAAGCTTGCAGTTTTGCTAAAAAATGACCAGAACAATCAATTAAAAAAAGCTTGTAATAGCAATTGATCATTTGTGTCAGTTCCAGTCAATATTTATGCAAACAGGTCGGACGGTTTGTCATGTAAGTGACCTTTGCCTGAAGATAAACAGGTTAAAACTATATTTATAGCACAGCAACGGCCTTATTAGAGTCTTTTTAGATTTAAAAAATGTGTTTTTCATATGTTTCAAAGTCTTATGATGGCTAAAAGCGCTACAACTGGTGATCATTTTTATTTTTATTTTTGCAATCATCCTTTGCCACCACTTAGAGCGCCGGCTGATGTCCGATGTCTTTCTTGGGTCGACCACAGTGGAAAAAGCCACGAATATTTTAATAACCATTACTCATTGTCCCAGTGGAGAAGCTGCTTCATCTTCTTGAGGAAGAATAAACTTATAATTAGTACATGAAGGTTGTATCCCTGTTAAAAGGAATAAGATGTACCATGTAGAACACAAAGTGACTTTCATCAAAGCTTTGAACAGGAACAGGGAGCTTGTTTGTCCTCACGTGGTTCTGGCATTTAAGGGAGCCCACTAGATGTGTCCCACCTCCTCTTAACCTTGTTCGGATGGACTTTCACTGGATCGTCCAGGAGATTTGCTGGCCTGCACTCACAAAACACACACACACACACAGTTACACTCTCAGAGGGACAGATGCAGTGGGTGTCGTTTGCACCCAATGTCTTTTTGACAGCGTCTAAAATTTTGCCAAGTCCAATTTTGTCCAGGGTACACGGGAGCCCTCAGGGGAGGCGAAGAGGGTGTGAAGAAAAACGGGAGGCGAGGAGGGAGGGAAGAACATGAGATGAGATTGAGAAAAGGAAGGGGGAGAGAGGAAGATAAAAGGCTGAAACAGCCGTAACCTTGTATATAATTCAAAGTCACTTCCCATGCATGGCCCCCTCCTCCTCCTCTCTTTGCTCTTTGCTTCCTTTTCTCTCTAAATCTCTCCTCCCCCCACTTTGTCGCACAGTGCGATCTCCTAGCTTACATAACCAAGGCGACATGAGTGGCAGGTCGCTGTGTGGCCACCGTGACTCCTGCTCGGCTCATTCAGGATGAGCCACCACAGGGAACGGGGCCACGAAACAATCGCCTCCAATTTCCTATTATTTTAAAAACACGTCACCCAGATCTGACGAGTGTTAGAAGTTCAAAGATTTCAGAGGACTGCTTTTTTATTGTGTTACGTGTAAAAAAAATAAATGGTGGGAGTCATCAAAACAACCTTTAACTCTACTCCAGGCTTTGCTCCTGCTGAAATATCTGCACATTGGAGTTGTTTCTCTTTTATGAGTTTGGAGTTTTTATTTGGAATTTATTTTGTTTTTGCTCTATTTTTTGCTCTAATTTAGCTGCCCAAACATATTTTTGTAGATCAGGACACGTCTGAGCCCCTCTTAGGAGATTTTTGGAACCACTGGGACACACAAAGCTACAGATTAGTCTTACTGAAATAAATAAACCTACAGCAGACAGAGACTTTGGTGTCTAGCTGAGATTCATCACTGATATGGAGAGTTAATCCATCGTCAGGCTAATTGTCTGACCTTTTATGCTGATCATAGATTGAGAGGATTGCCTTCTTTTTTAATGACTACAAAGCAGATAGCGCTCACAAAATGGCAGACCACAAAATAAACTTTGCAATACGAAGGAAATACGCACCGTTGCAGCGTGTTAGAATTTTATTATGATTTGTTCTTTTTTTTAGGAGATGCACACAATTCAAGTGACTTCTGCTGTAAATCTGTCTGATGGGAGTCAAATGCAAACACACACACATATGCACACGCACACACACACAACACAAACACATGCATGAATGCATTAATGCATGAATTCAAAGCACTAACAGGTCAGTCTGCACAACATTGATTCATTCAATTACACATTCAGGAAACAAGAAGCAACATTATCCCTCATCAGTAGTCATCGTCTGCTTCCAAGAAGAATTACATTTAAAATTTCACCTTCGGGAATATGTTATAATGTTATTTACCCAGTAACAATAAACAGTTCTCGTGTACAACCAGTAAAAAGTTAACTAACTTAGGCAGGGTCAACCTGTAGGTAGGTCAAAGGGCAAAGTCCTTGATTGGCTCTGAGAGGATGTTGCCATGATCTGACTGGACGGAAACCAATCGAGCTTGTCTGAGCTGGAGATGCTGTTGTACTGGAGCTGCAGTGTGACTGCTTCCCTGCAGGAATAACAGGAGTCTCTCAATTTGTCAATGTCTTAGATTATGTTCAGTTAACATGGCATAACCTAAAAAAAAATAAGGTTGTTCAATCAAATCTTTGTCTGCTGAAGTATTTTGATTATAGTTGAGCAATTTGACAGCAGCGTGGCGTCTTTCCGCCTCTTGCTCTTGCAGCATATCTGCTACTTCAGCGCCTCACGCTGCAAAGTATTAATGTCATGCTTAACAACTGTGACTTGTTGACAACCAACAACCAACCAAAGCTGCATATCTGCTGCAGGAGCATCATCACTGCTTTATCGCTGCACAGCACTAAAAAACACAGGTCCTCAACGACGCAAATTGCGACCATGAGCAGCTCATTGAGTCAGACTTTTGAGTCCTTTTAGAGATTTTTTTTGCTTTCGACTGGGTGTTTCCTCCACCCTCAGCTCTTCACTGAATCATGACCAACCGTTCCACAAAGGTTGGTTTTGTCCAGATTGTAAAAAGAAAAACAAACAGGCATAGTGAGATGAAAACAACCTCCCCCCTCCACCTCCACCACCTCCACCACCACCACCTCTCCAACTCTGTGGGCAGAGGTCCAAACTTTGGGATAACAAATATCAACCCCCCTCCCCTACCATGTGGTTAATGCTTCATGCATGCTGGAGACTGACTGTAGCTACTGGAATTAGCTGGATAGCTGCTAAGCTGGCTGGCTGGCTCGCCCTGAGTGAAGCCATTGTGTATGTGTGTGTAACCCCCCACAACACTGGGGTCAGAGAAAGAGAGAGTGTGTGTGTGTGTGTGTGAGAATGTGTGCAGCAGACACAGTTTGGTCAAGGAGCCCATATTTACACAACCTAGAGAAAGGACAAGAAACTTCTACCTTACAAGGTCTTGAGTTGGGAGCATGAGCGTCTCTGAGCTCCTGGCAGCAGTCACTCATATGAGAAAACAGGCTCTTTTTCCTGAAGGCAGGAACATGCATCAAAGTCCATGAGGCCTATCACATTTTTGCAAACCAGAGCAAAGCCATAATGAAAAGAAATGGAGAAGCCTGTCATGTAAAGTGACCAAAACTAATCCGACTGCAGCAGAAAATCGAGTCTTTATGTGGAAATCGTGACGTTTTCAGGCTCTGTTTTCAGCTTCAGCTCAAGGCCATCTTTGTAAAGATTCTACATCTTGTGCAGCGGCCTTGATTTATTCAGCCTCTCCTCCAGATGCCCCCCTTCCTTTTTTTTTTAAAGTGAGTCATCCTTAGTAAGAGCATCACCTAATGATTAAATGCAGGTGAAACTGAGAATGGAAATGGATAGGGGAGATGATGGAGGTTGAAAGAGAAGGAGGAGAGAGCTTTTGAAAAGAGAGTGGCATAAACAGGAGGAGGACAGAAGGTGATGAGTGCAGACGATGTGTTTTTGTGCCGCATTTTTCCTTTTTTTTTTCTTGTTAGGAGCTCTGTGTATTACATAACAACAAGCTCTCTCAGATCTGAGCCCAAAGTGACGCAGAGAAAGCTATTAAATTATCACAATGCCCGTTGAAGAAGAATAACAGACAAAGTGGAAAAAATGCAGCTTTCACAGCATGAACCGTGGAATTATGTATTAAAAGGGTGCAGTTTAGGACATTCACTCTCAATGACATGTTGTGAAATTAAAAAAAACCCTTTACGGGAATCCAACGCCTGCAGACATCAGGAATAAGAATAATAAACACAAGATGAGTCAATTTTACAAACACAGAATTAAAGGTCAGGTGAAAGCAAACAGTACAATAGTTACATATGTTTTGATATTAAGTATTGTGTTAAATAACATACATTTTAGACTGCAGAAATCTTTTCAGGTCCTTTGATTCACTGTTGCATCTTAGAAGTGTGAAAAAAATTCAAGTTGTCTTTGATATAAATGAACCAACTTCAGTAGTTTATTAGATTTGAGTGTCTCTTTTCTTAATTTTAGTGGGATATTTGTGTTATGTTCTTTTGACAGGATACAGACACTAATGTATCAAATAATGTAATGGTACAAGTGTTTTCTTTCACATCATCTGATATAAAATACTGTCAAGGATCAGTAATAGACAAATATGCTTAATAAGATGATCCTGTTTCCAGTCCGGGTCATATTAAAAGTGAACCAAAAGATCCTGTTAAAGGGGATTTGATCAAAAGGGACTGCACAGTCTGAAGGTGACCCAAATGGCACTTTTTTTTTCTTCACCATCAGTCTTGTTCACTCTTAATCTGTTTATTCACTTATTTGACCAACTAGCTGTGCACGCAGCGGCTGCTGTGCCACCTATGTGGTACCCAAAGCAGTGCAGCTCTGGCAACCCTGCAACAATGTTATCCCTCTTTGGAGGCCGTCTTGGCTTTACTAAAGGAGATTACCGCAATCCAACAGGAAATGTCCTTCTATTCATTCAGGTCCTGTGGCTGAACGCCTCGGCTCACTGTATTAGTGTCTTGACCTTTACTTTATTCGATTTCTTTGGCTTAACCTTCCACTGGTTGGCACACGCAGCGGTGCTGAGTGAGTGCAGACTAAATGATCCTTCAGATACTGATGCATATCGTCTTGTGATCAATTAGGTAGAAGATGATTGTCTGAGCAGTAGTCCCAGTAATTAAATACATGGTGTGTGATTTGATTTAAGAAATAGCACATCAATTATTCCCCCCTGATTGCTGGTGATTCATGTTGTAAGTGTATTACTTTTTCATGATGTTGGCAACATGGTCTGCATTTTGGTTAGTGACCACCTCTAATAGAAAACGCTGCAGAGGAAAACCCTGAAGTTCAAGTGTCTGTTGTGCATTTGATCCACAAGAAACTCAACATAAGCTCTTTCAGACCCTCGTCAAATAATTCACTGCATGTCTCTGGTATGTTGCATGATAGCATACCACACTTGTTTAACTAAATATAATGCAAACTGACATCTGTTTTTGTCTTTGCACAACTCTACAGTCAGTTTAGTTTGTTCTCTAGCATCTACTGCAAGCTACAAAATCCAGTGTTTTCAGGATGGACCACAGCAGCAGGTCCAGTCTGCACATGTGGTTATCCAAGACTGACTGACGCACAGTTGACTGACTGATTGGCTGAATGATAAAGTCATGGCGTCAGGGCTACCATTGCAAATCAATTAACAAACAGCTAAAACAGCAATAATATCAATGAAAAATGTTCTCTTCAAATCAAACATCCCAAAATGTGGAAAGTGATATTACTGTCCCTTTTTATGTAAACATGGCTTAACCATATTGTGTGATCTGCTCTTCCAGTGTCCCTTAACAACGCACATCACAAGGACTGCCACAGAAAATTGCACATTAGCATTAAATATTCAGGATTTCACATCATAGACACCACCGATTACCCCTGTAATAAACTGGCCTCATTATCTTACATCAGCGGCCACCCACAAGGTCTTGACCCGGTCTTGTTACACGCTAACTGTAATCTAACATGCGTGATTCAAATGACTTTTTCACGTTACACTTTTTAGCTTCATGCTAATCACCTGTGTTTGTGTGTGTGTGTTTTGCAACCGATCCCTGCAGTGCATGCTACATGTAGCACGCAATTTACTGTGCAACAAATGAGCTTGATCTTGCATTGTTTATGCAAGCATGCCAGGTAACCTAATCCACTGAGTGATCCTATCATGTTAGCTGGTCTAATCTAGCAGATGACCTTGCAGACTGAGTAACGCAGGGTTATGTAAATGACTGGCTTGATGTCACACTGTGACTAATCGCCATAATCTGACCTACTCATTCATGGGACAGAGTGGATAGAGGACAGAGTAGGTGGATGGATGGATGGATGGATGAAATGTTGCATGTGTCAGGTGGATATAAGACACGAGCATTTATCAAGGGACAGATGGATTTAGAGTATGGGAGAGAGAAAAAAAAACATCTGTAAAGGAGATCAGAAAGAAAACATGAGGAATAGGAGCCACTGACTGTGTGAATTGTATTTTTGCCAGGCGGCGAGACCTTCTAACCACAATTTTCAGTCTTCATGAATTTTTTTTTTTTTTTTTTTTTATTAAAAAACGTATGCCTGTGTTCCAGCAGAGAGGGAGAGAGAGAGAGAGAAAATAACACCAGTCTAGTCAGTTATTTAAAGCCTTCCTATTCATAGCTCTTTATATAACCGCTGCAGTGACTTTGCTCAGTTATTAATCTTATCGCTGCACACACACGGAGACAAAAGGGCTTTTTAGAGCTTTATTTGTAAACATCAGTGACTCTGCAGGGCGGGATTTCAGATTAATTCTCATGCAGTGAAAGACAGGACGATATTAGTTTGTGATGATCGATGCCAGCAGTTCCTGAACTGTTGTCCTTCATACATGAAGAGGTCGTTGAAGTGCAGTTTACATTTATGTGTGTTTGTTTTTTTTTCTTTCGGTGACATTTAGTAAATGCAGAGTCAGCAGATACACTAAGACAAAGACATACTTTGTGCGTTCATGTGCATGTTTGACCATGCGACAGCTGATACGCTAGGCATGTGCGTGCTATTAGTGTAGGACATGCAAGGAATGCAGAACTGAATGTGTGTGTGTGTGTGTGTGTGTGTGTGTGTGTGTGTGTGTGTGTGTGTGTGTGTGTGTGTGTGTGTGTGTGT